>CM060860.1:5948471-6398014 GCA_030737845.1 Acorus calamus
TGTTTGGGGCTTATTCTACTGTATTATTCCCAATTCTTAATTTATTCTTCTCCCCAAACGGGGGGTAAGTGATACAGTTATCTGTACAAAATCATTATTAATCTAGAAATGGCTATTCTCAATATCCAAACGGTGGTTTTATCTCCCTTTGACCCTACAGTCCCTCAGTCGCGGCCATGGAAACTTTTCTTTCGTGGCCTTCAATTCAAACTGATTGTTGTGGTTCTTTCGTTTTGTCCACTTTTTTCCTCTGCCCATGCCTTTGTTTGTGGCCACCCATCAATGGATATTTAGAGCAACGAATGCATACAAAGAGAGAGGACATTACAATTGACTTGGACAGATGCACACATACCGACATACGTGGCATGCTAATAAACCATATTATTAGAAGAAGGTGATTAGGAAGAATGTGATTAGGGATAATGATGGCAGTGCATAAGACAATATTGGTGTATGATAAGAAACTATTTTTTTAATTTATCCTCATATCCTCCCAACCATAAATATTATTATCATATATTTGGAGATGGAATTTGATTAAGTTTGTAAAATATTTTGAAAAAAAATGTTTGTATTGAAAAAATAAAAATTATCTGAAATATTTGAAATAAATATGGATACAAAAGTATCTATGAAATATTTTTGAATTATATATATGTTTATATAATATATTATTTGAATTTAATTATTTTATATATTTAATCATAATATTTAAACTTTAAAAACTCTATATATTCTCTTTTCTATATTTTCAAAAGAGATGAAAAGAACTGAATTCTGAAATTTTAGTTTCAGGTACCATTTGTACCTTTTTTTGGTGTGATTTTATCTTTGCTAAATTAAAAACAAATCCAGAACGTTCTCACGTAAGCCGGTTATTAATTATACATAAAAAGATGATTGTGTTTTCAAAATATGTGAAAAGAAGTCTTTATTAATCACAAAAAAAAAGTTGTGCAAAAAGAGATTTCCCCAAATTACATGCAATATCTAAACTAAAAAGGACGTTTCGCTCCCATTACCCAATTTTGACCCACATGTCATCCCCTCTGGACCATATTTAAACAAAAAAATAATTTCCAAGGACCTTTCAATCATTTTCACAATATTCAAAAGTGTCACATATACTTTGGGGTCCACTCCCATTATCTATACTTTATGCTCCTGTTTGGATTGAGGAATTGAGTTATTTTATATAGATAACTATGTCAGTATAGATAATAATTCTACATGAATAAAAGATTTTATATTTGGTTGTATTTTTTTATTCTCATTGGAAAACGTAAGAATAAATATTGAGTTATTTGGTTGATAAATAATAAAATATATATAAAGTGTAAAAAATTGATTTAACATGTGAGCTCTATTGATGTATAAGAGGTGTTGATAGGTGATTTGATGTGATAAAATGTAAAAAATTGATTTGATATGTGCACCCATGGGAATAGATAAGAGTATAGCTTATCATAGGAGTTACTTAGAATTGTTATACTCTCTTATACTCGTTTAAACTGACTTATTAATATCAAGTTATACTCTGCAAACAAACAGTCATTTTTTTTATCCATTCTTATATCATCCTTGTACCCCCTCTTATATACTCCCTTATTCCGTTATTCAAACGGGCGGTATATATATGCACAGTAGCAGACAGGACCACCTGCTTAATGAGAGAATTGAGCTGGGTTATTTGCAGATCGGCCCCATATCGTTCATATTTATAATGAGATCCCTGCAAAATTCTATATGAAGCGGTAAACGACAGATCCCAGGAAATATAGGCGTACCAGTTTGCTGATTGAAACAAACAGGCATTTTACAGATAGACCCCCCGATTTTAGAATTTTTACAAAATGACCCATATATTATAAACAAGTCCCTCATATTTATAACCAGATCCCTAAAAAAAATGGCTAATTTTGTCTTCCTAGGCTTTCTGCAGATCCACCCCCAGGTTTCATCGGTTTCACAACTAGACCCTATCTGTGTTACAGACAGATCCATGATCCAGATTCCAAGATTTGTAAGAATATCCCTCATCTCAAAACATGACTTCTAGGACTTTAAATTTTATGAAACTCCATCCAAAAATTTTTCACACCATTAAGATATTTATAAAATTTAAAAATATAAATATTTTAGTTAAATTAATAAATAGAAAAATTAGAAAAGGAACCGGACTCATTTAAGCCCATAAAATTATTGATGGATATCTTGCTTTTAAATTTAAAATATATTCTGTTTCTTTTTTTTATTGATTTTAGTTCTATATATATCAATTTTTCTTTAGATATGAAAATAAATATTTTTGTAGGTTTTTTTAGGGCAGTTTTTTTTTTTTTTTTGATTGATTAGATTGTTTTTAGGGGGTACGATAATCGATTTTTTTAATGGGTAGTGGTCGTGGATTATGTGGTCAATTATGCATACTCTCGTTAAAGGTAATGGTGGATTTTTTTTTTTTTTTGTAATCTGAGTTTTAATTGGTAAAATGATAGATACTAAAACTTTTCAAAAATTAATGTCCCTAAAAGAGAAGGAATAAATGTTTTTTTTTTATTTTTAATATAACTTTGAGTTGATATTCACTTAATGTTTGGTACAATCATAAATACAACCCCAAATACAGTTATCATGTTTTAATTTTTTTTTAAATAGTAAACATTGCACCATTTTGAATTTAATATACTCATTTTTAATAAATGTTAAAAATATTAACAAGGTATATATCTCACTTACAGAGGTATATATATCGTAAGATGACAATTAAATTACTAAAGAAGCATATGAGAGTATATTTCGAGTCGTAAAAAGAACTGTTATATAAAAAATAAATATAGACTGAAATACAATAATATATTTTTATTTTAAAAATGTAAAATATACATAATAAAACTCCAGTTATCAAACATTGTTTTGTTTTAGATTAATTATTCATAGTTATCAAACATTATTTTTATTTTAGAATAATTACTTATAATAATATAGACTCGTGTTTATCTTGCTATTCTAATACAAAGTAATTTGTACAATTCAATTACGCGCGAGCGCGCTTATACCCAACTACTATCGAACTTAAACCATCTCTGACTTTACTCTCCATTGTCGAATCAAATTTCAAAAAAGCCCTTCAAAGTTTCACTCTTTGACTGGTCGTCCCTCCGCCTCACAAAAGCTTTGGACTTTGGAGTGCCCCTCACAAATATACAAAGAACCACCACTCACAAACTTCACATCTCCTCCTCCTCTGCCTCCGCCGCCTGTTCAGATGAATCACAATCTCCAACTTCAGCTCTTCTTGTTAGGGTTCCTGTTCTCCTTCGATGCAACTCTCTCTGATTACCTGAGCCCGGACCCTTGCAAGCCACAGACATGCGGAGGTCTCAACATCACCTACCCCTTCTGGGTCGAACAGAGTCAGCCCTCCTACTGTGGGGTCCCGGATTTCAATATCTCTTGCACCGAAGACAACAACCGCCGTCCTCACCTTGTCCGGCGACGACTACTACGTCCAGAAAATCTTCTACAACAACAAATCGATCGTTCTCTCAAACACCCAATTCTTTAATGGGAGCGACTGCGCGCCTCCCCGACACAACCTCTCGTTTTCGCCCCCGTTTCGGTTGAACAACCCCGACACCCATCTTCGCGTGTACGTCGGTTGTGGTTCTATCTTTGATAAGATGGAAGCCGATTTGTGACGGTGTAATAGCGGTTCCGGATGGCGTTGACATCGAAGGGTGTGATTATTCGTTTATTGCACCCATTTGGGCTCCGGACGTCGATAAGTTTGTACGAGTATGTGCGTTGATGGGTGCGTACAGAGCGGCGGGCGATGTAGTTTTAACGTCTCGACGAACAACGCCGTCTGTCTTTGCAAGGATCGGGCCAGTTTCAAGGAATGCTTGGGAGACTCATCAGGCAATCTAGTTCTGCCCATCTTTTACTTTCTTGATCTGCAGTTTTCTTGCACCCAATCAGACCTACTTTGGGTGAAATTTGAATTCTCAAAAAAAAAAAAAAAAAAAAAACAGATTGTTTCTTGCAAAGTTTTAAACACAGCTTTATAAAAAAAACTAAAACCCAAACATGTTTTCAAACGGAGCCTAAGGAATTTAATGGTGAAGTGGATGTTTGGTGATTATTGTGTCCGGTGAAGATTTGTTCTGTATTCAAATATTGTTAATTTGTTATTGGGAACTTACGAATTAAGTAGATCGTATATTGAATACTATTGTGTCCATTTTAAGGAATGCTCTCTTACTTGGATCACTCTAGTCAGTCATCACACAATTGACCTCCTTTTATCATATTATCTATTTTATCTGTTTACCTTCCCCTTGGTTTCATTTTTTTTATATGGTATCATTTTTTAATCTTCAATCTCTTTTGCAGCATGTGTGTGTACTTTTTCTCCTCCAAATGCCTTCTTTATCAATATTGAATTTTACTAATGGATAGCGACATAAATTATTTCAGATAAATTATTTCATAATAGATAATTGTAGTCCTTATTTATCCCTTCTTTGAATGGAAATGTTTAGACATGCCAATGCTATTCCCAACTTATGTGTATTAGTAGCTAATGTTAAATGGCTTTGGACCTTTGCAGGAACTTCACTTGTCAGGGAGAGTGTTATAGGTATTTCACCATGCTTGTCCCTCTGTTCTCACTAATAATCTTTAATAAATTTGTTCTTACAATTTCATTAGAGTATCACCTTTTGTTTATCACTTGTTGAACTTAACAAATCAAAGTGGTTTAAGAAGTTAAATGATTCTGTGTTTGCTTATATCTCATAATTGTTCTCTTCACAATAACTTCCAGGAATATCCACCGGTGCGGCTATCATTTTAACATTAGTAATTGCATTGCTGATCATATTCAAAAGAAGAGGTTACAATATTTTCTCCAGAGAGAGAAGAAAAGATGGTAGTGTTAATGTAGAAAAATTTATGAAAGACTATCGTTCCATGCTCCCAACAAAATTCACATACATGGATGTAAAAAGGATGACGAATGGCTTCCGGGATAAATTAGGCAAAGGAGGTTGTGGCAGTGTTTACAAAGGAAAACTACCGAATGGTCAATTCATCGCAGCTAAGATCTTAGAGAAATCCAAGAACAATGGTCAGGATTTCATCAATGAAGTTGCAACAATTGGTCGGATCCATCACTTCAACATTATAAGACTTCTTGGCTTCTGCTGTGAAGGCTCGAGGCGAGCTCTAATATATGAATACATGCCCAATGGATCACTTGGTGACCTGATATCCAATGAAGAGGTTAGATGTAGACTAGGACAAGAGAAATTGCTCGAGATTGTGAGAGGCATCACAAATGGCATTCAATACATGCACAATGGGTGTGACACAAGGATCTTGCACTTGGATATCAAGCCTCAAAATGTCTTGTTAGATCATGATTATCATCCAAAGATATCTGATTTCGGGCTAGCAAAGTTGTACTCGCGTAAGGATAGTATGGTCTCTTTGACAGGCGCTCGAGGTACAGTAGGTTATATAGCTCCAGAAGTTTTTATGAGGAGTGTTGGTGGTGTTTCGCATAAATCAGATGTCTATAGTTATGGGATGCTGTTGTTGGACATGATTGTGGGAAGGAAGAATGTTGAATTCGAAAATGATCGCTCAAGTATGTTGTACTTTCCGAATTGGATTTACATTCAACTCGATCGGTGGAGGGAGATGGAGCGTGATGTATCGTTCGTGGAAGAGGCCAAGTTGCACATTGCGAGGAAGATGGTGCTAGTTGGCTTGTGGTGCATACAGATAAACCCCTCTGATCGCCCTTCGATAAGTAGGGTGTTGGAGATGCTAGAGGGAAGTCATGAAAGCATTGAGATTCCTCCAAAGCCTTTCTTTCCTTCGTCTCCTAGACAGCGATGGGAGCTGCAAACTTCATCTGCAGATAACACAGATGCAGTACCTCTAACAGATGAGAGCTTGTGATATAGCCAATATTTGTTATTGAGAAAAAGAAATTGCATGTAGCCTGTGCTTTCAAAATTATAATTAATCTTATAATGATTTAACAATTATTATCTCATGTTCAATGGGAGTGATATCTTTATGTAATTCTTTTTTGTGTGCTTGATTTTGCCCCTACTTGAAAATGCAACATTCATGGGGGCTGCTTTAGAGAAACTGCGGATGAAGATCTGGAGACATACTATTCCATGATGTGTGACAAAGAAGTCTCCAAAACATGTGATTATATCATATTCATTTTATCTTAATCACAAATTGTGTGCATCATGTAAAGATGTATTAGAGGAAACATGCTATAAACAAGAAGAACCAGAAGCATAAGCATTCATTACAATAGTTCCTATAGGTTGAGGAAACCAAGAGTAACATTGTAGCAGCCTTTAGTACCCTGGAAGATAGCAACAAATATGCCGCCGAAAAAAAAAGCCTGGGCTAGCTCAAGCATCAGTATTGCGAACTCTCATTCGCCCAACTATGGATCTAAAATTGAATCAAAACAAGATCAAATTTACAAGCTCATCTTTTCCATGTATAGTAGTTTGTGTGGAAAGGATATTTACAAGCCTGGATCAGTCAGAAATGAAGGGAAAAAAAAGAAAGAAAAAGAAAACTGAGCTCCGCAGATTCTCTTCTTCTATTCTGACCTGGAACAGTCAGACTGGGTGTATGGGTCTTGATGACTCGCGTATTATAAGATCCACAAGAGCCACATTTATGATATAACCAATGGAAGCGAGCTATCCCTTTCTTTTCACAGTCGTTGCAGAGTATGTCCTGCAATGTTTGAATCCAGAATGTTTTGTTTCGGGAACATGTGGATTTCACAAAATTCACAATGGTAGCAGTTGTGCAGTAACAATACCTGACAACGATCACGGTACTCTTCAGGTAGCACCTCTGTGGCTAGCAGAGCGTCAAGCATGCCAAAGTACACCTGGAAAAGAATTTTCATCTCGGATTTCAATAAACAATGGCAATATCTGTAGATAGTTCATGTAGCACACATACATGGCAAATCAAAGAGGAATGATGGTTGAAAACAATATGCAATAAAAAAATTAATGTGGAATATATTAAGAGTAACGTTATGGAACCAAGACTTCAACCTGTGGTGTAAAAGTAGAATATACTTACCGCCATATCTCCCAAGGATTTGCTGCATATTGGGCAGGTATAGTGGCTACAGGTATATGCCTGAGCAAAATGAAAAGCAAAAAGATGAATGAAATCATTGTTAAATATAAATGAGTCACTCAAACAATGGACAGGAGAAATTTATACCTGAAAGCAAGCAGAATGCATGAAATGGCCACATGGAAGGGCTCTTACTGTTGCACTTGATGTGAACAGAAAATCACAACATATTGGACAATTTGTCTCGAGCCCCTTTTCCCGGCACTTGTGCTCTACTAATTTCATTCCCAGGCAACAATTGCAAGTCATGCAATGAAAAAAATCAATACCAAGACCCTTCCCAAGACGACACAAATTGCAAAATGGGCAATGATAGACATTCCTGATGAAGAACATCAAAAAAAAAAAATTATCAATCAGTCTTGTAGAATGGAATCGGACATGAATCTTACATATCATTGTAAAAGGATAACCACAACAAGGTTCTATATGTAACAACTTCCATATGCTGTGAATAAGAATTGTTGAGCAGCATTTTTTTTTGTAGAAAAATTGTTGAGCAGCATTGACTGAGTTCATTAAATCAAATTCTGAGGCATGCAGAACACCACCAAAATGTCCATCAAATCATTACCACAATATAAACCCAAGTAATATAAAATAGGATTTTTCAGTTTTTAAAAGCAAACTTACATCATGATTATTATTTTATTAAAGCACAATGTAGCCAAAATTAATGTTATGGTCAACACACTGAAACGCATAATCATAATTTTTCCGGATTACATGATATGGAGAGGTGCATAAAGCATAGGACTGAAATGTTTTTGGATGAAAAAAACTGGGTAACAGATGGTGGGGAAGGGGATAAATGAAAGGATCCAGCTGGATAGACTTGGTTGGAGAGAGAGGGAGGGAGGGGCAGAGGATTTCAGCCAGCAAGGTTCTCCGGAGGAGAGGAACAGCCCAACCGGAGTTGGGAGAAGAACACGTTGAAGTTGGGGTTTTTCTCGTGGGGCATATGCGTTTTGGAGGCAACAGACCACTGGACGTGCCATTTGGGCTGCAAAGCGCCAACTAAGGCCCAAACCTGTCTATGCATTAAGCAGGCAGTGGGTCTGCTCAAATGCTTAAGCAAGTGCATGACCCCCACTTGAAACGTGCTTACACGGCTTGAATTCCTAACTCTAAGAAATACAAAGAAGAGTTTCCACTTTTCAGAGGCAACCACATATATTTTTGGAAGAGTATGAAAACAGCTAAGGAAAAGGATTTAACAGAAACAACTGACAATGAATAATGCAATTCAATATGAGTAGGATACATACCATATATACATACCGGACTTGGACACAATTGATATGATGTTCATTCCAGACCCTCAAACACTGCACTCATTACATCCTGAAATGTACTACAACTTACATGCCCAATTATTTTACTGCGAAACAAGAACTTAATACATCCTGAAAATATCTACATTTTACATGCCCCCTTTACTGCAAAACAAGAACTATCTCCGAATGGCTTTTAACATTTACAAGCAATATAGATTATCATTATTTTTCTCTGAGTCTTGTTTCAGCGTAACAATCTAATGAGTTTAAAAGGTTTTACATAATATTTACGGTATGACCATCATAAAATTCTTTCATTTGAAACAGACATGTTCATCTCCATATTCATTTATTCAGCATGAAGTCCATAAAAAGTTGAGTCATTATAATTTGCTTTTGATAAAAAAAAAATCTCCTCAAAGCCTGCCCTTCATCAAAACAAGCTCATTTCGAAGTAAGAGAATAGTTTAGATGTAGCCACAGTTCATGAGAAACCATACCTCTCATCATCGAAAAATTTGCAAATATTGCAATAGTATTTTGCCATTGAAAGCCTATTGCAGGATGGGGTCTGGCAAACTGGTCCTACGGCCTGAATCTTTAGGCAATGCATACACATCATTTCTGCAGTCGCTTTCCTAGAGAAAAAAACGCATATAATTTTGTAAAAATTGAACTTTTGACGGCATAGTTATATTTGTCAAGTAATTTAAAATAAGAAAATTACCTATCCATTGAATGATCACTGACTTTATCATGGCAAAATCTGCAAGTAAACAATTTCTTACAACATGCAGCAAGGAGTTTGCAATTTCTTTTGTAATGCTCACAACCAAACACTTGCTTCTCAGGATCTCGAAATGATGGATAACGACCCTGCACATCCTCATCATTATCTGCCTCCTCTTTTCTTGCTTGAGGTAACTTTTGCTGAGCAGCTATCCAGCGACTGTGTGAAACACCTAGTAATTAGTTTGTGGACAGCTTATGTTTAAAAAAAAATAAAAAAAGGAGAGCAAGAGGGGGAGTTACAAATTATTTCCTTAGGCAAGAACATTTTTAACACACAATCACATGCATATTCATATGCTTGGGTACACCATTCTGACTTGCAAAGCATGTAAATACAAAGAAAAAAGGAAACCCACCTAGTCATAAGATTCTGGATAAGGTATGCTTTTCTTCGTGGATCAAGTGTTGAATCCCGAGAAACCTTCCTTATCTCAGATTCAAGTTCATTCTGATTCATCCGGAAGATATCTTTCCAACCAGGCTTGAACATTTGATCGACCTGATCAAACTCTCTTGCATATCTGGTTCTGAAAGAAAGACAAGCAAGCATAATAATGATAGAGATGCTTATTTGTACAAAATATCAAAATCTTTGATGGACATGGTATTGAATTTGTTAGCCAGAGTGGGTAAGACTAAATACAAACCTTTGGAGGAAGTACTGTTTTCTGATGCAGAAGCTTGTGCAGATGTACCAGGTGTGTCCTTCCACCACTCGTTAAGCCACTCGTGAACATTGTATTCTTTGTTGCCTGCCTCCATGTTTCCATCATTCTGTTCTGTTCTTCTTGAGTAAGTGCAGAAGTTACCCATGGCAAAATTGATTGCAGAACTTCTGCTCCTGTTGTTCCAATTATACGACCAACAATCCTATCCTGCTCCTCAACAGAAAAATGTTTGTCAAACAGTGGCCACAGCTCAAGTTCTTCCCTAAATATATGTTGATCTAGTGTCACTCTTATGGACTTGCACATGCCTTGTAGCTTTGTAGCAAGCTCATTGTGCTTTCTAATGCAATCATCATCAAAGGAATCCAAGTAATTTGCACTTGTATTGTCACAAGAAGAGCTGCTTAATCCATCATGAAGTTGTGAGAGATCTGAAAGAACCCCAGAAATATCTTCAAATAACTTCTCCTCCTGCTTGTGGTCAAGAGTGTATGAGTGACTCACATTATGAAGTGTTTCTTTCGATTCCAAAGCAGGAAAAACTATCTCGTCCTCAGCATTACTGTGAGCCCTATAAAGGCCCCACAATAAACGAAACCTACCAAGGAATTGCCGAAGAAATTTATCATCACACCCTATAAGCTTTCCAGACTCAACATCCAAGTATTCCAAGTCCTTACGAATGGCTTTATGAAACTTGAATATATTGTCGATAGGCCTGAATGTCTGTCCCATGTCAGATGAGTTAATGTCTATTTCCCACGTGAAGAGGCTGGAGTTGAGGGAAGGAGCAAACTGACTGTACGACAAAGAACGCAATGACTTTACAGAGGCAAGAGTATTTAATCCCAGATGACCATTGTTAACTCCTAACCCAGGGACGCAACAAGTTTGGCCCGAGCATGTAGGCCTTTCACTCTTGATGGAATCACAGCTATCAAATCTCTCACAAGACATTGGGCCATTTGTGCATTTAACTGGCCTTCTGTCACCATCTGATTGCACAGGAATAGTTTTTTCCTTGACGTCTAACAGAGAAGCACATGCACAGAATGGCCTACTAGAGGCATCTTCGAGCCCACTAATAGTTTCTTCTGAACAGATGTCATTTGCAGATAAGCATATGAAGCTTCCAGAAACTGAGGCATCTTGGAAACGACCCTTGCATGCCCAACCAGAAAATAGAGTAACCAATGCAGTTTC
Organism: Acorus calamus; assembly: GCA_030737845.1. Taxonomy (NCBI): domain Eukaryota; kingdom Viridiplantae; phylum Streptophyta; class Magnoliopsida; order Acorales; family Acoraceae; genus Acorus; species Acorus calamus. The sequence goes on from CM060860.1 coordinate 5,959,618, forward strand.
AGTTGTTGAAGCTGCATAGCATTTATTGGAAAAGTTAAGTTCCTCTGCAGCTTACTACAGAAAATGGTATAATAAAAGAGGACATAGAGTTGGGTATAAAACCTGCCAAACGGATATTCTGAAGAAAAAATCTTGCCTCTTCTTCACTTAATGAACCCACTAACCATGGTAATACACGCTCGATCAATTTTAGAGGCATCACACACAAGCTTTGATATAGAAGTTGCCGCTGCTTTGCACGGCTGAAATGTGCCCGAGCAAGAGGAAGAACCTAACAAAGCAAGGTAAGCTACAAAATGTGCAGAAATTTCATAAAACTGAATACCAAAGTGGAAAATATTGGCAACAAAGAAAGTTTACCTCAATTTCTTCATTTTGGAAGTGCTTCTGTGTAGTATCCATAATCTGATCCGCCTGTCTATATAGCTTTGCATAAAACTCAGCTGAAGTTGAACTGGCGCCTGCATTTTGCATACTTTCAATCAAATGCCTGAAACTGTTAAATTGACTTTCTTCCTCAGCATGCTCTTGCACGAAAGAGATTTCCCCATCCACTGCTGGAAATATAACCTGGTCCTCAGCAATACTGTATGAACCAAAAGATCCATTCGTAAATGTACAAGTAAAAATAACTTTTATCTTTGCAACAAGACTAGAGAATCATTAGCAATTTATCACTGTTAATTTTTCAATTTTTGTTGTCCTTTGTAATATGAAAGCATGTATTGGAAAAGTAAAAGATAAAAAAGGAGGTTACATAAACTGATAGCCAGTAGCTAAATAAAGATCAAGAACTGCAATCATCATGGCATACAATCATGGAAGATCATCCGATTAGATTACTACGCAAAATGAATTAAAATTCACAAGACATGATCGACAAAAAACCTGCCTGTGAAAGATGCATACGTCAGCAATAAATTGCAGTCTTGTATTAAATGCTGACAAATCTGAAAAATCTCCAGAAAGTTGTATCTTCCTTGCCCCTTCTACTAAGTCAATCAACTCTTTTTTTATTGCATTATGCCAACGCAATATCTCATTTATTGGATGAACCCCAATTGAACTACAAGAATCACAATCTGACTCCATATTTTTCCTCTTTCTTGTTCTGGTGGATTCACATGCACATGGTCTGGTCTCAATTTCATCATTTTTCATAGGTCGCTGGATTTGGATGTCTTCATCATAAGCTTCACGTGAACTCATTCCATTCTTCCCTTCCATCCAGGCAAATATCACCTTCATTTTTTTCAAATATTGCAGTTTAGAAGAATGTATTAAGAGATCTTGGACAGTGGAAGGTTTAAATAATTTTAAAAAAAAAAACCTGTTGAAGAAGCTTCTCATCTGGAATTATCTTGCTTAAGCATCTAAGCATATCTTGATACTCATCAGATGATATAGAAGATGAAAGCCAAGGAAGAAATTTTGCCATCATATTCACAGGGATGCTGCATATAAACTGCCAGACCAATGCAGCCTGCTCGTTGAATGAAAACTTCTCAATAAGCAATGGGAAAACCTGTTCAGAGAGCCAAAGATCACCTTAATAGGTACAGTAAATTAGATTCTTACACAACTTCCAGTCGTGATTGAATATTTATATTTCTAACATTAACAATTACATTGTGACAGCTCATAGGCTCACATGGGCTAAAAGATGTAATATAAACCTTCTGTGGTGCACTTCTTATTTAAATTTTATACCATCAATTGATAAATCTGTAGCAGGAACTTGATGCTCCTCAATGGTATCAAGGCAAAATGGAGACGGGATTAGCTGGTTGTCTTTCAAGAGTTTGGTTGCCAGTCAAATAATTCATAGACCATATGCAGGTCTGGTAATAATTGAGGCTCGCAAAATACTGGAAGATTGTACTACTGCTATGATTAATAATATTTTTCACTGATCAAATGAGGTCTGCCACACATATGGAAAGTACCACCTAGGGGGGCTCCCCTTGTTAGAGAGGATCCAACCTAAACTAGATGGGCACTTTCAATCAAGGTGGAAGTTTACATTCAGCATGTTCTGTAGCTTATTTTAGTTTTTTTTTCTTATTTGTTCTTTATTTTCCTCTTCTATTTCTAGTTACATTCTTCGCTAATAATATTATGGCACATCAGACTTTTACATTAATGTCCTTATTATTGACGTTCTCCCCTTGTCTGAAAAATCAAATTGATGCAAGGGCTTGCACATCATTACATTCACTCTTTTTGTCCTCTCATGATCTCATCACTTGAATGCTTTTTGGCCATTTAGAAAGACAACAATCTAATTCAGCAAGGATCTTAAAAAGACATATGTTGAATATGCACATTAAAAAATTCAGTATCCAATAGAAGCATAAGTGTTATTTAGACAGCCAATGGCTCCAGCAAGCTAGCGAAGTCGCAAGCCAAAATTTAACATTTAAGCGTTCGGTTGTGCAACTACATGTAAATTTTCATCATACAATGTAAGTTAACCAGTGCAGAGTCATAAATGGAGGAAAGTAGTGTCAACTGTTTCCTATGTGGTCAGCATTTTTCATCATTTTCTTTTCCAAGGAAATTTAGAAATTTATAGTTCCTTTTTTTATTTGTAAAAGCATGGCAGCCTCATCTACAACAAGAAAGGGACAGTGCCTCTCAAGACCACAAAAGGAAAAGTAACAGAGAACAGAAGAATGTAATGCCAGGCGAGTGCCTTCAATCCACGAGACTCTTGATTGACTAAAAAAGAAAAACTTAAATCTTCCTAACCATTTCTAGATTAGGAGGGAGTACCAATCCAAGAAACTCCAAAATAAATGAAAGAGAAAACTCAAACAAACAAAAAAATTATAAACAAGGCCTGCTAAAAGACAAAAAGCTTAATGCTAGAATATCAACAATGTACAGTACAACTTGGTATAGAAACTTGAAAAGTTAACATGGTTCATTTACATTTCAAGAAACTGACATAAAATACCTGTTCCTCTTCCTTGGACATATGTTGGTTGAGTGATGTCTGAATGGCTCCTGTGCAAGAAGCCAATTCCCTTCGAAAGCTGTCATCATATTGAATATCCTTGTTCAGTAACTCAAATAATTGATCAAAAAGCTGGCTCTCCCCCTTGTGCTCAAGAGAATATGTTTGAGCAACATTCTTAACACGCATATCTAGAGCTGGTAAGATGACCTGTAGATTGCTAATATGAGCTGTTAGAATTACAGTTATTTATCTTAAAGCTTGTTATACAAATATCTAAATTGAACATGGGAAGGACAAGGTAAGCATATTCAGAGACATGGCATACAGAATACAAATGCTCCAAAACAAAAACATAGTATTGGACACCAAAAGTTCTCACATTGGGACGATTTGAAAGCTCTTTATTTTGGTAGGTTGACAGACCATTAGACACCAAAAACATACCCGCTTAACTGCTCCATGGTTTGTCCATTCTGACACCCATTCTATTGAATCCAATCCATTAACACCATTCGATCACATCCACAACAAGGTCCCACCTCGACCTCATTCTATATGTCACCCATCCAACTTTAATTCTGCTGGATCCAATCTGATTTAATCCCAATTATTATCTGATCCAATCCTGATCCCATTGAATCTATCTTTGGCGAGATCCACACCCCTACCTGGGCCACACATAAACTAATCTTGTTCCAGTGAATGACCCAACACTAACTTCAACCTCATACCAAAATTAACAGAGAAACAGACTGCATTGGTACTTATGGTCTGTACCAATGTTGGCAATATATGATCCTCATGCACCCCATCCACGATTAGTGATTAACCCAGACCACAATCCCTGACAACCATCCAACCATCCACCAACTCCAATATGACTCCCACAACAGCAAGATCGTTCATAAAACAGCTGACCTCACGTGGGTGAAAAAAAAAATTCTAATCACGTGAATCCAGCGATCTCAAGTATTCTCTTTGACAATATCCTCAGTGTAGGGTTTTATCGTGCCAGGCTAGTATTGTGGGTTGACTTCGGTGCACGATAAGCAGACCTCTCTTCTTCTTTTGGTGTTTTGGTGTGGGTTTTGTAGGGTTGTTGTTTTGGAAGGGGTTTTTTTACCCTCTTTTCTTCAAAAAAAGGCGAAAGCCAACCTTTTCTTTAAAAAAAAATATATCCTCAGTGTAGAATGTTTTTCTTTGGATTTTTTTTTCATTACTAGTCAGCCAGATGCTTCAGTAGACTGCATCAGGGACAATAGCAATGAATTCCCTTAACCACTTCGGTCATCTTTTTCCTCTTTTTTTTTTTGGGAGGGAGCAGAGGTAAACTAGCTACCTGGTCATCTTTTTCCTTGAGAATTCTAAATTAATCTCTTGTCTGCCTAATCAACATAAGTGTCAAATCTTCTCCCCAATAATTATAAAATTAAAACTTTCCACCACATCTCTCACATATAAATGCATTGAATAGGCAAAAGAGCTATTATCATAGTTTCCACATTATACCTCCCAAATTCTATCAAATAGTCCTACAAATTCATTGCTGGTCATGGAATAAGGTGAAAATGGGAAAATTTTATAGATCCTGGCATTGGTGAAGAGTCAAAATTTATGTGATCTATAACAAATAAAAGAACTTCAACTATCAAATCTGAAAAAGAACATTGCAAGTAAATCTGTTAGGGCTAGTTTAGCAAGGGGTTAAGGTTTTGAGGATAAGTTGTTCTAATTTTAGGGATAAAAAGTTCATCAATTTTTTGTCAAAATTGAGATAAAAAGTGGTGATAAATGCTATCCCAACCTTTAGATGGAACAAAGTATCATCATTTTCATGTAAAAATTGGGTCAACTGTCCATAGTTTATCCAGATTATTTTTAATATCAAACGAGGATAAGCTGTCATCCCACTCATTTATCCACATAATTATCACTTATCCCACCACTTATCTTATTGCCAAACCAGCCCTTAATGAAGACGAGGAAGAGAACACATGCCACATGTTCCTCTCCTGAATGTTCGGGCAGTTTTAAATGGATGTTTGCCATCATGCTAACAGTACAAACTCATCCATAGAAAAAAGGAAGTATGACAGGACCAGCATGCATAGCCAGAGAAAAACTAGAGGTACACCAAGGAATTGAAGGGCAACATTATATGGTGGTGATCACGGCATTTAGTTGCAGTAAATCTTGGTATAATGGATAGAGAACATGTGAGCAAACAAAGTTGTCTCGGGTATAATTTTTCAATAATACTATTTCCAGCATGTGAATGAATGAAGAACTTTCTATCTAGTTAGTTCTTTATTTCTTCCAGCACTGTATCACCTTATCCAACAAAATTTTGATGATACTGCCAACTTTCTGTGGTATGCCAATTATACAAGGTTGAATAGCAAAAATTCCAGCTCAAACTGCTTTCCCCATATGCTACTATATCATCCATATGTTTAACTTGGGAATCAAAATTCATCACATTAATGCCAACTGCCGTTGAACTCTTTTAGTATTTCTAAGCTTTAGATATCTTCGTGAAATCATGACATAACACAACCAAAATCACCAACCAAATGTAACACCTGAATCTGGGCTAAAGTCGATGTGAAATAAATAATCCAAATCCAAATGAAATACACCACAACAACCTATTACTTCCCAAATAGATCCACCAATCAAACGTAATTTTCAAACTTAACCCGAATCAAAAAATCTCACACTCAGCAAATCAACTTCCACACCCAAAATTCGATCCTTAAATCGACCAAATCATCAAAAAGGTAAAAAAGCGCAGACCAATCTCAAACCGTACCTCATCCTCCGCATTGCAGTGGTGCCTGTACATAGCAATCAAGAACGTATACTGCTCGAACAGCGGCTTGACGACCCCCTCTCCCGCCCTGTCCGTCGCGAACGCGATGGCCATCCGGTGAAGCCTGTCGAGCTCAGACCGCAACGCCTTGTGGAAGAGAAGAAAGATCTGTATCGGCGACTCCATCGGTGACAACGAGCTCTTCAGCTCAACAGGGTCCACCGGCGCCGCCGCCGTCCCCATCAGAGCCATGACTCCGTCCCCGCGTTGAATCCCCGTCGTCAATGGCGTCGCCATCCAAACAAAATTCGACAGAACGAATTCGAAAATTTTCAAACCCTAGCTTTCCAGATCTCTCTCTCTCTCTGGCGTTGGTTTTATATTTCAACGAGCGAAAGAACCGGACAAGCAAATAAGCGAGTGGGGGGAGGAGGGATTTATATAGTCGGTGACACGTCAGCTCTCGCACGGGTGTCACGTGAGAAGAGGTGATCACACGTGTGTCTCCATTGGGGGTCTTGTCTCTGCCACGTAGGCATTCCACCGCTTCTTATATGGTTGGTGAGATAGAAGGCATAACGGTTGTTTCCGGCGAAGGAAAGTTGATAAATGTCGCCCCGGATTTGTGTATATTTACAAAACATGCCATTAAGGCTGAGACCATGGGCATCCGCCACGTCATCAATCATGGATTTTGTTATCCCGACTAAATGATTGCCTTCTCTTTGTACAGTAAAGTATATTATAATTTTTCATCGAAAAAATATATATTATAAATTATTTCTTTCATTTTCACATGGGTCATGGGTTCGGACCCGACCTGTTTGATTGTCAGGTCCTTCAGGTCAGGTCCACATCGAGTCTCGGGTTGGGTCGGGTTGACCCATTAACAAAAGTAGGTCAGACAAAGAGAGATTGAAAAACTTCTTAAAGACCTACAATGGCTTCATTTTTATTTCTTTTTAATAGAATGTAATATATTATAAATAGTTTTTCATTATTTTGATTTTTTAATGTTTAATAAGATGACATTTGGAATACGGTTTAGATTATTACGCTTTTACGTAAAGTCAAAAGATTGTAAAAATATTTCAAATGCTTAAAATTTTAAATGAGTATTCAATATTTAGTTATAAATGTTTGGTTTAATCATAAATGTTGGGTTGGATCATAAATATAAAAAAATCACAAAGTATTTGGATTGAGTCAATCGGGTCCATCGGGTCCATAGGATCGGGTCGGGGTGGACCCAGACCCGACCCGTTTTCATTGTCGGGTCCTTCGGGTCAAGTATTTATGCCTTTTATCGAGTCGGGTCTGGGTCGATCAGCGACCCGTTGACAGGCCTAGTCATGGGTGTGAAGTATTATGTACTATTTAGTACTTTTCTTAGCATTGAAAAATACATTTTGATTGATATTTTAAATTGTTTAAATAAAGATGTTACCAAAAATGTTATTTATATTATCTTTAAACAGTTATTTAACTACTCCACCTGAATATATATTCTTACATAAATATATTAATAAAAAATTAGGTATCTCTTTTCTAAATTTTTAATATAACCACCTATTTTTAGAATGAAAATTAATATTTTAAATTATACATATTATACTAAAGGTGATTTATATAACAAGATCAATAGGTTAATTTTTAAAAGTTAGATTGTTTACAATTGTTACAATACGTTGTCATGGAAGGAGAGTTTTATCCTTTGTTTGAGTAGAGACATAAATATTTCATGTTTTTTTATTCCATGTTACATATTTATTTAAGCATAGATAACTATGTATATAAATCAAATAAATTATTATCTGTTTATTTATGTTTTTATTTACTTTTGTTGGATTAATCTTAAAGTTTTATTGTTTAATTAATGATGGATAATTATACATAAAACATGGATAATTATTCAGAAAATGTGAAAAATAAATTGTACTCTAATTTATAAAAAAATGATGACAGGTTGACAGATAATCTGAGATATGAGTCCATTTATGATTTATACAATAGAATGTATTACATGAACAATACATTTTTAGAAAAATTAAAATATGAATATTAATTTATTTTAACATATTATAACATAAATATGTTCATTTATTTTTTATAAAAAATTAATAATTTTTACAACTTATTCATCTATATTATATTATATTCTATTTTCCGTATATTCTTCCATATGTACTGGGGTTTAATGTCCATTTAACAGTGAGGGCATTTTGGTCCATGTGCGAAGTTTGAGAATAGTTTCTTTTAACACAGAAGCACGAGAGAACACGTGAAGCGGGAGATTAAAAGCGTGCCAAAGGGAGTTCGCCACGTGGAATTCTCTCGCTACCCCATTCGCTCTCTTCCGTGTGGGCCCACGCGAGTGGCCCACTGATCGTGACTCACAGAAGGTAACAATTTGACGTTGTGACGGAAATACCCCCTCATATTCTGTGCGTCCAAGGTATGTCTGATATTTTTTAAGTGCAGATGTGGCGACAAATGAAACATCAAATATCACTTCACGGGGATTGACAACGTCTTTCGTGGATTTTTATGACTAGGGTTATTTTAGTCATTTGATCATGCTGCGACGTTGATAAGATCGGTTGATATTGGAATTGGATTACATGTTTTTTTTTAATTTATGTGGCCGTTGCAAGTGCAGATTAACGTTGCATTTAAATGAGGCACGCTTTGATTAAATGAATCACCTTGAGGGGCTCTCTATTAAAAGAAAAAAAAATTAAATAAGAATTGTTTTTTTAGATGAAAGTCATTTGATTATGCTGTCACAATTGGTTTGAATTGGGATGAGAAAAAAACATACCAAACCCAAAATAAAAAAGAAAAGATCGTCTAGAACTGGGTTTATAAGCTATATAATCTTGTCCCTAACCCATCCAGAAAAACATGGAACTCTTTCAATACGAGAGAAGATTACTAAGGGAAAAGAGGGGAGAGAAATCAATTAAATAAGAATGAATAAATTTATAGTTTTCAATTCACATGATCTCAGAACAAGAAGAATAGTAAACATGTATGTGTAATTTTTTTCTTTTCTTTTTTGAAATAGTAAACGCGTTCTAATAAAACATTAATTCATCATGAATATATATATATATATATATCGGGGGCGATTAGGTGCGGCGTGCGGCAGGTGCGGCGGCGATGTGGGCCGTTCGATCGCGGGTCCATCGCATCCAACGGTCGACGTGAATCGCACCCGACCGTCCGATGCGATGGACCCGTGATCGACGGCCCACGATCGACGCCGCATCTGCCGTTCGCCGCAGGTAATCGGCCCTCATATATATATATATATATATATATATATATATATATATATATATATTATTACGTGCGGGGAACGATGGGTGCGGCCGCGACGTGGGCCGTTCGATCGCGGGTCCATCGCATCCGACGGTCGACGTGAATCGGACGGTCGACCGTCCGATGCGATGGACCCGTGATCGACGGCCCGTAGTCGCTGTCGCACCCGCCATTCGCCGCACGCAATAACTCCCCTATATATGTATATATGTTAAGGGGGTTTATATTTCTTTATAGCAAATGTAAAAATAAAAAATAAAAATATATTAATGGGGTTTATACTTATTTGGAAGGATATCAATGTATATGGACTATTCACATACTGTCCCAGCGGGTTGAATGTAACAACACTCAACTATAAAGTGATAGGATCTTGAGCTTCCATCAGTGTTTTATTGTTATGTATAAACAAAAAGTATTTTGTCATTACTTGTACATAGAGTAGGGTGATCCTATAGTGATGGATATAATTAATAAACACCATGATCATTAATGAAAATAATATTAATAAAAATACGATACTAAAAAGTAGTCTCTTCACCAAATAAAAAAAAATTAAAAAACGTAGTCTCAGTATTTTTATTTTTAATTTCAAATGTTCTCTTTTTCATTAGTTTGGTATGTTGCAGAATCAGCAAGCTTTCCACACTCTACATTCTAGTTTTGAGAATCAACACCATTTTGGAAAAGACTGACTCTCTATCTCTCTCTCATCCTTCCACTCCATCAGGAAAACTGTAAGACATCAATAAACTTAATTCTCTTCATCGCCGATTTATATGATCTCCAAATAGACTATTGGTCTCAATACAGTATAAAGAGAGTACAAAGCATCAATGAAAGACATTTGCCATTTCTAGAACATGATCATTAAAATCAATCCTCACTTTACTCTCTTTGATAAGTATTTGATTCCCTTGATCAACTTATCCATTTACATTTATTTATTCAGAATGGAAAGCAGAGTGTACTCCAACAACATAAACATAATTCCAAAAAAATGGCCAACATAATCCACATATTAGACTTTTTAGGGCAGATAACATAAGTTATCAACCACACTGGGTTGTTGGAAAACATGAAATTCTTTTTCGTCATGGTACGACCTTTTCCAGGTGCATGTGGAAGTGCTTTTTTCCATCTTTTGTTCCCCGCTTTCAAATGAGTTTCATAAATTAGTAATTCTGGGGAGAGAAAGGAGTGCCCACTTTCACAACAATGTCAAAGATGGATACACATGTGGCCTTGGTTTTATGTTTCCAGAATAGTTGGTGTTCAAAGTTTTTTTTTAATGAAAAAGAAGAGAAGTCCTTTTCTCTTTCGTAACTTATCAAAGGCTGGAATGATTAAAAGGTTAGCAATTAGCATGTCAATTATCTAAAAAAAATTCAAATTCGATTCAAATCTGTATCCAAAAAATAAGAAATATCTGATATTTAAATATTTGGAGTACAGATATAGATATAAGTGTATCCGATCTAAAAAATGTATGTATCGACTTATATTATAAAAATACATATTTATATTATATATTGTGCATATTTATTATCTTATATGATTAGTTATAATCATGATATATTATATTACTATTATATTTTTAGTGTGTGATATTTAAAAGAGAGAATAAATCATGAAATCTTAATTTTAATTTTCATCTCTCGAATGTATCATTAATATTAATAATTAATTATGTCAATTATCCAAAAATATCCGTATCTGACTATCCGATCCATATCCAAAAATATTCGAATTCAAAAATCAATAATTGTATCTGAATGGCTGAATCTAAAAATTAAGATATGGATATTAATATATCTGATTTGTTTCCGTCTGATTGATCAGCTTACCAAAAGGTTGAAGAAGCTCCCTCTTAAGGATTTACTCCATGTATAGTGGCTTGAGAATGGTTATACATTTGCATAGATATGCACAACACAACTTCCATATAAAATAATGTTATATTAAAGGTAACATTTTTTGGTATTATTAAACCATACTTTCACGAGTCGGTAGGAGACTAGGAGTATATCTTTTCACCGAAGGATCCCATGTTCGAGACCGAGAAAATTTAACTAGGAAAGATACAAGTAGGTCTGTTAACGGGTCGAGTTTAGATCCGAACTCAACTCGATTTAGACCCGATTACATGTGTAATATACCTGATCTGATTTGGATTCAATCCAATGGACCCAAACATACAAACGGATCAGGTCCGGGTCCACCATGCCCCGACTCGTTGGACCAGGGACCCGACTGTTTTATTGGGTATATGCTCATATATTACAAGACTATTAGTATTAATTGACCCCTAATTTAATTTCCTATTTATCAAGTTACAAGTATAAGTTAACTCATTTTTGTATCCATAAGTCTATAACCAAGCCCATAAATTATAACTCATAACCAATCAAACCCACCCATTGACAAGCCTTATTAGTTTATTAGCTTTTGAATTTATCTAATTAATTGGTTTGTTGCATGATTTATGTTCATTGTTTAGGTTAACATGTTAGTGTTTATTGTTTTAAATGTTGTTTAGATTAATATGTAGTGTCTATTGTTTTAAACATTTACTTTGTGACACAAATAACCATTAGATCTCCCTTTTAATTCATTGTTATATTGTTTAAATTTTTGTTTATTTTGAATGTTATATATCAGTGTTTATTGTTTTGAATTGTACAAATATATGTTCAAACAGAATATCAGGACGCCAGTTTATAAAGTTCAAAACTAATCTTATATACAAAAATTTTCTAATAGAATGTTAAGGCAAACAAATTTATGAACTCTCACTTTTTTTTATTAACCATATTCGGGTCAAGTCGGACCCGGACCCGCCGGATCCTCGGTTGGACCCAGACCATCCGGGTCTTACCACGGGTCGGGTTCCAGTCCACCCCGACCCGGCCCGGACCCGACCCGTTGACAGACCTAGATACAAGCAGAAAAAATCATTAACCTACCATAAAATTTTGGGCGCTGTTACACTCATATCCATTTTCAGCCTCAATTTCAGTTGTATATGCGTTGATAGAAAATTAACGACGCATATGCTCACGTTAGCAAGACATATATTTCGAAAGAATTTTTTTACATTCATAATAAATGCATCCATATAATTCATTAGAGTATTTGTTTCATATTTTATAAAAACATGTACATCTAGAGATGAGGTATACTATTTTAAAAAAAATTCAAATATATGTAGATTAGAATTAAGGTTGGAAATGAAATTCGACCTAACATTATCCTAAAATATTTCATATTTATCTTTTGCTAATATCAGTTGTATGAACACCAAGTTGGAATTCACAATTTTTTAAATTTAAATTTCATTCTTAAAGCATTTGATATCTTGGACTTGAAGCCTATAAAAGCATTTTTATAAATTATTTTTATTTTATTAAAAAAAGTGATATTCACAAAATCCTTATTCTATTTTTTTTACGATAAACATTGTGCATGTGATACCCTTCATAATCATATTGAGCTTTCCAAATAGTGAAAAGAATAAGGCTGAGAAAATAACATGGCTCTACTTCAAACCTGATTAATTTGACTTTTAATAGTAAATAAATGCTTTATATGGTAAAACTATGTTTAAATGTTCAGTAGTATATCAATTTACATGCCTAACTTATGGCAAATATAATAAATTTGATTTAAAGCAATAGCAAATATAAAATATAAATCATACAAGTGAAGAACAATGCTGACCCAAACAATTTGACTTACCATTGCAGCGATTTTGTGAACTATAATTAATGGAGGCTCCGGGTGAAAAATAAATGGAAACCTGCAACAGAAAAAAAAAATTCAAATGCTCAAGTTAGTTCTTTTTTTAAGTGGTAACAAAGTTCTCTTAATACCTCTATTATCTGCATTGATGACGAGTCTAGAATTTAAAGTTTTTTCATTGATTTGTGAATCTGGTAATATCAAACTACTCGTAATTCTGACTTGTTTACGTGTCAGCATCCCATTGGAGGAATTTTTCCCTCCACCACCACCACACAAAAACAAAAAGTGTCCAATATAATTTGGAATCATCTTCTCTCTATAGCTCGTGAAAATGATATCTGATTCAGAAAGGTTAAAAAAATCTGACACGACAAAGCAATGGGGAGAACATCTTTGTCATCCTGGGCTTATCTTTAATTCTTTATATCCTTTCTTTTCAAAGGACATATTTGTGACCTGCATGAACTGCCAACACCCACTTCAACCCTGGTAACGAAAATGGTTTCTTTGAAGTGGATAAGAGAGGACCCCCACTTTGGAGACCAAAAAATTGAAAAAACTCCTTGCAGAATTCTTTCACCAGATAGGTCTTCCATTTTGGTCATTATGTTGGTAGAAATTTCTTTGGATCATCATCTAATTCTACTACATACAGGGAGTTCAGATACAATAGGATATTTACACCACATGATACATCTAAGTTAAAACTGAGGCATGGCTGGTCTAAATGGCTGTTGAAATTCACATTTTATGTGGAATCACTGGAAAAAGACTTTCTAGGAGAGGCTGTATTCAAAGTACACATTGCAAGCTAATAAGCCATCAATTTGAAATTCTCATGTTGCACCCCCCAAATTTTTTAACCCACACAGGGTTGGTTCCTTGGCTAAATCTATGAGTTTCCTCCCCATACCCTTAAGTTCGAATCCTCCCAGGCTAACCCGATGCATAGAGTTTAAGGGAGATTTTGGACATCCGTTTTCGTAAGTAATGTGAGGGTTTACATAACAGTTGGATGCAACACATATTTAACACCAACAGCCACAAAAAAATCTATTATACATGTGATTAATAATCATCTACATCAGGCAATAAAACATATATTTTTTTCAAAATCCAAACTGCTGTTAATGTGAATAAAATTGTTTCCCTATGAAATGCTTTCTTGTTTGTAGATGAGTTCTTTTTTTCTTCTATTTTTATTCTTTTCTAGGACAAATTTTCTTCTATCAGCAATAGAATACACAAACTCAGAACCCCTCGATGAAGAGGGGGGACCTCTACCAATATGTGAAGGGGTGATTTAATGAATGCTTTCTTTTTTATAGCATACCATCAAAATAACCATATTTTAATACCATATCTAATCATAATCACAGATTCACAGGTTATAACATCTCAGTTTGAGAATAATATTTGTTGATGTGAAGTTGGATATGAAGATAAGTTACCTCCACTTGTTCTCCTGCAGTGATGCTTGGGCAATCAGAGAAATATCATCAACGAGAGAGGCACAGGCGCACTGCGGTTCTCTAAGGGACTACAGTGAAAAAATAGGCATGAAGAAACAATACCTTTTTGTTATTGGATGGTACAAATCAACAATATACACCATAAAACAAAATAGTTATCAAGCAAATAATACTTATGACAAAATACTCATATTAAGAGTTTTTTTATGGTCATCAATCATCATTCATAACCTGCAAGAAGTCCAGCAATGAACATGGTTTAAGTTTAAGAATGACGAATCAATATCTCCTCCCAATAATGCGAACTTTTAAACTTGATGAGATTACCATCTCCACCATATAAACTGCCTCATCTGAGCAGTCAAGTATAAATGCTATTGATAATTATGTGCACAGTATTCACGTTTGTCAAATTCTACAAAATAAAAAGATGCAAGTCATTTTTCGGCCTGATATTACTCAACCCTATACGTAGTAGATATCTAATATTCATGTAAGTGTGATTTTTAATATAATACCCAAGACTTTATTTTAAAAACCTCAAACCCATTCAATTGTCAGACTTGCATATCTGGTCCATTTTAGTGTGCAGGACTACTCCAGAATGCATTGACATCCATGCCAATTTGAAGAAAAATCATTCTTGATGCCATCATTCACTGCTTAAAGAACAAGATGCTATATCATTGTAATGCAGAATATTAAGGATACAAGTATGAGTTATATGAAATTCAATATCAAGGTGATAATAATCACACTGGTCGAAATAATATATAATGCCTCTGCACTGAGCAAAAAGCAAACAGCATATAGCAATCAGTCTTTGGGAAAATAAGTAATGCATGGTCAACCGAAAGTATGATGTACACAGCTAACAAAACTAAATTTCTAACACAGCTAAAAAACAAAATCTTTTTTTTTTTTTTGACAATTGGTGCCCCCAGGATTTGATATTGGGTTTTCCTTTATGGAGAGGGGGGTGCTAACCTACTTTCCCAAATATCTATACTTGTTTGGATTAAAAAAAATCATGCATGTGTGTTGAGATCACCCAAAAAGAAAAATTCATTTCAAATACCTGGAATTTTTTTTTTTGTCATTGGTAAGGCACCTTTATCTCTTCCAGGAAGTGCTGAGTCTTGGTATCTGAAGTTTTCTCAGTTCTCCTCAACCAACTCAGCTACCATAAGAGCATAAAAAGGAACATAAAAGGTGTCCCTTCAACCTTAAAGTATCATGTAAACATCAAATGAGTGGAGATTTGGAACTGAGAAAAATAACAAGCACAAAAAATTCATTGAAAATTCTAGCCCATTACATAGATGAAGATATCATGACCACACCAATGCCTTGTAAAAAATTGAATCCAGAATACATCAGGCATAACACATTAACGAGAAGAGCTCCCCCAAAGCTTACAAAGCATAATTCAACTAGTTATGAGCTTCAAACTCGAGATATTGAACTAGTACATGTTTTGCATATCTAAAGTGCTCATTAACTGTATTTAGAGGGGGTAAAAATCAAATATCATATTCCGAGAAAAATTGTTATTTTTCAATGAGCATAAATGCACACAATTTGCCAATTCACAGATGTCATTATAACAAGCATTAAACAAACTCACAGGCTGCATTCATGATAAAATCAGCATTAAATAAGCTTATCAAGTCTAACAATTGACCCCACTCACAGATAAAGAACTACTACGAAATTGGATATTAATCATCAAATCACACCACATTCAAACAATCCAGTAGGTATATCACAATCTCAGATGACCATCAAGATCAAGTGAGAAAATGATTAAGTGAGAAAACAATGCCATCCTAACTGAGAAAAAATTCAACCTGAACTGTGACAGATGCACTTCATTTGCAGAGAGAAAAGAAGAAAAGAAATAGGAATGTCCCAAAAAATAACCTTAACATCAACATCATCAATCCTTTTTTTGGGAAAAAATCCACATCATCAATTAAAAAAAAACACTCACATTGTACAAATGTATCACTATCACACTGCACCTGGATTTTCTTCAAGCAAGAGAGTTAATATATACTTATACACACACTACAATAGGAAATCTTGAATCACTGGCGACTGTACATTTAGATTGGCGGGACAATTCGCTCTCTCTCCAGATTTATGTTTGCTATGAGGATCATCATCTTTGGACAAGCTCCTATGGCTGCTCCCTTCTTTGTGAGTACGGTGTTTGTGCCTCCTAGATCTCTGTCTTTGTCCATCACTGACATGCTCTTGCAATTCTGAAATGGTCTCACCATCTTTTAGAACATCCTTTACCCTTCTCCGAGATGACTTGTCAGATGATTTCTTCCGCGATGATTCAGGTTTCCTCTCCTCACCTAAAAGAACATCCTGAACCACACCCGAGAGCAAAGTCTCTCTCGAATCCTTCTTGAGCTTTTCAGCAGAGACTGAAACTTCATCTCCATCCAATTTCACCACCACAGGCCGAGGCTTCACCTGTTTCGGCTTCTTTGAAACCAATGATTGCTCAGCAAGCCTCGCAAGATCATTTTCAGTAGCATCAACAGAACCGGGCAGCAATGATAGTGGTTCGTTAGCGGGTGGGTAATCATTTGGCACACTATTCTCACATTCTGTTGGGAGGTAATACAACCCATGCCGCCTACGGTGTTCGACAAGAAGCGAAGTGGACTCAGACGGCAGTTCAGGTTCATCATTGTTTTGTGTTTGTGGCTGAGAAACCCAGCCAACTTCCTTAAATTTGTTGCTTCTAAGAGAAAACGACTCTGAAAGAGAAAGATCTTCATTTGGAAGAATAGTATCTAAAATGGAAAGATCTTTTCTAAGAACGAGTCCATCAGGCACAATGACTCGTTCTTGTGCACTCCCAGAAACTGGGCCAAGCTCCTCAGAAAAGGCAGCATCGATAAATTCAACAATTTCACACATCTTGAGACCCTCTTTAAAACCCTCCTCATTTTCGACATTCTGACCTTGTATCTCTCTCACTACACGAACAAGACCAAGCACATTACGCGTCCTCTCAAGTATTTCCACATCACTGCACTCCAAAAGTGGGCCAAAAGCCGTTTCAACCAAATCCAACAAGTATTTCATCGACTCATATGTAAAAATCTCCTTCCTTTTCTCACGCTTCTTCCCTACCAAATTCAACTCACCATCCCCAACCTCTAAATCAGACTCTCCCGAAGACTCCCTCTCACTCTGCAGCAGATACGAGCGCAAACAAAAGACAAGTACTTTAAAAGTGGACTGAACATAAACAGCTCTCACCAAGGGAGGCAGAAAATCTGTCCGAGGTTGCAAAAGAGCCTCAACTAATTCAAATGGGTTCCTAGAAAACCTCACATACTCTCCAGAGACCCAAGCAGCTGCAGAGAGCACCCGATCCAACAATGGGTTCCCAAGCAATGCAGGATCCATCAGTAACTCCCGAGCGACACTTACAAGCTCCATCCTCGAATCCTCAACCCTCATCCCAATGTCAACCAGCTGCCTTTCAACCTCCTCCCCGTGTCGGCAATTCACGTTCCTCGCGATCTCCCCGAGGAGCGACACATACCAATCGAAATCAACAACCAATTCATAAAAATTCCGTGCACAAACCGACAGAATTGACCCAAAAATCTCATTACAGAAGTCCGGATCAGATTTCGAGGCATACCCAACAAGAATTCTCGAGATCTCCACGAGATTACCCTCCGAAACCATCCCCATCACCAGTCTCAGTGACTCCCGCCTGATGTTCGGATCTGCATCGCTCAACGACTTTATAATCGTCTCCTTGCACTCCATCACCGCCGCGGGGTACCTCTCCGACCCGAGCAACAACAAAGCATGCAACCCAAGGTACCTAAGATTCGCATCCTCATCGCACCCCAACAACTCCTTATTCTTCTCAACCGCAAGCTCCACCGCGTGCTCATAATCCGCGAGACTCGAAAACACAGTCCTAATACACTCGAGCAGCACCGACTTCGCCATGGTCCGCCGCATCAAGTCGCAAACCGGCTCAACAACCCGCCTCGCGAGCCTGGGCTCGATGGGGCAGAGCCGGGCGAAGATCTTCAAAATCTTGATCAAAACCCAATTGTTCCTCTTCGCGTCAACAAAAACCCTATAAAACTCCGGCACGAGCGGGAGGTACGAGGCCGGATCGGTCCTCGAGAGCTCGCAGAACACCCCGACCGCGGCGGAGAGGACCCCGGCATCATCCGACGAGTCGAGATTCTCGACGAGGCGCTTGAAGCAGACGCGGACGGAGTCGGGGCAGGCGGTGAAGACGCCGACGAGGCGGAGGTGGCCTTGCGACGGAGGATCGGCTTGGAAGAGTTGAGGAGGGTGAAGATCTCCGGGGTCAGGTCACGGGCGAGGTCGGAGGAGGCGCGGGAGGCGAGGAATTGGAGGGCGAGGGAGGCATTGGGGTGGTTGGGGGAGGAGAGGTCCTTGCGGAGCTGGTTGGGGAGGAGGAGGAGGAGGTCGTGGGAGGAGGGGAAGGTGAGGGAGATGAAGAGGTAGGAGGGGCGTTTGAAGGGGGGGGAGGAGGGGAGGAGTTCGATCGCGTGGAAGGAGGCGAAGGAGGGGTCGATGGGGGGGTGGAGGGAGGAGAGGTAGGTGAGCTTCTGGAGGGCGGTGGACTTCGTGGAGGGGTCCGGGGAGCGGAGCTCGCGGCGGATGTCGTCGAGGTGGCGGTGGATGGCGGGGGCGATGGGGGTGGTCGGGGAGCGGAGGGATTTGATGAGGTCGTCTAGGGTTCTTTGCATCAGGGATTCCACGATCGATGATGCCCCCATTTGTGGTTTTCTTGTTAGGGTTGATTGGGGGGAGGAGGGGAGGGAGACGGGGGTGAGTCGATGAGGACGATCGAAGGGTGTTTTTGTGGATTATAAATTATGGGAGGGTTAATTTGTGATTTACACGTTAATCGCGGTGGAGGTATCGGTTTCTTCACAGTACTGTGTGAAGGACACGGGGAAACCGTGTTTATTTTTTACTTTATATAGGTAAACTCTTATTATCGTCATTTTCATTAATAAAAGTATGATTATAAATTTGAATTTAAGATAAGAAAAATAAAGGAACATTGAAATTTTTTTTTTTTTTTAACAAACCCAGAACACGGTGACACCATCTGTTAGAGAACAGACGATGGCCATTGATGGGTAGCAATTATCGTTCCTAATGCTTATGACAAAGCAACCTAGACACCACGATGGTGCCTTGATGGAACAATCACCTCCTGCCCCTGCCAAGTTGCAACCCATTCTTTGAAGAGGATAATGTTGGAAAAACTTTTTCAAAATCAGATTAAACAAACAAACAATGGATCAAACAGCAGATCAAAACAGAAAGGGATTCAAAGATGGCCTAGATGGAGGCACGTAGAACGCTATCTTAAGAACAGAATCGCTCATTCAATCGTACAAGATACTCGACGATCTGCTCCCCGGATACAACCATCCAGCCTGTTTATATAGGCGATGGAAGAAGAGAACCATTTCAACAAAACGGATGGAATGTTTCGCAAATGTCTGCCCCCAATCACGCGTCGCCTTAATTACAACGGTTACAAATCGCATCACCTTAATTACGGCGTTTACAGTCCACGACTGTTACAGATTGGTGAAGATCCTCTCTACCTCTTTCATCTCTTCTTGACCAGGTGACTAAGCGACCACCGACCAGAAACCAGGACCCAGTGACCAGGAACCAGAACCCAGTGACCAGGACCCAGCGACCAGCGACCAGCGACCAGAAACCAGGACCTAGTGACCAGGAACCAAGAACCAGCGACCAGCGACCAGAAATAAAAAAAATTGATAAAACGTCACCTCCGTTAGCGTTTTAGGCGGAGGGAATTAAAAGAAATAAAAATGCTTATGTGACGTCTTTGACCGGGTCTCGTGACTACTTTGATAAATAATTAAAAAGGGTGATTAGTTTGGTAATTTAGTAATTAAGGGTAATCATTTTGGAAAAAATGCCTTGAATTTTGGCCTTGTTTGGATTTGCAGTGGGATGCTCGTGTTCCAAAAATTTTGGGGTTCAAACCCCATAGTGAAGAAACATTGTTTTACCGGCGTTTGAAAACACTAGCTAGGGCCCGTTTGGATGGGGAAATAGGGGTTGGATAGGGGGGATAAGGGGGGAATAAAGGTAAAAAAGCTGTTTGGGTGGGTGGTATAAAAGGGGTATAGCTATGCAGAATTTTGTGAGAATAAGCTGACATTTGTATTCCAAGTCTCCCCATAGAATTGTATTATTCCTTCACTGGTAATTTGGTATAATAGGACTCACCTATTAAATCACATGTCATCACATCAAATTATCTGTCATCGTCTCTTATGTATCAATGAAGTCCACATGTCAAATCAACTTTTTATACCTTATTCACATTTTATTCTTCATCAACCAAACACTACAACCTTTATTATTACGTTTCTCAATGAGAATAATTGAAAACACAAAAAAAAATCATTTATTCTATTGATAAAGCTAACAATATCTGGAATAGGTATAAACTTTAAAATAACTTATGTCTCTATTCAAACAGGCCCTAGGAGAATTAGCAACGTAGTGTTATTCAACGGTATGGAGGTGATGTGGACGCGGAAGCCTAAAACCTGTTTAAATCTATGGTGACATTTCTCCAGCTTCTCCAATGTTGAATATGTCTCACCACGATCCAATCCAAAACCTATAACCCATATTTGTTTAGTGAGCACAAACGTCATAATAGTTAGGGCATGTTACACTCGGTCTTTTTTACAGTTCAAAATGCAGTTCTATATACAAAAATTCATTGAAGTATATACATAGTATCTCGTTAATTTTTTTCTTACACTTATTAAAAATATGTTCATTTAACTTGAAATGAAGCGATATATACTTTTTTTTTTATTAAAACATATATATCATCATACGCTGTTTACTATTTAAAAAAAATGAAAATATGTGTGGTCTGAGTTTTGTACTATAACAATGATTTGAGTGCTAAAAAAAGTGTTGTTACACAGTTTTTTTTAGCTCCAATTACAGTCTCATATGCGTCGATAGAAAATCATCAGAATATATACTTACATTAATGAAGTATATGCTTTGCTATAAATTTTTTACATTTTCAATAAATGTATCAATATAATTCATTAGAGTACATGATTTATTGGGGCTATAAATAACATAATCTTAAAAAAATTACTACTTTTGTGCGACATGTTTATTATTCGTAAAATGTTGGATTCACTTGTTAGTGCGTAAGAGTATCTCCAATCATATACCCAAATTTTTATTCAAACTTAAATTTGAGTAAAAATCAACTAAAACCCTCTCCAACCATTTACCTATACTCATACAAAATGAAGCTTTTACTCAAATATTTACCCAAATCAAGGGAGACTTAAATCTTTACTCAAAATTATAACATTTTTTTACATTTATCTCCACATTTTCTTCTAATGTGACATTTTTTCCCTTCAGCTTCACATTTAATTTAATTATATTTGATGTTTTCCCACCCTCAAAATTTTCACAAATCTCTTGAAATCCAAAAAAATAAAAAATAATCTTTTTTTTAGTCTTCATCTTTATTTCTTAATTTCTTATTTTTATTTCAATAAAAAAATATTATTTTTACATTTTTTTAAAAAATTGGATGATAATAATTTTTAAATCTAAATATTTTGAACGAAAGAAAATTTGAGTAGTAAAAATATTTGAGGAAAAGACTTTGAAAATGTTTATAGGAAATAATTAGAAGAAGATGTAAAATTTTTAAAAGATTTGAGTAAAACACAAAGTGATGGTTAGAGACGCATCATATTAAATCAAGTTTTTACTCAAATTTTAAGTAAAATTTAGATATATATTTGAATAAGAGCTGAAGATGGCTTAAACATGTTTTAGAATTTTTGGTCATGCAAAACGAGAGATCATACATCCGTAACAGCCTTAACCACAACCCTTCGATCGATGGACCGTATCTTCACTAGATCAGCACCTAGGCTTATGTTTGGTTAATGCATCCTTCACTACATGCTTCATGGCTTCCGCCTTCTCCGTCGACCACCACCCATTCACCACCACCACCACCACCTCCGCCTCTCCATCACAACCGTCGATCACCTGGACCTCCTCCTCCACCGATGCCAAACCCCCAAACAATCCCCCCAAATCCACGCCCAGATCATCCTCTCTGGCCTCCGCCACTCCCCCTTCCACGCCGCCTCCCTCGTCTCCCTCTACAGCCGCCACGGCCGTCTCTCCACCGCCATCTCCACCTTCCGCTCCATCCCCACGGTCTACTCCAACACCCTCCTCTGGAACTGCATCCTCCGCGCCCATCTCTCCCACGCCCGCCCCAACGAGGCCCTCCGCCTCTACCTCGAGATGCGCGCGCGGGGTGTCCCTCCCGATGCGTTCACCTTCCCTCTGATCACGCGCGCCGCCTCCTCGTGCATCGGAGACCGTGCGCTCTGCTGCGTCATTCACGCTCACGCGATCGTGAGCGGCTTCGGTTTCCGACTCCACGCGGGGAACGAATTGGTCGCAATGTATGGAAGGATCGGTGAATTGGGAATCGCGTGTGAGATGTTCGATGGAATGTCTGTGAGGACTGTTGAGTCGTGGAACACGTTGATGTCCGCGCACGCCCTCGGTCGCGACTTCCGAGGCGCGGATGAGCTGTTCGGAAAGATGGTTTCGGGGGGTGGTGCCCCCCGCCCAAACCCGGTGACGTGGACGTCTCTCCTCTCGGCGCACGCGCGCGGCGGGCGGGAAGTCGAGGTCTTGCGATTGTTCGATGAGATGAGAGCGCGTTGTGAGGAGTCTCCCACTGCGGAATCGGTTGGTGTCGTGTTGTCGGTTTGCGCGGATTTGGGGGAAGTGGATTATGGGAGGGGTGTGCATGGGATTGTTGTGAAGATGGGTTTCGAGGATTATGTGTTTGTGAGAAACTCGATTGTTTGTGTTTACGGGAGGGTGAGAGAGGCTGGGGACGCGGAGAGGGTGTTTTCGGAGATTCGGGAGAAGAGTTTGGTGAGTTGGAATGGTTTGATATCGAGCTATGCTTCGGCTGGGTTGTGTTGGGAGGCTTTCGAGGCGTTCACGCGGTTGGAGAGAGAGGGGGGTGTTCTCCAGCCGAATGTGGTGAGTTGAAGTGTGTTAATCCAAGCGTTTTCGATGAGCGGTGTGTGGGGTCAGTTGTTGGAGACCTTTCGTCGGATGCAGACATCTGGGGTGGAACCCAATTTGGTTACGACTGCCACTGTTTTGTCCGCTTGTTCAGAGATGATCCGTCTCAGGCTTGGAAAAGAAGTCCATGGACATACAGTGAGACGTTTTTTTGATGGGAGTGTTTTAGTTGGAAATCGTTTGGTTGATATGTATGCGAAATGCGGAAGCTTGAGACTAGGGAGGAGAGTGTTTGATGGGATGAAAAATAAGGATTTGATAACGTGGAACTCAATTATTTCAGGGTACGGTATGCATGGGCTCGGCGAGGATGCACTTAAGATTGTTTTCTGAGATGGTTGAAGCTGGCATTGCCCCTGATGGGATAACCTTTGTTGCAGTCCTATCTGCATGTAGCCATGCAGGGTTGGTCATTGAGGATCGTCGTTTGTTTGATCGGATGGTTGAGGAGTTCAATGTCATGCCTTCCATGGAGCACTATGCTTGCATGGTGGACCTCCTTGGGCGTGCTGGGTTACTGCGAGAGGCGAATGAGGTTGTGGAGAGAATGCCAGTAATGCCCAACGAATGTGTTTGGGGGGCTCTGTTGAACTCATCCAGGATTCATAAGAACGCTTCGGTGGCAGAAGAGGTGGCTACAAGGATTTTTGAGCTTGATGTGGAGAAGAAGAGGGCTGGGAGTTATATGCTTCTCTCAAATGTTTATGCTTCCTGTGGGAGGTGGGATGATTCAGCTAGAGTTAGAGATGTTGCGATGACGAATGGGATAAGGAAGAGCCCAGGTTGGAGTTGGATAGAACTGAATGAGAGAGTTTTTACATTCATGTCGGGGGAGGATTTGCCATCATGTATGGAGGATGTGTACTGGATGCTTGAGCTGTTGAATTGGGGAATGGATGGTGAGGCACCCATCAATGGAGGGGGCATTTTTAATCCTGGATAATGCTGAATGTGGAGATAAGACGAAGATGATATTTTCATGAATGAGACTTTATGCATTGGTTAGATAATTTAAGATGTTGTGGAATTCATCTGTTGCTCTTTGCAGTGGAAATCGAGACAGGTAGCTGTGACTTGACAAAAGAACATGTGATATTTCTGTGCGTTTGCATGTGATGTCTTTGGTGGATACATGCTAGTGGAATGACATTTTTTTAAACATGAGCAGTGAAAAATTCAATAAAAATTTAAATTAGAAGCCACTGTTAAATCAAACAATGATTTTATTTTCAGATAAGAGCACATTGTTCTTTTGTAGTTAACTAAGTTAAATATGAGGGTTACTAGATATGTTGTACACACTGTTGTTAACTATATGTTTATACTACATGACCTGAATGTGCAGGTGTGAAGTCAATGATTTGGATTATGTTTTTAGTAAACATACATGTCTTGGGTTTTTTTTTTAAGAAGTGAACAATGTTTGCTTGACATTTATCACTGAAGGGGCATGATCTAGGGACTTGTCACTGTGCTGACTAATGTAGCCATTCTGATTATGTTTGTACATGCAGGAAACTAAGGGAAAATGATAGAAAAGTAAAAAAAATTCTTTGACAACTTGTTTCGCGCTGAACAAAATGAGAGATTTCTTTTTTTTGTTTTTCTTCTCTTGTTTGTGTTATTAGGAGGACATTTTTTCAGCTCCTTGTATTGAGAAAGTAATGGAATTATTTTATCACTTCCATCAAAGGTACAAGCACTGATAAATAAAAATAATGCAGAAGAGAAAATGATTTCCTTTCCACCACTTTCCATTTAATCCAAATTCCTTCGCTTGCCCTCATTTTTCATCCAAGTTTGTGCACAAACCCTTAATTAGTTGTAAAATCATGGAGTCAAGTCAGATTTGAGTCATTCAAACTTTCTTTGGAAGGCATTTGCTTGGCAGGATGTCTGAAACTATTGACCTTGGTCTAGTAGATATTTTCCTGAAATATGTGCTACTACACCTGATGAAATTTCATATTAATGATCAAGGGTTTACTGAGTTCTAAATCATCTTTAAATCCGATCGTGCGACATTCAGGACTAATTCAGACTCCAGAACTGGTGTGGAACACACCCAGCTCTCTCAGCTGATATCCCTGTCACATTTTCTCTAGTTCAGTAGAGATTCCAGCCATTCTACAGGAAGTATGCAGGGCCTCTCTTTAGAAATTAATTACTTCTATGTGCTGTCAAGATGAGTTTTATTGAATCCATTTGACTTGGACCTTGTTTGATATTATCTATCCACTCATTTATTTTGTTGATCTACAGGACCATGGGCCACTTCTCAATGTTTCCCCATTGCAAAAGAAGGTTTGCAGACCTTTGTATTCTTGTATTGGTTGTTCCTCCATTTGTGGAACCCAGAAAACTCAAAACTGCATGATCTACAGGCATACTTTATTCTTCAAAAAAAAAAGTCAAGGTACTTTACTTATACTGTTCTTTTATTTGGGACAATATCTGGTTTTGTAGGGCCCTTTAAGGATTTTGGTCGAGAATGTTTAGTAGCCGTGTTTATTCTCACACAAATAGAGGTTGTGGTTGTTTTAGCTGTTCTGTCTTGTATGAGCAGAGTTTTATATAAAAAAAATGACATTTCTTTGGTGTAGAAGCTTTATATAGTTGCTTGGTGAGTTCCAACCTTAGATTGCAGGGTTAGTCCAAGGATTATTCAAAACACATTATATGAATCCAAGTATAATAAATCAAATAATTCATAAAATACAATATTAATTGGATATATATATATATATATATATATATATATATATATATATATATATATATATATATATATCGCGAGCGATTCAATGCGGGAATGCGGGAAACGACGTCGATCGTTCGATCGCGGGTCCATCGCATCCAATGGTCGAGATGAATCGCACCCGACCGTTCGATGCGATGGACCCGTGATCGACGGCCCGTGATCGCTTCCCGCACGACCGCATTCCCGCACTGAATCGGCTCTCATATATATATATATATATATATATTTTTTCAGAGTGAGTACCCCAGAATTTGAATTTATGATATCCAAAACCGTATTGATACCTTGAAATTTTGGACAATTGTATAATCTTTTTACTGATAATTGACAAATTTTCATTCTTCTATCATATTGTCTTGTACTTGCGTTCTAGTTCATGACTTCTTGGTTGTAAGTATTCCTCTATTTTATTTTATTTTATTTTATTTTCTCTTCTAATTTTGTTATGCTGACATAGAGACATTTGATGATCAGACCAGTCACAGTTCCAGGCCCTCAGTAAAGCTATCTAGTCTGAATAATTCACCCATGTGAAAGTTTCTTTGTTTGGCCCTCTGAGAGAGATGGAATCTGGACTTTGGAGCCAGGAAACCAATTTTGAAAAGTAGATAACATGTGCCACATATACTCCACTATCTGGCCTTTGTATGATGCAGTGATCAAAATGGATGTTTTGGCATTCTTGTCATTTAAATATGTAGGTTCAAAAGAGGAAAAAGTTGTGATAAATTGCAATCTGGACCTCTTCTTTCATATAATTAAGTTGTACTACCTCATCCAAGCTTCATATCCTTTGTAAATTGTAATAGAATAATATATAATATATAATATATGTACATCCCATACTCTTTCATTTGGGTGTTCTACACGCAAACCCATCAACTTATTTTTTTAATCGTCACTCGTCAGACAAGTGCGTTAAAAGATTTGTTTGAAATGAATTTGTCATGTTAGATTTACCATTAAATCAGCCACAAATATGATAAATTTATCAATAAAGTTGTTACAGTAAGGGAAAAAATAAAGGTTCAGATTAGGATCATGGATTAGTGGTCAATTTGATATTCATTTTTATTCTCATCTTGTTGGAAATATCAGGAAAAATGCGTTTAAATTCCTAATTCCTATATTCATTCATCGACATTTCAGTAAAAAAAAAAATCTCTTATAAAATTTATCAGAATTGAATTCATGAGAAAACAGAAATTTTCCCCAAAAACAAAGCTGTCGTGGATCTTAGAAAAACTTGTATAAGAAGATTTTAACAACAACAAAAAAAAAGAATGACTACAAGAAAAACAGAAGTAACAGTTGTTGCATAATAATTTTTTTGAAGAAGCTGGCCCCATAACCAACCCCTCCATGAGAGAATTCCGTGACCAAGTGCACGAGAAGAGACATACAAACACACTAAACACCCTCTCCTACATTTCTTCCTTTTTTCACTTCCCATCCCAAAAGCATGACTTCCCACGACTCTTCCAAATCCCTCTCAAAAAACAAAAGTGCGTCGTTACACTTAGTTTTTTTTACAGTCTAAAACATAGTCTTATATACATCATTTAAAATTCAATGAAGCATTTACATTGTTATAATGTGTATATATATCTGATTAATTTTTTTTAGACATACTAAAAATATACTTATTCAACTCGAAATAGAGTTATATACATTTTTTTATATCAAAATATATATCTTATTAGATGATGTTTATTGTTAAAAAAAAAGAAGTGTGGTATGACTGTAAAGTGGATTGAGTATAACATTTTTCAAAACAAAAACACTAACCCCACCCAAAAAGTCCAAAACGCCCAACCCATGGATGGATGCCCTTTTCACGCATCACTGTCACACCCACTCATGAACAATTCCCTCCAAATATAACATTTTCCAAAACAAAAACACTAACCCCACCCAAAAAGTCCAAAACGCCCAACCCATGAACGGATAGGATACCCTTTTCACGCATCACTGTCACACCCACTCATGAACAATTCCCTCCAAATATAGGCACCCCAAACCATTCAATACAAAAACAATGGACTCAACCAAACTCAATCAATGGCTCTCTCTCTCTCCTCCATGTCTCTGAAGCCCAAGCCAAGCGCCCCCGGCACGGCCCGTGCCCTGTTTTGCCTCTCCCTCTGCGTCTGCGGCATCGTCGTCGCATCCGTCGTCACCACACGCGTCGGAGAATACATCGTCTCTGACGGCGACGAACTCTTCTTCCCTCAAATGGGTACTACAACCACCACCAACACCAACACCAACAACACTGCATTGAATTGTAGTGTTTTGGGTGATTTGAGAGAGTGGGTGTCGCCAAAGGAGGTTTGGCATAACATGAACGATGAAGAGCTGATGTGGAGGGCGTCGATGGCGCCGGGGGTGGAGGAGTTCCCGTACGAGAGGAAAGCGAAGGTGGCGTTCATGTTCCTGACGAGGGGGAGGTTGCCTTTGAGGATGGTGTGGGAGAGGTTCTTCCATGGATGTGATCGTCGGTTGTTCTCCGTTTCGGGGAGGAGGAGATCCCCCTTTCGTCGTTGTTCTTCCGGCGCGTGCAAGGGTTGTGTGTAACGTGCCGCCAGAGTTCGTCGGGGAGGAGGAGATCCCATATATTATAAAAATATATATATTTGTATTATATATTGTTCCTTTCGCTAATATATTATAATACTATTAAATTTTCGTTGTTCTTCCGATTTCTCTCTAAAATATTATTTAATTATCCAAATTAATGTTAATATTTAAACGCAGGATACCCAGCAAGGTTTGTGTGCTTTTTCCTTAGTTGTGTGTTTTTTTTTTTTTGGGATACAATTGAATTATGGGAATTTTGCAAATCAATCCTCTTAGGGGCCTGCAATATCACAAATATGTGGGGTGATGTTATAAATAGTAGTCGGGCCGGGTGGTTCGAGATGATAATGGGTCAGGTTGGAGTCGGTTTTACATAATCAAAATTCATCCCAGCTCTACAGACTACAGGGTTGGGTTTTGTAAATAGCATAACAAAAAATTATCTAACAAATTAAATTATTTTTACCATTAAAAATTATACTCATGAGTTCTAACTTATTCCAACGTAAACAAATTAAACATCCCAAAATACGTAAAAACATAAATTGTCCTTCGTAACAATCATTGAACAAAGTATTTAAAAGCTCATCAAAACATCTGAAAACATAATACATAAAGCACTTAATCCAACTAAGGGTTTTTGTTAAGAAGAGGAAGATGAAAATGATAAGAAAAATCATGATTCTTCAAAAGAGATTTTGATCTAGGTCGGGTCAGGGTCCAAGATGAAAATATGAACCATATTGTTACATCCTTACATGTCAACGTGCGTTGGGAGGGTTTTAAAAACTAGAACCCAGACACGCTGGATTAGGTCTGATAACAATAAAATCCACTCCATCGTCATCTTTTGAGTCTCATGCTAAGCAGTCCAGCTTTACATTTTGGGCGCTGTTACACTCAATTCTTTTTACAGCAAAAAATATAGTCATATGTAACTCATTAAAAATCCAATGAAACATATACATCATCACCTTATTAAACATTTTCTTACATTTATTAAAAATGAATTTATTCAACTTGAAATTGAGCTATATACATTTTTTAAAATTAAAACATAGATATTTACTATTTAAAAAAAATAAAAACGTGTGGTTTGCGTTTTCTATTAAAAAATTAAATGTCATTAGACGATCGGTTGGGCCCCCCCCCCCCCACATCAGTTATAGACATGTCATGCCATGGCGTGTTAATATTATAAATGGGCCAAACGCTTTCCATCATGTACACCAACACGATCCGTTTTACACGTCTATCACTGACCCTTACAACAACACCCACACCCGGTCCAATGGGGCCGCCCAACAATGATGGACGCGGAGCGCCGCCTCCTCGCCAATGCCCTCCTTGACTTCGACAACGAGCGCTTCGTCCTCCTCTCGGAGTCCTGCATCCCCCTCTTCAACTTCACCCTAATCCACTCCTACCTCACGCGCTCCTCCCACAGCTTCCTCAGCTCCTTTGACGACCCGCGCAAGTCCGGGCGCGGGCGCTACAACAAGCGCATGTGGCCCGCCGTGACCCTCCACGACTGGCGCAAGGGGTCCCAGTGGTTCGAGGTCCACCGCGCAATCGCCATCTCCGTCGTGTCCGACGTCACGTACTACCCCCTGTTCGAGGCCCACTGCGCGCCACCCTGTTACATGGACGAGCACTACCTGCCCACGCTGGTCACGAAGACCCACCCCGCGCGGTGCGCGAACCGGAGCGTGACGTGGGTCGACTGGTCCCGGGGCGTGTCGCACCCGAAGATGTATCGGAGGAGGGATGTGTCGAAGGGGCTGTTGGACCGGATGCGATACGGGGGAAGGTGTGGTTACAACGGGAATGCGAGCGAGATTTGCTTCGTCTTTGCGCGCAAGTTCGACGCGAGCGCGC
Source organism: Acorus calamus (assembly GCA_030737845.1). Classification (NCBI taxonomy): domain Eukaryota; kingdom Viridiplantae; phylum Streptophyta; class Magnoliopsida; order Acorales; family Acoraceae; genus Acorus; species Acorus calamus. The sequence continues at coordinate 5,990,352 of CM060860.1, forward strand.
TGGAGCCGCTCTTAAGATTGGGTCCTGCTCTGTTTTGATTTATATTTTTTTGACGAGTCACAAGTGTACATTGCTGTAAATGTTCGTGGTTGGTTTGGCTGTTGTGGGTCTGCGTATTGTTATAACTATGTGGCGGGTGCCGTTACATGCCATTGTTTTTATAGTCCTAAACGCATTCTCATATATCTTTTTAACAATCTAATATCCATTCAACGAGGTATATATTTCAATTTAAAATTTAGTAATATATATTTTTTTTATCTAAATATATATCTCATTAGATAATGTTTATGATTTAAAAAAAATTATAACATGTGAATATTGTACGCGGGTTTGCATTGATTTTGATTTTTTGACAAGTGTACATTGTTGTATTAAGTGGTGGTGATTTGGCTGTTCTGGGTCTGGAGATTGTTATAATTCAGTGGTTTAACTTTTATAGGGATTTTTGGGTTGTGTGGTGATTTCGGTTGATCAAAGATACAAAAGACTGTAATTACTTTTTTTATATATATCATGTTGGTGGTAGGAAGCAAATCTTCTCTACACATTCTCTAACGTTCTCGGGGGTCCTTCCCTTTTGTATCGCGCTTGTGTTTTTAATTTTTTCTATTTACTTTTGACTTTTATTTTGTTCGGACATAGTTCGTTTTAAAGTTATTTAAAATGGAAAAATACTCAAGGTCCAGTATAAAAAAAAAAAAAAAAAAAAAAGTGAACTTGAGTTTTGAAAAAGTCCGCTGATACCGCCCTCTCCATAAAGGAGGCCAAGAGATCAAACTCTTGGAGCATCAATTATTTTCTAAAAAAATTGTTTGTAGCAAGAATTGAATGGATCTCTAGAAAATGATGTATCCTTTATGTTGTGAGATATCTTGCATTTTAACATGAAATGCATGTTCTAGGGTTTTCTATCTGAAAGAAAGAGATAGTGTTGGGGAGAGAAGTTGAGAGTTTTGTACTCCGGTTTATTTGTTATAGTGAATTATTTTCTGCTCCACCGTGGACGTAGACATGTTTTGTCAAACCAGGTAAATCTATGTGTTCTTTTCTTAAAATAAAAGGTAAATATGTGTGTTCTTGTGTGTATTATTTTGCTCTTTTGATCGTTCTATATGTGTTGAGATTTAATCTGCATGTATTGTTACATTTACATCTTGTACCACTGGCCAAAGGCTCGAAGTAGGGGTCGGCAACGGCCCAGCCCGGGCCGGCCCGTTGAAACAAGGACCAAGCCCGGCCCTAGGCCCGGGCTTGCTTGGCCAACGGGCCCGGGCTGGGCCGGCCAGTGGCAAAAAAACAGGGCCCAGGCCCTGCCCACGGGCCCGGGCCTGAACGGGCCTCACGGGCCGGGCCTGGGTTCGAGCCCACGGGCGGGCCAACGGGCACAAATTCAAAACATTTTATTTTTTTATTTTACGTTGTTTATTTGTATATAATGTTAAAATAACACAAAATTTAAGTATAATGTTGAAAAAAATATTTATATCTATTGAATTTTCAAAATAAAAATATTAAATGAATTAATTACTTACAAAAATGAATAATTACATATACCTAACTAGGTTGACACCTACATAAATGTTAATAATTTGTATAACTCAACCACAATTCAAATAAAAATCACATGTTACTAGTTCATTGGATCACCCTCCATGGGCCTACGGGCCGGGCTCGCGGGCTTACGGGCCAGCCTGAACGGGCCTGGCTCGGGTGGGCCTAGGGCCGGGCCCTAGAACCAGGCCCAAGCCCGGCCCGCCCTGAAAACGGGCCCGGGCCGGGCTTTGGCCCTGCGGGCCTGGGCCGGGTGGGCCGGGCTTTCGGGCCTCAGGCCTGATGATGACCCTTAGCTCGAACCGGCCATTATTTTCCTAGTTTCATATTAAAAATTTAGAATCTGACATGTAAAATCTTGATTTCTCTCTCTATGTACACACACATTCAAGCATGTATTTTTCATTAACGATGCATAAAAAACTCAAATTGTATTAGAATTATAAAAGCGACAATAAGAATGACAAATGTAATATTTTCCTTTAATAAATATGCCAGCTCTATAGTTATAAAAGGAGGGTTTCGATTTAATTTATATTTATTTTATATCTTGTTGAATTTTCATCTAAAAGTAACCAAATGATATTGGAATAACAAATCCCATTCCACTTTAATCCTGTTACTAAACCAAATTGAACAGAAATTTTGTTTGAATTCACTTTCGTAACACTAAATATATTTTAAACATTTTGAGCTCTAATTTTATTTTTTTTGGGAAGGGAGGATTTTCCCATAATCCAATATTTTATAGTAGATTTTTCTAAATATAAACTTTTGGTCCATTTATCATGTTATTAACACCTAGGGAAGGTTTCCATCCTTGCTAGTAATAGTATTTTGATTTAGGGACATTATTACACAAAATCCCATTCTTAGCCCCATCGATAATTTATATATGTCCAGTGATATACTAAAGGGAAAAATTGATCGAGCTCCCTGAAAATTTATAAAAATCTGAAAAAGTCTCTCTAAAATTGATAAATTATCTCAAGTCCCTATCTTATTAAATAATATTTATTTTAGTCTCATATAATTAATCAGATATGTGGTTAACCCTAACCATGCATGGTAAATTACTATTATACCCATTTAAAATTTATTTTCATTGTTAGAAAAATCGATATAACTCCCTCAAAACTTATAAAAATCGAAAAAAGTCCCTGTGAAATTTAAAATTGTCTTAACTCCCTGAAATATTCTTAAAATCACAAAAAATCCATGTGAATGTTTTTTATTGCTATTAATTTTGAGTTAAGAATGTATTTTAGAATTTTGATTTAGTTTTTATACTGTTTTCTCTACTTATTTTGTAATTGAGTTAATCAAACTGTAATTTTTTTTATTCAATCTCTGTAACAAGATTAAGGTAAAAATGTTGAAAAATGCCTCAATTTTGTAGATCAAATGAGGTTCAATGGATTTTTTTTTTTTTTACAGATGAGGATGACATATCAGGAGATGAGGATGTTGAAAAATGACAGGGGTATTTTTGTCTTACAAAAGAACTAAATCTGATTTTATAAAATTTGTAGGGACGGAATCCAATTTTAGTAAGACTTATTTCAATATACTTTTGACCGGGGAACTAAATTCATTAACTATATACACTTTATAAGGAACTATGATGATTTTTTTATTTTAGATGGACTTTTTGTGATTAAGATTTCAGAGAGTCAAGAAGATTTTTCTTTATACTAAAACATGAAATGATGTTACCTTTTTTTTTATAAATGAATTTGTACAATTATTACAGTATATAACAATATATGCTACCAAACTAGTTGGCTCCTTCCAAGTGGCTTTCTTCCCAAATTTTTTTTTTTTTGGTTTACAAGGCTCTGTTAAAACCAACAAAGCAGAATGTGTTATCTCCTCAGCTGACTTGGAGATAATCACCAGTGGCTAGTAGCCCCTCATCGACTAACAATCTGAAAGAGTCATGTTTAGTAGACAAACATTTTCGTATGAATGAATCCTGTAACAATATAGAACGTCGAGTAACGTGAGAGACTCTAGCCTGCTTGGCGAGTGCATCCACTGCACCCAAATACTGCCGGGGGGTCAACCTAAAACAAACCTGACTCATGGCATGGACATGTTGTTGCCATTGATCCTTCAAATTATGCAAGTGTGGAGGCCTGGGCCTAGGGTCAGTGAAGAGGGTGATCGCTGTCGTGGAATCTGTGCACACCATAACTTCTTTGTATCCCAGCTGTGTAGTCGCAATAAGACCATCCACAATGGCTTGCGCCTCCGCTTGTAATGGAGAGGAATAACACCACCAGTCACAACCTGCGACAATGATATGAAAAGGAGACTGTTGTAGGAGTACATACGCCCAACCTGCCGCCCGAGTAGTTGGTGAGACGCTCCCATCCGTTAACAATACTAGTGGTTGAGTATGGGGTTGATGCATTGGAAGCAGAGGAGAATGATGTTGAGTGGGAGGGAAAAGTATAGGATGAGCAACTCTATGAAGTATAGCCTCGCGAGCATGCACCCGAATCTGATGAATCATTTTGATTACCGGGATTTCTGGATTCCCATGAACACGAGCATTCCGTAGGCACCATATCTGCCATAAGCCAAAACCAAACAAAGCTTGTTTCCATTTGCACTGAGGGCCGGTTCCCCATCCTCTATGTGTTAATATAGCTAGCCATCCTGTATCATTCCAAAGCACTGCTGGTGGAATAAATCGAAACTGTAATTGTCGCCAACATTGAGTTGCCATAGAGCATTGAAGGAACAAATGAATCGAAGTTTCCTCCGAAGTTTGACACATGGGGCAATGAAGTGGAATTGGGACTCCACGGCGGCGTAATGAATCCCGAGTGGGGAGCCGATCACGAGCAAGAAGCCATAAGAAGAACTGCATTTTGGGAAAGACTGGATAATGCCATATCTCCCGCCATTGTCGACGATGGAGAGAAGGAGTCTCAAGGCGAAACTGCTGATAAATTTCAGCAGTACGGGCTGCTCCATTCAAGGTATTATCCCACCACCAAGAGCTTGCCATTGGATTGACTTCTGGTGTCGTACTGTGCTGAATAGCTTGTGCCCAATAAGGGGGAACACGTCACGCAGTTTGGCAGAGTCCCAGCCATCCGCATGTAAAAAATGGGACAACATCATAGAGGAATTATCCGCTGACATGTTAATTTCAATCGGTAACCGATTAAATGGAATGGAAGACCACCATGGATGCTCCAACATGTGTACCTGGTGATGTCACAACCTTTTTTTTTATTTCATGTTGATAGTCAACTTGGTATAAGACTAGAATTTGTTTTCATTTGAAGAAGAATAATCAAAGGAGAAATAAATGAAAAACTGCATGCGTCACCTGCTTAAGCACGACACATTACATCACAGCACTCGGTTTCTGGTCATCCAGTTTAAGCTGCCCCTCTTGGATTATTTTTAGGGGGGTTTAATACCACCCCATGAGATCCTCACCCCACCCAAATTAAATATTTTTTTTTTACGAAAAGGTAGATGTTTGCTACCCGATTCTTTGTAAATGAATTCGAATTACACACTCTAAATGAGAGAAAAACAGAGAGTAAAAGCGTAATACAAAACAAAGACAACTAGAAATGCCATGTGAAACGCGCTACCTCTAGACCCCCAATTAAAAGAGATTTTTAACCGAAGTTGGGGGGACCGCACACCCACACTCACCCCGCGATGCACAAGCGTCCGTCGTGGAAACCAATGATCACCGCCTTCGCAATGTAACATCCCCAATCCCTCATGCACCCATGAAATATATCCTACATTTTCTTGGTACGCTCGCTTCCCTCTAAAGACAACTGCATTTCGCGTTTTCTTTAACGTCCACACTCCTGCCAAGAGGATAGACTGCGAGAGCACCGCAGTGAGACTGCATGTGCTCATGTTCTTCAGTTCTCTACCTGCTGTCCAGAGCACTTCTAAGTTTTGAAAGTCAATCTTCATCCCCAAAGAAGCCCCTATCTTTGTCCAAAGGAGCCGTGCCACTGAGCATCCTCAAAAGAGGTGTTGGACATTCTCTGGGGCTGCCGCACACAGCAGGCATTCCGTAGATTCGGAAGGTGCCCACCTGGATGTATACTTTCGTGAGTAAGCGCTCTAAATGGAGGAGCCACATGAATACCCTCCATATTTGTTGAATCTTGTGTTTACCATGAAGTCTCCTACAAGTAATTGATCTCCACATTAAATTATTAAATAATTGTTTTTCGAGTTTTAAGTAATCAAACATCGAGCACAACCCACCCCTCCATCGTCTTCATCTCCGATGGCCAAGAGGAGGGCGGTTTCTGTTCGTTGAATTAGATGAATAATCGGAGCCATTTGTCCACGCCGTCCTTGACTAGGTTCGCGCACATTGAGATCCCCATCCACGCCTCGGGATTCGAGAAGAAGGGGGGAGCCAGCGGAGGACGCATTCGCCAGGTTCATCGGGGGCCTCCTTAGCGTCATCACACCTCCAGATTGGGTTCATTCTGGGATCGGCTCCCAGAGAGATCACCGTTGGCCTTCATGGCCCTCATCAAGCATGCCGAATAAGTGACGATGATGCACCATGCTCTCGAGTTCGATATTGGTGGACGAACGAGAGCCTTCGAGGATTGGAGGCGCAGATGGCAGAGGTGCAGCGGAAGCGGTAGATGATGGTGCAGAGGTGACGGGGTTGCGGTGGCCGTCGAAGATGGCAGAAGTACTCCAATGGAAGCGGCAGATGACGATACAGAAGGGGATGATGAGGAACGATGTGACGATGGGGGAGTTGGTCGGTGCAAAGGGAACGGAGCGTCGGCATGGAGGGCGGCAGAGAGGTTTGGACTCTAGAGAAGGTGAAGAGGAGATGAAGAGGAGGAAGAGTAGAGAGATAGAGAGAGAGGGCTTCCAAAAATGTTTGGGGTGGAGTTGTCAGGAATATAATAATCTATGTATTAGGAGGTGGGTTAGAAAAAAGTAAAAATCAGATAGTGGTGGGACAAAAAAATAGGGTAGGGTGAGTATCTTGAGGGTTTTTTTTTTACCGCCCCCTTATTTTTATGATTTCCATTTTCAATCTTGAATTATACAATGGGACTTAAAACTTTCTATCATTGAGCACACAGCAATTTAAGGTATTGTAGTATACATCATTTTAATTTATTTATATTTTTATAAACTAAATAAATTAGTCTTGTTATAAAAATCTTTTCCTTTTTTGTCTGATCTTTTACACAATTTGTATATCCTTTTTAAATATCAATTATGTTTATAAATAAAATGTTTGGTAACATAAAAAAAGAAGAGGGAGATGATTGATGCATGTATTTCTTATTTTCATCATCACATTTCCTATGCATACCCAAAATCTAAAAAAAAAATTATATCAACCACCAAAATTCATCTACAAAATAATTTAATTGTCTTTATAACTTTTTCATATATATATAATTTAATTGTCTCATTCACACCTAACAGAATTTTCACTAAATATATATTTATTGTAGAGCCAAAAAATGAGGCTCACCAACTATGTTTCACGTACCGGCGATATGACTCGATTGATGAGAGCACACGACCCGGATCGCCCACCATGGGTGGATCTGGCCCGTCGAACCCCCCATATCCGACCACCAGAAAATATCAAGTCAGATTTAGGATCAAATCGCAATAGAAAAAATATGACTATGTGATCATCAATGCGAAGATCACATGATTTCATGCAAATCTTATATTATATGTTGGATTTGGAGATATCTTAAATGATTTTTCAAATCTCAGCAATATATATATATATATATATATATATATATATATATATGCCGACGATTAGGTGCGGTGTGCGGTCGGTGCGGTGCGCGACGTGGGCCGTCCGATCGCGGGTCCATCGCATCCAACGGTCGACGTGAATCGCACCCGACCGTCCGATGCGATGGACCCGTGATCGACGGCCCGTGATCGCGCACCGCACCGACCGCACACCGCACGTAATCGGTTCCCTATATATATATATATATATATATATATATATATATTTGATTTTGGAGCATCAATGATTGATCTCTCAAATCCCAACAATATATATTTAATTATGGACCATCAATGTTAAAATTTCAAATTCTAACAACATATATTTTAGTTTGAAGCTATCAATAATTGATTCTTAAATCCCAACAATATATGTTAAATCTGGAAATATCATTAATTGATTCCATAAAATCCCAACCAATTGTATATTTAAGGGAAATGACAAAAAAAATCTCCTAAAAGTTAGAAATACCAAAATCAATCACTTTTTAAAATTATACTTAAAAAAGTCTCATTTTATAATTTTAAAAACATAAAAGATTAATCTATCATTATGTAATTATACCCCTAACATCTCCTCTAACCCTTGATGATATTCCACACCAAAATTATATATTTCCTACAAAACAAAAATTTCTCTCTATATGACTTTAATCAATCCCTTTAGATGTTATGTTATTATATATATGGGAGTTATTGCGTGCGGCGAACGGCAGGTGCGGCAGCGACTACGTGCCGTTGATCACGGGTCAATCGCATCGGACGATCGGGTGCGATTCACGTCGACCATTGGATGCGATGGACCCGCGATCGAACGGCCCACGTCGCGGCCGCACCTGCCGTTCGCCGCACGTAATAATTTATATATATATATATATATATATATATAGGGATCCGATTACGTGCGGTGTGCGGTCGGTGCGGTGCGCGATCACGGGCCGTCGATCACGGGTCCATCGCATCGGACGGTCGGGTGCGATTCACGTCGACCGTTGGATGCGATGGACCCGCGATCGAACGGCCCACGTCGTAAACCGCACCGACCGCACACCGCACGTAATCACGACCATATATATATATATATATATATATATATATATATATATATATATATATATATATATATATATATATATATAGGGATCCGATTACGTGCGGTGTGCGGTCGGTGCGGTGCGCGATCACGGGCCGTCGATCACGGGTCCATCGCATCGGACGGTCGGGTGCGATTCACGTCGACCGTTGGATGCGATGGACCCGCGATCGAACGGCCCACGTCGTAAACCGCACCGACCGCACACCGCACGTAATCACGACCATATATATATATATATATATATAGTGCGATTCACGTCGACCGTTGGATGCGATGGACCCGCGATCGGACGGCCCACGTCGTAAACCGCACCGACCGCATACCGCACGTAATCGCGACCATATATATATATATATATATATATATATATATATATATATATATATATATATATATATTACATAATGTTGTTTATTATTTTTCATTATGTATAATCATAATCAATAATGATTTTTGGACCCCAATTGCTAGACCCCAACATAAGCCCCATGTTTAAAAAACCTATATTACCCCCCAACTAATATCACTGTTTTTGTATACCTGTCCCAATTAATCCTGAGTTAGTTACGATTTATTTTTTTATTTATTTGATAACCTATCATTTTCCTTTAATGTAGGAGCGGTTATAATATATATTAATCTTTTTTTTATTAACCAATCCAATCTACCATTTTTTATCGGGTTTTTTTAAGAATCACAAAATCAGCGATTTCAGAATGTGTAACAACAAGATCAGATCATCGGCCCAAAGATCTCGTCAAGATCAATCATCAGCAGCAATTGATTCATTCTTTAATGGCTATCAAATCAATATAAATCAGAGAAGACCATAAAATATCTACCATTTTTTTCAATTGATCATATCTGAAATTGATACATCCAGGTTAGATTTTTCGGATCCCAAAAATTACAAGATTTTGCATTTTTTTTAGTTTTCAGATGGATCGGTGGATTTGAAAACAAACATCGAATTTTATTTTTGTTTGGAGAAGAGAAAATTTTTTATTCATTTAATTTTATTTGTGACCAGTTTGTAATGTAAATAATGACCATCCATTCAGGCTAATCTTTTTTCGATCTGAATATATTGTGTTGATTTTGATTTTTCGTCATTCATTTGAATCATCATATACATGTATTGAATCTGAATTTTATTTTAAATTCAGATACATGGCTTGTATCTTGATTTACATGCATTGTTGTGTACCAAATATGATCTGTACAATCGTTTATGATTGTGTGCTTGTATATAATTATGCGTATTGTGTCATTCATCATATTTTTTTAGCTTATTATCAACATTATTCGACTCATTCAGATTCAAGATTTTCAAATATAATGCATATTCACTTATATGAAATGTGCATTTTATTTTTTAAGATACATGTGTATCTTAAAAATTAAATCAAGTGTTTTTAAACAAATATAAGAGAAATCAAAACCATATATACCATCTATATTTCAGATACATATAAACAAGCTAATCTTTTTTCGATCTGAATATATTATGTTGATTTTGATTTTTCGTCATTCCTTTGAATCATCATATACATGTATTGAATCTGAATTTTATTTTAAATTCAGATACATGGCTTGTATCTTGATTTACATGCATTGTTGTGTACCAAATATGATATGTACAATCGTTTATGATTGTGTGCTTGTATATAATTATGCATATTGTGTCATTCATCATATTTTTTTAGCTTTGTATCAATATTATTCGACTTATTCAGATTCAAGATTTTCAAATATAGTGTATATTCACTTGTATGAAATGTGCATTTTGTTTATTAAGATACATGTGTATCTTAAAAATTAAATCAAGAGTTTCTAAACAAATATAAGAGAAATCAAAACCATATATATATCATATATATTTCAGATACATATAAACAGTCAAATTCCACATCAATAAATGCTACTAGATATTTGTTATTTCAGATACAATCAAAGATTTAAACATGTTTTATACAACAATTTCATATACAGTTGATTAAGATACATACAATGTTTATAAAAACATTAATCTATTTTCATCAAAGGATTTAAAAAAATAATTGAGTATTCCAAAATATAAGATTGAAGTTTTTAATACACTAGGCTACTTCTAATAGCATGTAATGTGACTAATGAGATCTATATTGCTACATAATTGTGTTATATTCATATTTATTTTCATAACAGGTTTTCAGATACAGGTATAGTTGATTAAGATACATGGATTGTCCTTTTGTAATCTTTGTATATGTTATGTTGGAACGCTAAAATTCAAATTTTTTCAAAATATGTTACGTGGGGAGCCGATTTAATGGTGCCACGTTTTGTGGGATTCAGTTGCAGGTTTAATGAGGATGTTAGTTAGTTAGAGCCACTTTTTAAAATTATAAGAAGGGTAGTTTTGTCATTGTAATTTTGGTAGTTAGAAAAAGTCAAATAAGGAACCAATAAGAAAGTGCCACCTATTGGGGCTTTCAAATGGGGCTTAATTTCTGGGGCCCATGTAGCAGCACTGAATCATAATATATAATTTAAATATATGTTGCGCCCCAATGCAGCAGATGATATTTTAATATTCTATATCCTTGTTATATTTTTTTTGCTTGGCTATTCAGATATTTTAATAGCATCATTAGTACACATCACCAATTTTTTAAAGAAGCATCAATATTTAATAGAGTTCATCATCAAAAAATCAAATTATATTGCACATATTTCACAAAATCCACATAATCACAAAGAATCTAGAATACAAAAAAAATTACATGAGAATGTATGAAATACATTTAACAAAATTAATTAAGAGATAAAATATTTTAACAAAATTAAGAGGTGTGGAATATGTTAAAAATCAAATTATACAAGGGTAGATTAGTCTTTTATGTTTTCAAAATTATAAAATGAGACTTTTTTAGATATAATTTTAAAAAATAGCTGATTTTGGTATTTTTAACTTTTAAGAGACTTTTTTAGTCATCTTTCCTATATTTAACCTTGGATAATCAATGATTGATTCTAAAGATCCCTAAATATACATATATTTTATCATCTAAATCAAGAATTTCTCTACATCCGTATGATGAAAGAGAGATTTATCATTGATTCTAGGGCACCCACCAAGGTACTATAAATAGAGAATCAGTTCTCTCCATTGAGGTATGGGACAAATATTTTTCCACTAGATCCCTTGTGCAACACTAGCTGACTTGAGCGTCGGATGATTTTTTGCAGGTTACCCCAATCCTAATTCTGATGACGCTCGAAGAGGAGGATTGCCGGCAATCAAGCAACACCCGTCAAAGTAAACGGAGCGGACGAATCGTGCTACCTGAACTAATTCGTCATTTTTTTGTCCCTCCATTTATCATACGCAAACTCTGTTCCCATGTCAAAGTCATTATTAGTACATATGGTTACACACACTAAACACCATGTACTGCGTTACAAACAATTGGTGTGGAGAGCATGCCTAGCTAAAATTGAGGAGACTCTTGTAACACAATATTTGTGTTTTTGAAACCCCCAAACAAACAAGCAATCTAAATCAGGCAAAACCACAACCATGCAACCAATATAAAAAGAACCCCAACATTTCCTAACTCCTTCTAGATCTCTGAAAAACACTACATAAAACAAATTCAACTGGAAGTGGTTTTCCAATTGACAGATATGTATTGTTGACAATAGCTTTTTATGTGTCAAAGCTGTCCATGTTGGACTGAATTTAAAGAACCACCCCCAATCAGAATCTTCAATCAAACAAGCAAACTCATGCCTTCTCTCCCACAAAAAAACACCCCCACCACCACAAGCACTGACACCTCTTATGTTCCACATCAAACAAGGGGAGGATAACAGAAAAAAATGAAGAGCAACCAACAACAAGAACAAGAACAACAAGCACATCACCTCAACAGGCTCTTCTTCATGAACTCCTCCTCCATGCAACTCTTCAACCTCCTCTCAGCCTCCCTCCTCTTCGGCTTCGGATTCGCCCTCGGCATCATAGTCAGCCTCTGCCTCCAACAAGGAGTCTCCTTCCACTTCCAAACCACCCAACTAGTCCTCCCTTCACCATCACCACCACCACCACAACCACCTCTGCCGCCGCCACAGGGACTAAATGCGTTTGCCGAGCCATGGAAGGCGTGGCACGGCATGACGGACGAGGAGTTGATGTGGAGGGCTTCGATGTCGCCGCGGATAGAGAGATATCCGTATCAGAGGGTGCCCAAGGTGGCTTTCATGTTCTTGACAAAGGGTCCGCTTGCGCTTTTGCCGCTTTGGGAGATGTTCTTCAAGGGAGCGGAGGGGAGGTACTCGATATACGTTCACGCGCATCCTTCGTTCAATGAGACGGCGCCAAAGGGATCGGTTTTTCATGAGAGGAGGGTGCCTAGCAAGGTGAGGTCGTCGCCATGAATTCCCCCTAATTGAATTGACTTTCCTTTTGTTTGATGGAAGGGAAGGTGGTTTAGTACTAGTAGTTTGACTATATTTTATTTTTTGATTGGTAGTATTGACTATATTGTGTATTGTTTAATCATGTGATTAAACAATAAAAAATTATCCTATGTCGAGCGATTGAAATGGGGATATGAGTATCAAGATATCTGTTCTGAAAAATATTTAAATTAAACTGATATATATTATAAACTTTTATATTTTGCATTATATACTTTTTATTTCAATCATCTTGTATTTTTCTGTATAAGAACTTCGAAAAAACAAAGAAGAAATATCTCATATATGTCATCCTTTACCTACATATTTAGACGTAACGATTATCCAAAATCTACTTCGAACCTTAGAAAATCAGAATTCAAATATTAATGTTCGTATCCATTGATAGACTTAAGTGAAAAGAAAGGTCATTGCCTTTGTATTTGGTTTATGATTAGTTTATCAGCCAAACAAAGCAGCGTCAGATGTCACAATTCAATTGAAACAGAGGACACCGGACATTGCGGGGCACTGACAAATGAATTAGAACCGTCCAATCGAACGCGTCAATTTCACTGGCTACGGTTCATCAATGGCTATAATTGTCATAGCATTAATTAGAACCTAACCATGAAAGAAATCTAATTAATCCAATGCTAATTACAATTCTGTATTCTGAAGTTTGTTTTCTCTCATTTACGCAGAAGACCACCTACATTTCTTTGATTCTACTCCTCTGGACATACTGTCCTTTGCTACCACCTTTGCAAATTCCTTCCTTGAACAACAATTCCACCTTGTTCTGTCTCTGCTATGTTGATTAAGAGAATAATAATCACAGATGTTCGATGTTCAGATAGAATATAGTCCTCATTCATTACTTGTTGAAGGAGAATAATAAGAAAGAAATAAGGATAGGCATTTTTTTGTCTTTGTTAATGTTTTGGAATCTATACTTTCTCAATGAGCAACTCCAACTTGGGACTCTGCTCATAACTCACCCTGCTCTAACTCAGCTCTTGATAACTTTAAATATGGATCAAAAGGAGAATTTGAATACATAGGTTACCTAAAATTCAGAAGGATTTTTAACCTAGTGGGCATGAAATATATTTACTAATCCTATTTTTTAATTAAATAAAATCGATGAAGTGTAGACAAAGGACATGTAGTGATCCAATTCTTATGTGGTAGTTGATGAAGCATAGGATAGAATAGAGTTAGATCTCATCATGCCTTATCATTCTCCAACGACAAACTGACATATGACACCTCACATATTTAACACCTTAGAATTGAAACATTTTTAATCACATGTCAATCCCTATTAAATGTTGATGAGCTCAGATGAAATCTAGTCATGACTGAATCCCACTTCTGTAACCATTGTCTTCCAAAATCTCACACAATTCATTTATTTCCAATGCAGGTTGTTGAATGGGGGAAGCTCAACATGCTCGAGGCAGAGCGCCGCCTCCTGGCGAATGCGTTGCTCGACTTCTCCAACCAGCGGTTCATCCTCCTTTCAGAGGCATGCATCCCACTCTTTGACTTCTCCACAATATATGATTATTTGATCAACTCAACCAAGAACAACATTGAGTCCTACGATGACCCGACTTCAGTCGGTAGGGGCAGATACAACCCCCACATGAACCCACATATAAGGCTAGATCAGTGGCGAAAGGGTTCTCAGTGGTTTGAGATGGACAGAAACCTCGCATTGGAGGTCGTCGCCGACAATAGGTTCTTCCCAGTGTTTGCGAAGTATTGTAGGCCTTCATGTTATGTGGACGAGCATTACATACCAACGTTCGTGAACATTAGGTTTTGGTTGAGGAACTCGAACCGGACGTTGACATGGGTGGATTGGTCGAAGGGCGGGCCGCACCCGAGGCGGTTTGGGAGGACGGAGGTGACTCCGGAGCTCTTGGAGAGCATGAGGAATGGGAAGGAGTGCTTGTACAATGGGAGGAGAACTAACATGTGCAACTTGTTTGCTAGGAAGTTCATGCCCAATACTTTGTATAGGTTGATGAAATTTGCTCCACAAGTCATGGGGTATGGTCACAATTGACCTACTTAAAAGGGTAATAATACAACATGAGATTTTTTTGAAAGGGACAAATAAATTAACAGTGAAAGCAGATAAAATCAACATGGTTATGAGTCCCTGATGTGAAAAATGATAGACCATTCACCTAATGTTCGTACCACATGTTATTTTTTTCATGTTTTGGTTGTCTATCGATACTTATAATTGTCTTATTCTTTTATATTTTTTAATTTTTTAAATGTAAAATTCGATTGTCCCCGCACACATTGGTGGTGGCGGTAGGGACATTGGCCCCATGTGGGTGACCCATGATACATACATGTCCATAACAAGAGGAAAAACTGGTTTTTAGTCTGACTATATGTTATGGATACAGAGCATTTCTATAAATATGTTTTTGGGTTTTAAGTTCAATCTGACTATGTTCTAGATACAGAGCATTCCTATAAAAAAAAAAAAAAAATTCGATCAACAGCTCGGTTTCTTAAAAACTAGTTACCAAGTGACAAGATGTTAATTCTTAAAATGTAAAAAAATTAATGTCAAAAGCTTTAAGACTCAAAAAAGGACTTTAGGGATTCTGATTTTGCAATTATATTTCATATTTTCCTGCTGTGCTTTTCCCGGTCTTCTTTCTCTGCTCTGTTTAGTGTTTACTGCTCTGTTTTCCCTCTCTTACCCTGCTTTTCAAGATCTCCTTGCCTGGACTTGCTTTCTTGGCCCCTTCTTGCTTATGGCCAAATTTTGGACCTCCTGTAATTTTTTCGTATAATTATAAAGGGTTTAAGTTTTTCTAAAAAAAAACTATATTTCATATTTATAAAACCCAAAAAGAGAAGAAGGCAACTCAAGATATCTACTCTTATGAAAAATAATAGCTTTATTCTCAATTTTTAATAAAAATTTTTTTGCTTTAATTTGAATTAGTATGACAGTGTATTAGATCATGATTGATAGAGTTTAGAATTGTGATTAATTATTGGTAAAATATTATGTTTAATAAAACTATAAGTTTATGTAATAAAAACATGTTAACTTATTTTTTACTGTTATATATAGAATTTAAAATAGTAATAATTAAGACTTAATAATTAATAAAGAATTTAAATATTAAATAATTTTATAAATTTATTTAATAAAATTAATTAATATATTATTATATAATAATATCGTTTTCAATTCAACAAACATTTTCATCTTAACAATACTTTTAACCCGGCCAACTTACAACCTAACTTGTCATTCACAACTATTTTGATTTTTTTTAAAGAAATATATATATATATATATATATATATATATATATATATATATAGGGAACCGATTACGTGCGGTGTGCGGTCGGTGCGGTGCGCGATCACGGGCCGTCGATCACGGGTCCATCGCATCGGACGGTCGGGTGCGATTCACGTCGACCGTTGGATGCGATGGACCCGCGATCGGACGGCCGCACGAGTCGCGCACCGCACCGACCGCACACCGTATCTAATCGTCGGCATATATATATATATATATATATATATATATATATATATATATATATATATATATATATATATACACACACACATATATATAATTCAACAAATTGAATGAATCCATTTTAAAAAAAAATTCATCGTCATACCCTTGACAATATCCACAGTTGTAGTTCTTCTCGGCGCAGGTTGTCAAGGATGAGGTGGATATCCCCCCTCCCCCCTACAGTTAGATTTGTAATTCGGAAATGAAACTTCGAAGACTTCGAAGGCATTTTGCAAAGGTTTAGGTAATGATTTTTGGATGGTGAAGACTAAACTTATATTATGCTTGGTTGTAACAGTGATTGTGTCGGTAGAGTGCTGGCTCGCGACCTCTTTACAGGCTGCCTACGTACCTCTGGGGGAACAAGTCTCACGTAATTCCAGAATCTCCCCTGTAACCATTTTACAACTAAGTGTTAGTGGGTTTTTTTTCTAGGGAAATGTCCCTAGCAATTATGATCCACGTTGGCCCTTGATTTCCTACGTTCTGCCGGTAGTGGGCCTTAAGTGCCAACATGACAGTTATAGGCGCTAATGATCTTCTGACAATTTCTCCATCTGCTCAGTGTCCCTTGGTGTGCTTGCGTGTGCATTACGTTTCCGAGTATTTTTGCGAGGAGTAAGGTTGACCGACTAGACCTCTTATCCGGTGCCGTGCCTTAGACTGCTCCTCACCGAGGAGTAAGGGTTCGACCGGACCAGACCTGGTGTCTGGTCGTACCTTAGACTACTCGTTATTGAGAAGTAAGGTCGACCGACCAGACTTGGTGTCTGGTCGTGCCTTAGACTACTCGAAGGTGACATTTACTCACGAGGTGTTCGACTATCCGACTAGATCCTTCAGACTAATCGTGTCTACACCCCTGATGATGTCACAATGAGGCCATCCATATTTGACCGGGTCTTGTGGGCCCTATGTCAAGATGGCTCATGTCCGCCTTAACTTGACACGCGTCCTACCACATATTTTTACCTCCACAGATATATATATATACATTGTTTTTTGAGGAAATTAATTATTGGTCTCTCTCGTCATCCTTCTATTATTTTTATGTTTCTGATATGTTTGGATATATTTTTAGGTCCCTTAAGTTAACATATATCATATTAGACATTTTTTGTATTGAAAATACTTTTCCATTCTCTTCTACTACCTCCCAAACACATTCTTCAACACCTCGAAAATTCATGATTTTCACTCTCTCCTAAAAACCCTCTATCATTCACTGATCATGTCTCCCTCCCACTTTGTATTGCACCGTCTCTCCTCCTATCCCTCCCCTCACGACCAACTGTGGATGTGGATTCTCTAACACATTAGTAATGTATTCCAGACTATCTAAAATTGTACCCAACACACATTAGTAATGTATCTATGCAATTTTAACAGTGTACCATACAAATGACATTTTAGGCATGTGAATTGACAGTATAGACGAAATCTGTTAGTTTAGACCTAAAAAGAATATGATACTGAAATAAAGATCTAAAGATATCTCCTAGAAGACTATGGACCTAAAAATAAACATGAAAGTGACTAAAGAGACACCATAATTAATTTCTTCCTTGTTTTCTCAAGATAAATATATGTTACATTTACATTGTTAAGAAATCATAGACATTGACCGTAACAGTGACTGTGTAAATCAGCAATTTGGCTATCACTATAGCATCAGAGGCCCACGAGGAGAGTCGGAAAGGTACGGCGTTTGTTTGTTATTGTGGTGTTTTGTGTGTCTTTTTTATTTTTATTCCACCACTAAAAACACAGCCTGGATGTTCCCCGCGGTCCCAGTCAAAACACACTTCTCCGAGGAAGGCGTGGAAACACTCTCTCGTCCTCAATATCCGCTCATACGGCCGAGATGCCAAATATCACAAGTGTACGTATTCATTACCTCGAAAATTGATGCATATCTTTCGTCGATCTCTCGGTCCTAGAACAATACGTGTTTATACACCGATGCTTAAAACTGTGCTCTTGACTAGTCCAGATTTAATCAGATCTGACACTATCAGTATCGATTCGATTCATAAATTTTGTAATTTGATTAATAGACTGTACAGTTTAATACTGATGATATCATCTATTCAATATCTTACTATTCAATAATTTTGTGTGTGTGTGTATTTTAGTTTCACATAATATCATATTCATATTTCATTTTTTTTCCAATACATATTTTGTTTTATTAAAAATTAAGTTTTTTAAAAATTAAAAAAAAAGCTTATAAGTGTTGAATATGAGGTATGTTGAGGTTTGTGTACAAGATTAAATTTTATAAAATTCTGCATAAACTACAGTACAATAGATAAACATATCACAATAGCTTAAGCCAAGTTAAAAACTACAATAAAGAACTTATAAGTATAAACAAACATATACTTAGCATTATCCCTCCCGAACTCCATCTACTCTTCACTATTTTTAATCTAAATTATCCAATGTGTTTTAAATCACCACCATGTTAAAAACGGGCCGGGTTGGATCGCAGCAGTTTCTCCCTCTCCTTCCAGTTGGCCTAGCTCATCTGGTAAGCCCGGCCCGGCCCGGCCCGTTGGCCAAAACACGAACCACAGCAACACCACTATCCAATCCAGGGGAAGAAAGATGTGCACATGAACTTATGCTATTTTTTTGGTCGAACATATTCCAAACCAAGATAAATTGTTATCGGTGACAAACAAATATTAGACTAGGCTACAAATTCTTATAATTATCACATCAAGAATATAAATATCAATATGTATTAAATCACGTATACTTTAAAATATATAGTAGAAGCATGAAATAGAATAGAGAGATTATAAAAATGTATTCAGAAATATGGAAGTAAGTGACAACACTCTGTCTTCGGTGAATATGACCTCTCACGCACATGGTTGAATGACTACTACAAAGTAATACAACCTATCTACAATAAGTTTTGTTCTTCTATAATACAAGCTATAGAAGGACCACAATGAATGGATTGCGTTCCTTTCAAACGCTCAAATAGATCCAGATCACTAATGCATTAAGTACATAGTTAAGAAGAATTGGAATTCTACTTTTACTTAGAGATGGATGTCAACTACACACTGATTTTTTTTTACAAAATGCATGCACCATTATTTATGTAAAGATGGTGGGGGAAAAAAACATATATACATTTAACTCAAATGTACGTTAGCATTCCCATTGATAAACGTTTCAAAACCAGAGCATTTGCAACTCATGCAATTGATTCCATTTATGCATGCATTATTATTATTAGGACATTTAAATGTGAGTGTTTTAACCTTCAAAACGTAACCAGCCAATAATATTGACCGGTTACAACACATTATTATATATTTTTTATCAGCAAATTCTTACAAAAACTACCCATCAATCACCATCTACACGTCAAAACAACCCACAGAACACCATACACTGCCAAAAAAGAAAAGCAAAACAAACTTTTTATCCCTAACAATCACCACTCACTAGTCACTACTGCACTCTCTCAGTGAAAAAACAAACTTCATATGTACCACGACATCCACCCTACCCAAAAATAAATACAAAAAAGAAAGCCACACACACAACCAAAGCCTCTCAAACTGTTCTCAAAAATCAAACAAGAAAAAAACAGAAATAAAACAATTAAATTCAGAGAGGACAAACGAACAAAAAAAAACCCTGCCCGTACCTTCAGATTCACGGATTCACCTAAACCTCTCTCCGCTTCAATCACCAACAAAAATGTACACACCCAAAAGACGATTCTACCCCCGCCACCCTCAGCTCCTCCCGCTCGCGTCCTCCGAAACGTTGGAGGGCGAATCAGAGACCGAGTCGAACGACTCGTGCGACGGCGACATCTGCTCCCCCCGGATCTCGTCGATCATGCGCACTACGTGGCTCATCTTGGGCCGTTGATCGGGCGAGATCGACGCGCAGGCCAACGCGATCTGCAGCATCGAAACCATCTCCTCCTCGATCCCTTTGTACCTCATCAGCTCCAGATCGAAAACCTCCGCCGTCCACTCCTCCCTCACCACCGACTGCACCCACCGCGGCAGGTCCACCACCGTCGCCCCCGCCGCCCCTCCGGTGTACGCGTCCACCGTCCCCGACGGACACTTCCCCGTCAGCACCTCCAGAAGCAGCACCCCGAACGCGTACACGTCCGCCTTCTGCGTCGCCTTCCGCCCGTCCGACGTCATCTCCGGAGCACGGTACCCGTTCGATCGGAGCTGGGACCCCACCGCCGATGGGAGGAGCGAGCTCAGCCCGAAGTCGGAGACGCGGGCCTCGCCGGACTTGTCGACGAGGACGTTCGTCGACTTCACGTTGCCGTGGGCGATCCTCGGCGACTTCCCGGCCCGGTGTATGTGGGCCAACCCGCGGGCCGCGCCGGCCACGATCCTCACCCGCGTCGTCCAGTCTAGCGGCGTACGCCCGGGTCCCCTGTTCCCTGAAAACAAAAATGACCACCGATTTGTATGTAAATTACTGAATTACCACCGTTAACGGTCGAGAGGGGGAGGGGTAGTTCTGTCGTTCCGAACCGTGGAGGTGGGAGAAGAGGCTGCCGTTGGGCATGTAGTCGTAGACGAGGAGCTTCTCGTCGCGCGCGAAATAGTAGGCCTTCAGCGTGACGAGGTTCGGGTGGCGGAGGCCGCCGATGAAGTCCATGAGAGCCTCGAAATCGCGCTTCCCGCCGCCACTGCCGCCGCCGGCGGAGACGTCCCTCAGGCGTTTCACGGCCACCGCCGTCCCGTCGTCAAGCACCGCCTTGTACGCAGTCCCGAACCCTCCCTTCCCGAGCATCTCCGCCGAGGCCCTCAGCAGCTCTTCCACCTCGAACCGCCTCTCCCCCTCGAAGAAGACCATCCTCCCCCTCTCGAACCCGACCCCGCCGCCTCCGAGGCCAGTGTGTCCGTATGGGCTGGCGGAGTAGACGATCTTCTCTCCTTCCAGGAGCCTCGACGAGCCGCCGCCGCCTGCCTTCCCCCTGCCGGAGAACTTCCTCCAGAAGTAGCAGAAGAGGACGGCGCAGACCGCGGCGAGGACGACGACGTCGCCGACCACGATCGCCACCACTGCCGCCCTGCTCATCCTCCCCCCTTCCCGTTCGCCGTCGGTCGCCACCTCGGCATCCTGAGTCGGATCGGAGGCGGAGGAGATGACGGTGTTGTTGTCCGGGGAGGAGGAGACCACTGGAATGGCGGCGGAAGCGGAGGCGGGTGACAGCGAGGGTTTGCAGGGACGGTCGAGAGGGGCCCCGCAGAGGGAGGGGTTGCCGGAGAAGGAGGAGTCCGGGAAGGCGGAGAGAGAGACGGGGACGGGGCCGGTGAGGTTAGGGTTTGACGAGAGGTTCAGATCCTGCAAATTAGGGAGTGAGAGGGAGGAGATCGGGCCGTCGAAGAGGTTGCGGTCGAGGCGGAGTGTGAGGAGGTGGGGGGCGAGGCGGTTGACGGCGGCGGAGGGGATGGGGCCGGAGAGGCGGTTGGAGGAGAGGTCGAGGCGGTAGAGGCGGCGAAGGGAGGCGACGGAGGAGGGGAATCCACCGGAGAAGGAGTTGTTGGAGAGGAAGAGGAGCTTGAGCGCCGTCAGCGGAGACAGATCCGGAAGGGGACCGTGGAGGAGGTTGTTTTTGAGGCTGAGCACGCGGAGCTGGTCGAGGGAAGTTAGGGTTTGGAGGGCGGAGGTGCCGCCGGAGAGGCCGAGACCTTCGAGGACAAGGCGGGAGACGCGGCGGGGGGAGGCGGCGGCGGAGGAGGGGAGGCAGGAGACGCCGTACCAAGCGGAGCAGGGGTCGGGGGAGGAGGGGTCCCAGGAGGAGGAGAGGCGGCCGGAGGCGTCGGTGGCGTTCTTGAAGGCGAGGAGGGTGTTGAAATCGGTGGAGGCTTCTAGAAGGACCGGGAAGAGATAGAATGCGAAGGCTATGACGGGTACGTGCTTCTTCTTCCTCTTCGTATCTGCCATTGTTGATGCTTCTTTGCTTCTTCTTTGGGTTTTAGGGTTTGAGAGGGAGAGAGAGAGGGGTTTAATTAGGTTATATGTTTTGTGTGTGCTTTACGGACGGAGAGATACACCGGATGACACTCTACTCTACTGCTGCACTGATGACGAAGTGGGGGGACAGGAGTAGATGTGTGATTTTTGTTGAAAGGGATGGGTGTTTTGTTGTTTTTACTGTGAAGTGGACGTTGGGAGTGATGAAACGGTCGAATGGTCGTTGGGGATCGATCAGTCGCGGTCAAGGAGAGGGGTAGGTGTGGAATTATAAAAAAATGCTCGGGTGCTTTTATTTGCACCCCTCCGAAATGTTTGCACTCCCCTTATCCGAAGCGGAACATAAACTCAATGGCGAGACTCGACTCAGTCAAGACGGGATCCGGTCAATTCGGTCAGTATTGAACTGGACGACGTAAAAATTGAACTGCACCACCTATAAATTGAACCACACTACTTATAAATCGAACTACACAATCAATTATTAGGTATATATTTTATTCTATTATTGGATTCAATAAATTATTGGAGAAAATATGAATTCCTAAGTATCATTAGTAACCAATAAAAAAGTGAAATATATACCCAACAATTAATTGTGCAGTTCAATTTATAGATGATGCAGTTCGATTTTCACGTCGTCCAGTTCGGTACTGACCGAATTGACTGGATCTGGTCCCCTCAATGGCGCTATTACATTCAATTTTTTTTTATCATAAAAAATATAATTTTATATGTTTTGTTAATAATTCAGTAAAACATATACATAATTAGTCTAATGATATATATATCTCATTGAATTTTTTCTTAACTTACTAAAATTGAGTTCATTCAATTCAAAATGAAGCTACATACATTTTTTAATAAAATATATATCTCATTAGATAACATTTTATATTTCAAAAAAATAAAAGCATGTATGATCTGAATTTTAGAAAAAATGATTGAGTCTAAAAAATTTCAAACTCAATGGATTGGGACCAACAAATGAATTAAAAGGGTCCCAATAGAGTCATCTAAAATGTTCATCAATTTTAAGATATATTCCGATCCAATCCTAAAACCATCAATGTTAAATTGAACAAGACGATAACTATACTATTCAATTTAAATCATAGGTTGTTTAGAAATTTTAATTAGGGCATGTTTGGCAAAGTGGTTTGTCCCGAATCTGCGGTTTGGAAGCAATGCAATTTTGATACCTGGAACCAAACGAGACACCACGGTTGAAACTCAAGCAAGTTGGGGTTTGTGTTTACCGTGTAAAATGGCAGATTCCAACACCTCCAAAAATAACATTTTCAAAATCTGCCCTTTAAACGCAGCCAATTTCCCTCGTCAAAATACACAAATATCCTCAAACTTTGTTGGAATGTACAACTTCTGTCCTGAATAACAAAATCCTAGAACCTCAATATTGTGCCAGCCACACTCTTTTTTTCTTTTTCTCACCACGGAATCATTTTCCCAGCAGTAGTAGGGTGGCCCACCATCCACGGTTGAACATGTGTATATCATCCTTGTTTTGTTCGATCTGTATAAACTTGCTGGAATATATATTTGGGCCATGTTTGGTTAGAGGAATAAGGGTGGAATAGAGAAAAAATTGAGGAAAATAAAACAACAAGGGTGTTTGGGTAGAGGGAATAAGAGGGCATAATTATGCGGAATTAGGAGAGAATAAGCTAGTATTTGTATTCTAATTTCATCCATTGAATTGTGTTATTCCTTCACTGGAATAAGGGGACTCACCTATCAAATTACATATAATCACATCAAATCACATGTCATCACCTTTTATACATTAATGGAGCTCACATGTCAAATTAACTTTTTACACCTTATTCTTATTTTATTCTTCATCAATCAAACACTTCAACTTTTATTATTACGTTTCCCAATGATAATAACTGAAAACACAACCAAACACAAAATCTCTTATTCCATTGATAAAGTCAACAATTCCTGAAATAGGTATAAATCTCAGAATTGCTTATGTCTCTATTCAAACGGGCCCTTGGGGTTTTCATTTGACTATTCTTTGTATACATCAGGGTATATGATAGATGATGGTATTCAATCTCTAATCAGAGCATTGTGTGAAATAGATAATACCTTGTATTCCAATATGATGGGTGGTGCCAAATAATAGCAGTGGAAACCTCTCATGCAATGCGGTTAGCTTTTTCACATTTGACAGTGGGGGAAGCAATCCATTTTGGGGGTTAGGGTTTTGCACTGGTCAGCTTTTTATCCAATGTGATGGGAAGGCCAGTTTCACAATCAGCCATAGCCAAGAAGCCAAATGCACGTAACTTGCCAAACAATTGCCCAAAACCAAAAGGAAAATCAGGGGATGCAATTACGTCGGTTTCGTTCGATTTTTATTTACAAATCTAAATTGAAACTAAACTATATTCACATGTAATCTGAAAATTGAACCAAATCAAAATGGAACCGAATCGATTTTTGTTTGGTTAACTCGAGCTAAACCGGACCTAACAGAACTGTTAAAGATTGATGGGTTGGTTAGAGTATTTTGAGGGGTTGGTTTACAACTTTATATAAAAATCAAAATGCTAGGGCTGATTGTATTAATTAGTATATTCATTTTTTATGAATATTAATGATATAACAACAATATAATTTTTAATATAAAATAATGATCTAAATTAATATTGTTTATGAATA
Source organism: Acorus calamus (assembly GCA_030737845.1). Taxonomy (NCBI): domain Eukaryota; kingdom Viridiplantae; phylum Streptophyta; class Magnoliopsida; order Acorales; family Acoraceae; genus Acorus; species Acorus calamus. The sequence goes on from CM060860.1 coordinate 6,015,494, forward strand.
ATCATGTGTTTAAATTTAATTCGGTTTGGTTCGATTAATTCTGTTTTTTAAATAAAATCAAACTCAAACCAATATAGATCGGTTTATTAATTTTTCAATTCATACATAAATCTAACCATAAAACTATTGATTCAAATCTAAAAGAAATCAGTTTGGATTAATTCAGATTTAATCAACCGATCAAAATTGCACCCTTCAGAAAATCTGCAACAACAAAATTGTTTTTCCATACAATGCTAAACATGATTTTATACCGCTACCTGTTAGTTTGACCACCCGCAAATGTTGCGTTTCGGAATTCTCGTGGTTCAGCCAGCATTGTCAAATGGACCCTCAATTCAGTTCTCTTTAAATTAATGTAGAAGTTGTTCAAATTAATTTAATATTTAAAAAAAAATTATCTTAGAATGGCATTGGAATATGCTGATATATGGGTGGATAAGACCTAAAACAAATGTTTGCAAATAATAGATGAGTATAGTGTATTAGAATAGCTAATAATATATTGATATTGGCATTTCAGCATCTTCTTAAAATTGAGTTATTTCACCAAATATATTCCACTAGAACAAGGGTGACTTACAAATTAAATTATTTATCATCATCTCTTATCAATCATGAAGCTCAAATATCAAATCATTTTTTATCTTTAACAATTCATTATTTACATCTTATTCATTTTTTATCCATATCTTATTCTTGATCAATCAAATAAAAAGACTTCATTATTATGTTCTTTAACGAGAGTAACTAAACTTTACTCAATAAAATGAGAGTAACAATAAGTCCCCGTTTGGATAGCGAAATTGAGTTATTTTGGATAGATAAATATGTTAGTATAGATAAGAATCTACATGAATAAAAGATTTTCTGTTTGGCTGTGTTTTTTTATTTTCATTGAAAAACGTAAGAATAAAGGTTGAATTGTTTAGTTGCTAAAAAATAAAATATAAATAAAGTGTAAAAAAATTGATTTGACATGTGGGTCTATGAGAATAGATAAACTGAGTATAGTTTATCTTAGGGGTTAATTAGAATTATTATACTCTCTTATACTCGTTTAAACTGACTTAATAATATCAAGTTATACCCTGTAAATAAACAATCATTTTTTCTATCCATTCTTATATCACCTTTATACTATCTGTATAAATGCTTATTCCGTTTTCCAAACGAGGTATAAGAGAATAAATGATTTATTGAACTGATACAATTATTTATGTTGGACTTTTTTTATATACGAGAATAGTTTATGACGCTATAAAAAACGGTTTTCATTTCATCTTATTTATGAACTGTTTAATAAAAGTTTGATACGAGTTAAAGGGGATGATCTGGGGGTGAGGATATCAAAAGATTTTGATCCTCACAGACAGAAAATAAAGTACCTGGGCTCAGTTACTGGAAAAGGTGAGTTATATTGGGAAACAGAGCCATATTACAGGCTTTTTCTATCAATGATGAAGGTACTGCAGAGAACACCAGGCCTCTTTATTGTTTCCCATCTTATATTAAAGATGTTAAAGTTTTGTTTTTTTTAGGCTGGAGGGTGGCCCTTCTTTTAATCTTGGAACAGTGATGGAGGGGGGAGGAGGCAAATTTCTCTCTGAAAAGGGTTTCCAATTCATTAACAGCCAACTAGATGTTTTCATTGAATACACTGTTTGGATGAAAATTTCACTGCTCACTCCATTCATCAGATCTAATGTTTGGAATTTTTAAAATTTAGTAGTGTTTGTGAGAACATGGATCAATAAATGCTTGATGTAGCAGTGAACAGTGCTAAATGATTTTTTTACTAAAATGGGTTGAGTCTACAAATGCAGTGATTCAGTTTTTTTATATAGACTAATCAATGGCATAGTTTATATTACCAATGAACAAAGGCAATTACTGAGAATATCATATTAGGGGAGGAGAAACTGGATACAATCCTAATCTTTGAAATTTTTATGCTAAAAGTTATTGTTCTCATCCATTCAAAGAAGGATTTTATCATGTCATCCCCAATATTTTTCCAAGCAATGGACCATAGAATAGCAATGGATAAAATTAAATTATATCATATTGATCTATCTTGGTATACAGTCTTTCTTTGGCTGCTCTTGTTTATTTAACAAAAGCTTCATCCTTAATTTGAATTCTCAATCAATAATATTAACCACTTGTACAATTTATGTACCTATCCAGCTATTGAAGCCACATGGAGGAAGAGAGAACCTGATTTGATAGATTGATACTGTACATTTATTCCTGTACCATGCCAGCATCAGTGCATCTTTATCATTTTAGTTTTTATAAAGCAGGAGAGATAACTAGTACAATTAGCAGTGTATTGACCAAAATAAAGGTAGCATAACCAGAGATAAGTAATATCAAAACTAATTGGCCCTTTTGTTTGTTTTGAATTCTAATTAATTTGTCCTGGATTTGTTGGGATTCTAATCCTTTGCGGTTTATTCATAAGATGAATCGAGTTCTTGCTCCATAACCAGATATAGAACCCAATCAAAAGGCTTTGTTGGTTTTATACTTTAATATAATATAGCTTCCCAGAATATGAAGTTTTAGGAATTCAATAAATTATTTGACATAAGAGGTTAAGAGATCCTTGAACCAAAAACGTGATCTTTGTTTATTGAATATCAACCATTTGTTTAATACTAGAATGATAGTTTACTAATAATAAATTCCAAAGACAAAAGTGTCATAGTGTTTATTGTTTATGATCATGGTGTCTTGTTGAAATAAATCTTAATGAAAAATTAAGTCAATCCACCAGGTGTTCAACCTTGTCCATATAACACTCAACCATGTAGAGAGTAGAAATTTTAAAAAAAATAGGATCATTTGAAACTGAATCCATGACTACAAAGCTTTCAAAATTTACAAGGACATAATAAATCCAATTAAAAGGACAATCCAGTGTCCCTCAATTTGTCATGAACTACTGCAACAACCAAGCTTGTCTTTATTCAGTCATCGCATGTGGTAGATCACCAATATTTCTCATTTGATAGGGCATGCAACCCTGCATGTCAGATTCAGAATAAAGTCCATGTGAGGGATGCATGAAAAAAAAATACTTTTACATTTCTTTATGTACTAATTGCATGGAATAAATAGTAGAATTGTACTGAAGAAAGGTAGAATTATCAATTACTGCACAGCCATGCAGTAATTATTTTGTGTGTGTGGATCTTTTGAGATGCTAAAAACATGATATTCCGTTCCATTGTATTGTTTCAACTTGTTCTACTTAAGTCTTTTTTTTATAACTTTGATTAGTGAACAGAGAAACCTCACATGTGGTAGTGGTACTAGTGGCCACCTCATTCATGGGGATACAGTGCTGATCCCTCTACCCATTAATGGATTCTGTGAAGCATAATTAACACCACTTCACCAAGCCCACTAACTCCAAGGACAATATTGAGTTCATTGTGATCAAAAGTGGTTGAATTTTGGGAAAGTACAAGTTGAAGTACACGTTTTTTTCTTACCTCTCATAGCACACAGTTTTCATGTTTACTTGGTGCAATTGCCTTAATGGGCTACAAAATCTCTTACATACAATGCACATACCATTACTAATACTAAAAGACCCCATTTGTTTTTGGATAAGTGATTGAATTTCTTTGCTTTTCAAACGTAAAATGTGCCCAAACGCGTATTTAAATGAGTCCAAGAAAACTAGTACCAACATGGGCCCAAACTGATTGTGGATTAAAAGTTTACGAGAACTAGCCCGTAAAAGCTATAAACCCTTCTTTTCTTGATCTTGGTTCTAAAAAGCTTGAACATTGATCCCCTTCAGGGGGAAGTGTCCTTTTATTACTAGGCCTAAAATTCGAGATAAAGGGTCCATATTTACTTGAGATGATATATCATGTAATGATACAATTTGATAGTAAACACCATGTAGGTGATGTTTGTACATGAAATCATTGTGGCCTACATGCATACAGTAATTTGATCAAGAAAATTAACTAAAGGGTGTTGTTATAGACAATTCTGTACACAATATCATATGTAGACTCATTTTACTATTAAGATATATATCATAAGATGAAGCATGTAATTTTTTTCCAGCAAAGGGGATATTTACAATTCGGTAGAGTATGTATTATTTTATTTTTTATAAAGAATATACAATTTTTTTATATGAAATATAGGATTTGAAAAAAATTAAAGCATGTGAAGATTGCTTGCGATACTTCACACAACTTACATGCATGATTGTTTTTATATTATAATTTAAATAACGATATATTTATGTACCCTTAGAGAAACTCCAATCGGTCGTCAATTTGAAGATTTGAAGACGGCGGCACCTCGTTCAAGTCCAACCGGCCTTTAAAATGAAGCTTGCAAGCCTTCATTTTCAATAAATTTTGGAGACCCACTATTTGGGTCTCCAAATGTCACATCAATGAAGATAACATCACAAATGACCATGCTAATTTATAACAACTTTTGATAAATGACATTTAACTCATATAAAATTATAAATTCCTAATTTTTCATTTGTATTTAATAAAAATATGGAATTTTGAAAAAAAAAATTTTAAAAACTTCCATGTGAAATTCAAAAGCAATGTTTCAAAAACCAAATCATTCATTGAATCGGAAAAATGAATGGGATAAAGAGTCATCGGTTCAACTATCCGGTTAACCGGATTTAAACTGTAACAATATCATGACAAAATAACAAAAAAATGAATCATTAAAGTCCAAAAGCAATGTTCATATAATTTGGTTATTTACATTAAAATTGGGACAATAAAGATGAAAGAAACTAAGGTACCGTTTGGGGGAGCTATTAATCGGTGTTGGCGGTTGGGAATTCCGGCAAACGCAGATAGCTAACCAAACAACATTTTTCATTTCTGCGTTTGGTTTCTTCCCCCGACATTTCACGCCTATTTTTCCTCGCGTCCTCGACGCCTCAAAAGAACGATTATCGCGTTCGGCCGACGCCGCGTCCTTATGATCTTTGCCAAACGGTACCTAAGGGTAGAATGTGAATTTTAACAAATGAAAATAGCAATTTGAAGACCTACACCAAAAAAATTAAAGATTTACCATTGGAGTTGACAAGTCTTCAAAACAGTAAAATCTTCAAAATGAAGACCCCATTAGAATTCAGGGTTATTATAAATCTCCAATGGGAGTCTTCAGAATGAAGATTCCCATTGAAGATGCTCTTATAAAAGTGGATACAAGCAAATGTATGTGCGTGATAGGACGACAAGGAGTTGTTGTGTGAGGTGCAATTTTATTTAAGTGAGTAGAATAAATGCAATTGTTACAGATTCAAAATGAACTAATAAGAATACATTATGCTACCACTTTTATACTACATAAATATGCATATATATTTTTAAATCTATAAATAAAAAAGAAAATGAGTTAAATTTTTTTAACAAGGTTGTTTGACGTTATCCAAACTGACAAACAAATGAGCATTGTTCATCTAGACCCGACCCGTTGACAATGAAGCATGATAAATTGATAATAACCATATAAAACGAAAAAAAAAAAATCAAAATAAGAAATCTAATTGGAGTTGGTTGAATTTTACAATACTTTTGGGGTGGGATGGAGAACTGGAAGAGTACAAAGAATTGAAGAAGATGCGGTTATTCTCACTACCCGTTTTACTTGTCCCACTTACTGAACCAACTGCGTGTAAATTGTAATTTAGTTTTTTGTCAATCCCACCACCCTATAATATATCTTTATTGAAACACCAAAACCACCACCCATCGTTATTTTACACAAATCTCTCCCTTCTCATTTTACTTTCTCTCTTCCCTCATTGACTCTTGTTGATCAATCCCACCGCACCATCGTAGGTGATAAAGACAAACGTCGTAGTATAAACATATCTTTATTGAAACACCAAAGCCCCCCCCTACCCACCATTTCTTTTACACAATCTCTCCCTTCTCACTTTTCTTCATCTCTTCTCTCGCCCATCGTCGGTCCTTGCCACCATGCCGTCACATGTGGTAAGACTTTACGGTGTGGTGACCGCAATGTCGATCTTTATTTCCTCCTCCTACAGCCTTCCGATGCATGCAAACACATGATAACTCCTGAAGCCTACGCCATTCTTTGACAGCCGGGGCATTCCCATGCTTCTTTTGGGCATAAAACCCTCCATAAAATGTTCAGTGTATCTGAGTCCAGAAATCACTTGACTTTGTTTGTGAGACATTGTTGACAGATATAGTGTCTATAAAATCTGACTTTGTCGACCGTTTTAATGTCCATAGATACATAAGATAATAAAATACATACTAAACACATAAAATATTTTCACACACAAAAAAATCCAACAAGAAGCTGTCCCCCGCCGAGGAAAACCATACCAACAATGGCGGCGGAGAATCGATTCCCGCGAAGTCCGCCGACCCACTTCCTCCATCACCCTTACCGCAAACCCTACCTCCACCACTGATCCCACCCCCCTTTGCCGCCTCCTCCTCCTCACCACCGCCTCCCCTCCTCCTCCGCCCTACCCTGCCCTCTCCCGACTCTGCCCCAGCCCCACCATTTGCGGATCTACCCACCTAGCACTCCTCCCTCTCCCTACCTATGCACACCTAACACACACCCAACATAAATGGATCTTGTAATATAGAAAAAAGGGGTGCAAATAGCCCCACCCTTACATCTTTTATCATGTCAGATCCGGATGACTTGTGATCCGTTGATAGGCTTGGTGGGCATCCATTTTATTCACAACACATGAAAAAGTCTTAGGGGGTGTTTGGTTGCACTGATATTCAGTGCTTATTTAGATTAAAGCTTAAAAACCTCTTTAATTGTGTTTGGTTGTGTTCAAATAAGCTCTGCTATGGAACCTCTTTAAGACATTTTTATCCTAAAATTTTCAATTGATGAGAGTGCACTTAATAATCGGATTACGCGTTCATTTCTTCCAACCCGTATGTGAAAAGACAAGATTGTTCACGCATTGTTTTGTTATTTACGTAGGGTATATAAACCAAACACCACACATTAGTCTTCTCTCTCCTCCTTTCCGCGCCGAAAACACAAAGCAAACCCTATTTTTGGACTGCAGAAGAACAACCGAACCAGTTGGATCTGTGATCCTTCGTCCATGCCGAGCGACATCCTCACGTTTTCACAAATCTCCCTCAACAGTTGATGTCGAGCGACGAATCACTCTGATCTCCCTCCAGCACCTCCTCTGCAAGAAACCCTCACCCACCGTCGTCGACTCCGCCACCGACGCCGTCAACCACCCCCCCCCCGGGGAGGTGCTCAAGGGCTTCACCGATCTCCGCCGCCTCCGGATTGAGCTCCTCCGGTGGCACGCCCAATTCGGCTCCACCCTCAACCGCAGGGTTCGGATATGCCGCCCGTGCTTTGATGATCTTAATACACCTAAATCAACACCAGCCCTAAATCAATGCCATTCTTTGATGATCTTCTTCTTCATCGACGACAATCAGACCTTCAGCTGCTTCTTCTTCTTCTTCTTCTCATCGACTTCTTCTTCTTCTCCTCCTCATCGACTTCTTCATCATCATCGATGAGACTCTCTTCTTCACAAGATTTCTAATTTCTTCCTCTCTGCCCCCTCTCTCTTTATTCTCTCTATTTTCTCTCTTTCTCTATTTGTCCTCTGTCTCTCTGTTCCCTCTCACTCTCACTGATTATTCTTGAATAAGTTTCCGAAGGGACAGTTAATGCATTTATTGATTTATGCATTGTGATTGACACCTGTGTGTGTGTTTATTTGGGTTTGCAATTGAATGTATAAAATTGTTTTTGCTGTCCTTTTTCTTGAACTTATGCATTTTGTTGGTGTTTGCAATTCAATTGAGTAGTCTTAGCAATCATATAAGATAGATGGAAGTATATAATTATCAGATAGCAAACAGTTCAAATAGAAACCCCTTCTTCATGCTCTTTTTTTTTTATTTTGGTTCTTCAAAGGTTAGTAATGATTGATGTATTTTTAATAAGTTAAAAAATAATAATCTTTAATATCTCCAAAACACCATGTTTCTCCATTTCAACTAAACATCAAAATAACATTCAGCACTTATAAAATGGATCAAAATACACTTCCAATAATCACATAAGTCAACTGGTTAACCAAACACACTTATTTAAAATTAGGGGTGGTAAACGAGTCGAACGAGTCGAGCTTTGACCTGCTCAGGCTCGGCTTGTTTAGCAGCAGGCTCGGCTCGGGCTCGGTTCGGCTCGGGAACGAGCTTCATTTCGTGTTCAAGCTCGGCTCGTTAGGCTCGTGAAAAACTCGGTTAAAGCTCGGCTCGGCTCGTTTGTTAAACAAGTCAAGCTGAAGCTCGAATCAAAGCTCGGCTCGGGCTCGTTTAGCTAAAAAAAATCTTGTTTAACATTTGAAAAGTCACATTTCACAAATCACAACACCTTATACATGTGAAAATAACATAAGCTCGGGCTCGGGCTCGGTTCGGGCTTGGCTCGTTTCGCTTTTTTCTATTAAGTAAACGAGTTCGTCCAGGCTCGGGCTCGGCTCGTACTCGGCTCGTTTACAAACCAAGCATTAAAAATTGTTCAAGCTCGGCTCGTTTATCTAATCGAATGAGCCTGAACGAATTTTAATCAAGTTTACCGACTGCCCGCATAAGCTGGGGCTATTCGTTGCTTTATCGTCATTACAAGCCCTATTTAAGGAATACTGTTTACCAGTTTATTTTCCGCATTCAAGCCAAACACCTAATTTACTTTTTTTCTTAAACTCTTAAAGATTATCATTCTTCATCTTTCTGCACTTAACAATCAACACTTAAAATCCGCTTTCCGCCGTTGCCAAACACCCCCTTACATATCTCCTCGGCCAGCCAATCATCTTTCACTCCACGATGAACCCACCAACTTCATCACGAAAATAAATAAATATTAAAGAAAACCCCAAAAATGGGAGGAGCATCGGCTGAGTATCTGGGGCTGTTCGAGGCGGAGACGGACCTCTACAACCGGATCGTGCTGGGGACCCTCCTCCCTGGGTACGTATGGGAACCTCTGCCGAGGGTCCTCCAGAGCTGGCTCAGGAACTACATCGGCGGGACCCTCCTCTACCTGGTCTCTGGTTTCTTCTGGTGCTTCTACATCTACTACCTCAAACGCAATGCCTACATCCCCAAAGGTATCTCCTTTTCATCTCCTTCTGCTCGACCCACTTTTTTTTTTTCGGATTTTGTGTCTTGGGCTGTCATGTATTTTGGGTTTTTTTTGGGGGGTTGATTTGAGTCTATGCTTTGTGGGTTTTTTGGGGGGTTGGTTTGTTTGGTTTTCCCTGAATTTGGTTTACCTGTGTGTGTGTGATTGGTTTGGATTTTGATTAGGAGTTGTGGTTAGTTTTTTTTTGTTGGAATTGTTGATGATGAAATCGACATTCTGGTGATCATAGTCACATAGTATTCAGAACTTTCCTGAATGTTTGGAAAAATTACTCCAATTGGATATCTCCCACATGAATCGACCGAACTTACTTCTGTTTGTCGATCTTCGTAGTTTTAAAAACTAATCCCAATTGTTGTTGCTGCATCCACACCAAGATAGAATTTTTTGCATGTGTTTTTCATACCAATGATAGAATGCATCTAATTAATACTTTAATTCTCTTCATACTTTTATTGTACTTATTTCGTATGATTTGTGAATGTATATGATTTACGAATGTACGCATACTGTACCCAACTGAACACTTGTTGAATATCTACCATTCACAAATATTGTTTATAGTGGCCATGAAATATTTTGTGAGGAACTGTGAGATATTTTTATGAATTCTTATTGAAATGTGATTCACTGAATTCTATGATGTATCTATTTGCTAGCAACAACATAATGGAGGCAGTCAATTGATATAAATTGATCCAAAATCCAATGGGTACTTGAGATTTTGAGAGCTAGAAGTTGTGTTTTATTGTTGAAGATATTGTGAGTTTTATTGTCACTATTGGGAAACTTTATTGTTCATATCCAGTGGTTGCAACATTTGATCAGGCTTGATGGTGTTTTTTTAATGTATTATTTTGCCTACTACTTCGAATCTTTTTTTTTCTTTCTAGTTTTCTTTGGCTTTTGGAACATGAATCATCATCCATTTGTTTATGAATATGATGCCCAAACTGCTCACATCATGCACCCACAATAGCTTACACTGTAGGTTACATGATGTAAAGAGCGTGGATGACTGCATTGAGAATGATGACAGCGCTAATGCAAGGCTATATGCTCTCTATCATTTTTTTTTATAACTAAAAGGGAGGGTGTTCGTGAGCACTACTTGAACCTAATGCCAAGTGAAAGATGGATAAATCTTAAGATATTGATTCTCCTTTCGACTCTATATTAGGATTCTGGTCACCGTTGTCAATATTCCTCTGGAAAGAGAGGCTGATGCCTGATGCATCTTCTTGAAAATTATTTTTACATCATTTTTCCTCTAAAGCCATCGACCATTTTAGGAATACCATCTTTCTCTACACCCCAATCATTGTGTTCTTACCGAGACTAATTTTCAGATTGAATGAACTTTGGAACATGGAATATAATTTTCAAAGAAATTTATTTGAAAACATTTTTTTCAGGAAGTACAGTAGACTTATCTGTACCTTTAATTTGGATATTTTGTTTATTATTGACATAGATAACCCCATTTCCTGCCTACGTGCCAGTACATCTGAATCATGTTACAGTGGTATTAAGAGTGAGCTCATGTTCTGTAAACTATCAAAGTATTCTTGATATGAGAAATAATATATCATTGTTTCTTATACAGATAGCATTCCATCAAAGCAGGCCATGTCACTGCAAATAATGGTCGCTATGAAGGCCATGCCCTGGTATTGTGCTCTTCCAACAGTTACAGAAGTTATGGTCGAGAGGGGGTGGACAAAGTGTTTCTCTAGCATACATGAAGTAGGCTGGCCCTCCTACCTTTTCTACTTGACAATATACATGGTACTGGTCGAGTTTGGGATTTACTGGATGCACAGGGAGCTGCATGACATAAAGCCATTATACAAGTATCTGCATTCTACACACCATATATACAACAAGCAGAATACACTTTCTCCATTTGCTGGTAAGGAATGCAAGTAAATGTAAGTTTATGTTATGCATGAGGCACATCATATCACATCACTAAGCTTGACATGAAATCACCTTTTTTTAGTATGTCTTAGTTGCAAAAATCTCTTAGTACCCTACCCCACCCGTTCCCACGAATTTCTCCCACTTGAAATGGATGGTTCTCTACCATCATTTGTGAAATTCTCATTATTCCAGAAAACAAGAATTTAGTTGGCATTTGATGTGAACTTAGTTGTTATGCTATTTGATGTCATGTGATGCAGTCATCCATTAAAGAATCTCATTCAAGAATCAATTTTTATTGGTTCTTCCTTTTTCATTGGAAGAGAGAAGTGGTTCTTCCAAATTAATTTGATTTAAAATTGATATAAACTGTTTGTTGTGCAAGACTCAAAAGTTTATATGTTGCACTAAAGAACCCACTTCACAAATCATGAAAAGGAAGCATCATAAATGAATCTTGTCCATGGTTTCATATCTTTGCACAGTATTTCAATCCAAGTCTTTTCTGATTACAATACCTTTGTATTTTTTTTAAGAGCATATCATTGTCATAAATATTATTAGTGCTTTCCTTCATTCTTATTAGAATTCTTCTGTTTCTTTTGAAGGGTTGGCATTCCATCCATTAGATGGAATACTACAAGCTGTCCCTCACGTGATATGCCTCTTCATCCTCCCTACCCATTTTATGACCCACCTTCTCCTTTTGTTCTGCGAAGCTGTATGGACAGCAAACATTCACGACTGCATTCATGGCAAGATTTGGCTTGTGATGGGCGCTGGGTATCACACGATTCACCACACCACATACAAACACAACTATGGTCATTACACGATTTGGATGGATTGGATGTTCGGGACCCTTCGTGATCCAGAAGCAGACTTGAAGAAAGCCTGAGTATGGCTTATCCTCTACTGTGGTATTGTATCAAGGTTTATCTTGGTTACTTTTGAGTGGTTTTTTTTCTTTCTTATTTGGTGGTTTGTCATATCCTATGTTATTGCATGTCATGTAGTTTTCTTTCATTGTCACAGAAGAGGATTGAAATATCAAAACAGACAAACAAAAGGTTAAGGGGGTTAGGTGGTCAGACATGAAGGTAAATTTGGATGAAAAATTTCCGTCTCCATAATATCATTTATTGTTCCCTCCCCCTTCCTTTTTTTTGGGTTGGGGGTGGGGGAAGGATGTAACAGTATCTCACATATGGCCTTCCAATGGATTTAATACCATGTAGTTATTGGTTTTTATAGAAGCATTGTTTCTGTTTTTGGTTTCATATGATGCTAGTTTTGCAGGGAAATGGGATGCCTATATATAATAAAATAGATTTTTTTTTCTGCCTTTCTCTGTTCTGGCTAATTAAATCTCCTGGAATTATTATATCATTTTCTACATATGGCTGTTTCTACCTTTGTGAGGGAAAAATCACTGCAGAACTTCTGCTCATCCTTGGAACCATTGCTTCGAAGAGTGGTATATATATATGATTCAATCTTCAACTCTTCTTTTCATCCTTCAGTAGTGTTTTAAATTCTTTCTTGATTAGTCTCTTAAAATGATGATGACGATGTTAATAATAATAAAAAATGCATGTAAACGTCTATGATGTCATTGTATACAAAAAAAAAGGAAGAAAAAAGCGCCCTTCTACTAACCACATAATATCATTTTTAGATCCAAAACTTCTTACTTAAGAATACTCAAAACTAATTAATAATAGAAGAATCTGTATACATCAAAGAATGGAAAACTTGTTATCAATTCCTTAATCTTCAATGCCTTAAATCTTCTAACAACAATTATGAATGTGTTTAGGTGCGAGAGGAGGTGGAACACGGCCTAATTGATGTTGTGCAGTTTCTTCAAAGGTATAAAATATTTACTTTTACATATGATTATATTATGTAAATGACATGTCATTTAATACAGTATATGAAATCTCTAATATATAATATATGTTAATGAATTATTAAGTGTAGCATTTTTTTGTCTCTTTTATCAACAACTCTATTATCAACTTCTTTAGTTCTAAATCGACCCAAATGCAAATCCAACCATTCAAACAACCGAAACTACAACTCACCTTCAGCAACAAATTATCTCTCCCAATTTTCACCGGGAGCAGGATCAGAGGCGAGGATGACATCCCGCTTCGAATATTCCTTGTAAATTCGAATCATGACGGGAGAAGCGTGACTTCTTCGCTCCCATCACCTATTAAGATAGAGATTGTGGTCATCGATGGCGACTTTCCTTCGGACAATCGCCATGATTGGACTCAGAATGAATTCAATAGTAGCATCGTGAGGGAGCGCGCAGGGAAGAGGCCATTGTTGGCCGGAGAAGTGCTTTTGACGCTTAGAGAAGGCGTTGCAAGCATTGGAGATCTCTCATTCACGGATAATTCAAGCTGGATAAGGAGCCGAAACTTCCGAATAGGCGCTAGAGTTAGGCGCTAGAGTTATCCCGGGGAGTTATGAAGGAGAACGAATAAAGGAAGCCATGACAGAAGCTTTTGTTGTGAAGGATCATCGCGGAGAATGTAAGTTTCATTCTTAGAACATCAGATTATAGTTTATATGACATTTAGTGACACTTTCTATGAAGTGATATGTTCAATAAATATCCTTATTTGATGATTAGAAAGTCTAGAATTCAACTAATTTGATGACTCAAACTGATTTGGGACCCATATAATGATTCTTGATAGAGTTGATTGTACTTTTCTTATTGGTTCACATCAACATGGATCACCAAATTAATCATAACTGTGGGTGTTGCATTTGTTTGGATTCAATGGATTGTGATTTTATGTGGTCCTCTAAGATTGCTGATCTTATTCTACAAGTGCTTTAAAATTTTCAAATGAAATTTGGATTGGGGTTGTTGGTATGATAGTTATTGCGTTTGAATAAGAACAAATGTGACTTTCTCAATACTTATTAATTATCACACTAATTAAATGATAGTTATAAAAATAAATATGTGATTAATCGCTGATGGGTCACACAGGCCATGAGTCAACATACAAATGCTTAAAATCCATTCTTCTTCCTTTTCCTCTCCTTTTTTTTTGTTGCATATTTCGTTTTGTGTGTATAGATTCATGAGTTGTGTACAGTTTAACTAGAGACATGAGTTTGCTCCAGTTGAATGCTAGCTATGGACTTGTGTACATGTTTTGTGGGTGATTTTGTGCACATAGGGAAGTTTAATTTATTTTAAGTATAGGTTTCTTCTTTGTGATTCGGGAAATTAAAATTTTAGAGTAATAATTTGTTAGAATTTGATCACAGCATTTTCATTTTTTCTATTCAATTACACCGCAGGAGACACCCTACAGTAGATAAGCCAAGTTATGCTTATGTGGTAATTTTTCTTTTGATTCCCCATGTACATTAGTTAAGAAATCATTAATGATAAAATATTTTTCAATGTACAAGAAACATTACCCTCCATCTCTACATGACGAGGTGTGGCGCCTAGAGAAAATCGGTAAAGATGGAACCTTTCACAGAAAACTCGTCGAAGAAGGGATAAACACAATCCTTCTTGAAGTTATGGGTGGTCAATCCGACATGCCTTAGAAGAGTAAGAACCATATAAAAAAAGTTATCAAAACATCTCTTGACTGGTTAACAGACGTACCTTACTGAGAGGTACTGGTTTCAAGTCACAAAATAAGATCTAACCATAAAAAAAACACTCATCTACTAATTAAGATTGTAAGTGCTACATTTCATAAATTCCTGAGCATCTTTACATACCCATGAACAGATACTGTGTGGAGGAATGTCAGACAAGGTGAGGGAAGGAACACTGAAGCACGCCAGGACCTGTTCGATGGGCAACAAGTTCTACCTGTATCGGGGGACTCGCTGCGCCGTTCTTCTGAATCCCATATGTCAGGTTGTGGGCGCCATTTTAAATGGAATCACATACTCTGTGAATGATCTAAATGAATCTCACAAGGTAATTTAATGTTCAAGATCTATATTCATTGTTTTTTGGTTTACAAATTGGACTAGCTACAATTGAAATTGTTTTTGCAGGCCTGTGTGGAGCAGCAGGTACTGGAGGCATATGAGAATTGGAATTCAGTGGAGGAGGTGAATGGACTGTCATATGATTCAGTTCAACTGCAATGTATGGACTAACATATGCTACCATTTCCATTGATCAATTGTTACTGGTAAAACCATGGCTGCTCAACTTTTCCATACATTACAGATGAGGCAATTCAGTCAGGTGAAACGGAGTCCAGGCAACGAGAAAACACGTCATTGGACTACCAAACCAAAGCGCTTTTTCAAGTGGAACAGATTCCGAACAATGTGTACATCGAATTCGATGGATGGAATCGAAATCGTGCTGCTCTATCTTTGTATTCATCTTCGGATGACCAAAATGAATAATTTGGCATTTGTTGTGTCAAATAAATTTTGATTGAATTCTGTAAAAGTGGCCCAGATTTTGCTTGCAAACCTGTATCAAATTCAGGCAGGCAATTAGGCCTGGCAATGTTTTTTGATAAAGATTTTGGTTCAGTTGTTTGATTGCCTTTTTTTTTGTACGTAATTGATTTGTCAGGTAATTTATTGTTTCTTCTAATTTATGTCTCTTTTCGTTCAGTATATGAATGCATATATCTTTGAAATTAATTTCAAACTGTGTTTGTTGTCTGGTATCAATGAATTAATCTATAATTTTGTAACATCATGTATCTATAAAATAATTAGTTATGGATCTTATCCAATCTTAAAAATTCAAGATTAAATTTTAGTAACTAAAGAACAAATTTAAAAAAATGTTAATATAATAGATAAATAGATACTAATTTAAATACATGCAATACACGAAAAAATAAAAAATTGAAAGCCTTAATCATCAGGGCAAGTTAACCGTCTATAGACACAACAAAATTAAAAGTTATAAAATAGGAAAAAATTGTTATAACTCCCTGGAAAGTTGTGAAAATCGGTTTAAATCCCTGCAAAATCGATAAATCCTTTTAGATCTCTATCTTATTTGAAAATTATCATTTTAATCATTATCGTAACACTAACTAGACATGTAGTTAACCTAACTACATATAATATTTTATCAAATTACTCTTCACTCATTTAAAGATTCCCTCTTTGTTAAAAAAAAGGGCATTTGGGTTTTCTAAAAAGACTAAATCAGATTTTCAAAGTTTGTAGGGACTTATTTGAATTTCATTTTGACAAACTCCGTTATATAGACGAGTATTCTCTTAATATTCTTTTTACACAAATGGTAATCTAACTCAAGTGCTAAAATTGTTAATCAAACATAGTTTATGGGGAGCCCTAAACCTATTTTCCCAACTTGATTTTTTCCGATAAAATATTATAACTACCCAATCTTATCCCTGTCTATAATGATTTAAGAGATACTACAAAGAAAATTACATCTAAATTTATCCCTCAAATCTGTCCGATCAATACACGTAAGATGATCCGTTTCTGACCGTTCAATTTGTTGAGCCAAACTACAAATAATCCACCATCTACAAAAATATGATTAAACTGAGGTGTCAGTTTAAGTAAAGACATAAGCTATTATGAGATTTTTACATATTCTAATAACAAATAATTTTATCAATGGAATGTGTGATTTTCTATTTTATTGTGTTTTTTTTTTTTTGTTATTCTCATTAGAAAACATGTTGAGTTGTTTGGTTGATAAAAAATAAAATATAAACAAAATATAAAAAAATTGATTTGATATGTGAGCTCCATTA
The DNA here is from genome assembly GCA_030737845.1 of Acorus calamus. Classification (NCBI taxonomy): domain Eukaryota; kingdom Viridiplantae; phylum Streptophyta; class Magnoliopsida; order Acorales; family Acoraceae; genus Acorus; species Acorus calamus. Next base: position 6,032,395 of record CM060860.1, read on the forward strand.
ATGTATGTATAAGAAGTGATGCCGGATGATGTGATATGATAACATATGATTTGACATATGAGTCCCTTTATATCAGTGAAAGAATAACACAATTTCAAAGGAATTTGAAATACAAAAATATCACTTTATTCTCATGCATAGTTATACCATTTATTCTCTTTATCCAAACACTTTTTTTCTTTTTATTCTCATCTATTCCCACCTATTCCACTCTTATTCCCCCCATTCAAACGGGGGCAGAATCGGATTGCGTCTCCTCCGAAGAGATCCCCAAACCGAAAACCCTTGTTTTCTGAATTCTAATCTCTGCATGAAGAAATCATGGTGAGTTCATGTTTTTAATCAAATTTAAGTCTTTTTTTTTTATTCTACACATCCAGTATTTGCTTCTAAGGTTTTGTCAGGTATAATTTAGGGCTCTGGTTGTCTCTCACGAAATCCCTTCTAGGTTTCCTCGAAATACACAAATCTTAAGCGGATTAGATTTTTTTATTTACAGAACCATGAAATTAATTATACTTGTATGTGAAAGTTTTTGTTGATTTATTGATTTGTCTCTTCATTCATGTGTTTTTACCTTTAAAATTGGATTTTCGTGTTGTTGTTGCTTTCAGTCTTCGCTTGCGGCCGCGAGAGCGGACAATTTTTATTATCCCCCGGAATGGACCCCGAAACAGGTATATTTAGAGCTAGTTCTTAATTCTTATGATGTAAATGTCATTTTTTTTAAAGATTTTTAGGCCCCGTTTGAATTGAGAAATTGAGTTATTCTGGATGGATAATTATGCAAGTATAGATAACAAATCTACATGAATAATGATTTTTTGTTTGGTTGTATTTTTTTTTAATTATCATTATAAAACGTAAGAATAAAGGTTGAGTTGTTTGGTTGATGAATAATAAAATATAAATAAGATATAAAAAATTGATTTGACATGTGGCCTATTGATGTATAAGAGATGTTGATAGGTGATTTGATGTAATAAGATGCGTTTTTTTTTAATTTATAAGTAGGCTCCACTTATTTATAGGAATAAATAAACTGAGTATAGCTTATCGTAGTGGTTACTTAGAATTGTTATACTCTCTTATACTCATTTAAACTGGCTTAGTAATACCAAGTTATACTCTGCAAATAAATAGCCATTTTTACTATCATTTCTTATACCACCCTTATTCTCGCTTAACCCGTTACCCAAACGGGGGCTTAGAGTTCTACATGGCATGCTTGTGTGCAGGGTTCTTTGAACAAGTTTCATGGCCAACATGCTTTGAGAGAGAGGGCGAGAAAGCTGGACCAAGGCATCTTGATTATAGATATGAGCTTTTTGGGAATGATTTTGTATGTGATAATCGTTCTTTTCTTCTTTGAATAAAGATAAGTTAGCCTTCGGAGTATTATCTTTGTATGAATGCTTATGAATAATGAATATACTTTGATATTAATGCATACACGTCCAATACGAATGTGGATACCCTTTGTGGGGCTAAAGGGTTGGAAATAGTGTAAGGTGTTGCAAATCTTTTCTTTTTTCCATTTATGAGTGGATCATGTAGTGAAATTAAATGGGAAATCGCGATCTATTTGCATAAATTTCAGCATCCATTCATAAAACTATATTATCATTAGCTGAATGTCTAATTTGCAGGTGGATGAAAATGAGTATGTTATTCTTTCATTCACTTGCTTTCTTTCCACTTTTTGTGCATGTAAGGTTCGAGATGCCATTTAACATATGGTGTGGTCTACAAAGCACGGACACTTCCCCGGAGACGCCGTATCTGTGTCGGACACGCACACCGCATGGACACGTGTCGGACACGGCTCCAGCCGTGTCTGCCTTCATTTTGTCTTGGACACGCCCGGCTAGAACACGGCTGGGACACGGTCCAGGACACGCCTCGGACACGGCCCAGCCAGTTTCAGCCCAAAATAAAAAAGAAAAAGAAAAGAAAGGCCCAAACATAGCCCACAAATATTCAATCGATTTAAAACATCTTAGAACAACTCATTTAAAAAATATATATTTCCTAACGTTAAAAAAAATAATGATTCATTAGTTTAAAACAATGATTTATAAAAACAGTAGTTTATTGATTTAAAACAGTGATTTATAAAAACAGTGGTTTATTATTTAAAACAATGATTTATAAAAACAGTGATTTATTTGTTTATACAATTGATTATAAATAGTGAATTAAATGAAATGTGTTTGTTTATATAAGATAGTGATACATATTTATTTATTATATTAATTTATTGTTGTGTCCTATCCGTACCCGTGTCCTATTTTTTCAAAAATTACCGTGTCGCCGTGTCCGTGTCACCGTGTCCCGTGTCTGTGTCCGTGCTTCATAGGGTGTGGTGGATGCAATGCAATGATAGCAAAGGGTGTAAGGTTCAATGCTGAGAAAAAACAAGTTGGAAACTACTATTCTACAAAGGTATCCACTGATCCACAAAACTTGCCAACTCTGTTGTCATATTATAAGCTAGGTCAAGTTCGTTGGTTGTCTGCAAGTCAAATTGGTGCTTACTGAATAATTTACCTTTCTACTGTGTGCTGGTTATTTGGTTAAAGATCACATTGTTTCAGTGGATTTTCCCATCCCATTATGCATCTTGTTATTCATGTAGGCCATATCACCTTTCAAGATGTTCAAATTGCCCTTACTAAATTATCCTTTTTTTAATCTTTTTATATTGTTCGTTCATTCATTGTTTTTGTTGTTGAGATGAAATTTGATATGATGCATGTACATCTCCTGTTTCCATCTCATTCCCTATTATGTTTTTTTTTTTTTTTGTCAGAACCATTTTTAAGTGTTAAATCTGCATATCTCATCAGATATGGAGCTTCGCCATGAAATCTGCATGCTGCCAGCACAAAATTGTTATTCAGACTGACCCAAAAAAATTGTGAATATTTGATAATCAGTGGTGCTCAACGTAAGACTGAGGATTTCGATGTTGAGGATGCACAGACATTTGCCCTTCCTGCAGATGAAGGTATGGATCTCTACATTTTTTTGTGCAGGGAAATTTATGTACGTACACTGCATCAATGACGATAAGTCGATAACATTGTCATGCAGAGAGGCAAGCTTGCAGATCCATTCTATCGGCTGGAACATCAGGGAGAAGATTTGCAGAAGCAAAAGGAAGCGGAGCCTCTGTTGGTACGCCTCCAAAAGGTTTCTGATAGTAGGCCCGCCAATGATTATTCCCTCAACAGGGCCCTCCGAGCACAGTTAAGAGTATGTGATCATTGGCTTGCTATTCGTGGCTTCTTATCTATTATCACATACATTTAAATTTGAGTTATAACTCCTCCATAACATTGTAAATTCTTGTTCAGAGTTAAAATAAAAGGGTTGCCCAAGAAGCAGACGTGGCAAAGAAGATGGGACTTGGGATACGACTCCTCCCTGCCTCAGCCGAGCCGCATCAATCTTTCCGGATTCTTCATTGCCATCATCCGGTTCTTTGTCAAGAAAGCTAGATCTTGAGTCGAAGAGGAGGAGAATAAAGGCATCTTCAGTTTCTGCTTTGTTGACGGGGAGGGTTAAGCCCTCTTCATGGACGCAGAGTTCTTCTGTCGCTTCTCTAAAAAGGCAGATCAGGATGGAGGGCAAGAGATGCAAATGATTTTTTTTTTACTGTGCTTTGGTTGGTTGATCTAAACCCTATAATTAGAAGAGTTGAAGTGAATGTGTGTATTTCTGTAATGTACATAGATAAAATGTTCATAGCTAGCCAGCTAGGAATTATGAGTTTAATATGAACGCACCATTGTTTCTGCCCAATGGTTGTGAATTCGTTTTTGAGGTATTTATTGAAGTGTGTATAAATTTGTGCCCTACACTTGTATGTCTAACCATTTTTTTCCCTTAGTTCTCATCTTTTTATGCAGAAATACCGGGTTACATGTTTGGATAACATTCATAGTTGTTTCTTGTTAACATATTGCTTTTTCATATGTATATGAGATTGAATAAAGCCAAGATTGGCAATGCTGTGAGCCTGTTTTCGCTGGTTACAAATGCCAGATGATATCTATTGTTCTGCTAGGCAGTCTGTTTTTTGACAAGGTATAAATTTTAAGGGCCCATTCATTTACCAATGCTCATATTACATTGGTGAATTTGCATCTATACACAGTGATGTAAGTTAACCTCATTGAATCCTAGATCTTTGCCTTGAGGTTTCTTTCTTGAGAATGGAAATTTTTTCCATTTGTGATACAATATCTAAGGGTACCTAAAATGCTTGGGAGCTGCAATTGGTATCTGTGAAAACATTATGGGCATTCTCTATGTTTTAAAGATGTCTCTCATGTTTTAATTTTTAAAGACTTCAAACTAGACTGGTAGAGGTACTTCCCTTGTATCCTAACTAGTGAAAGCACAATAACTGAACCCTCGCTGGCGTCCAAATGAGTTTACTTGGATGGATTCATCTTCTCAGAGCCAACATGAATCATTAATTGAAGTGAGTTATGATTTTGGTGCATGCAGTTGCATTTATCATGATACTAATGCAAAATTTGTCCGGATTGGGTTTACTGGTTAAAAATTTGCGTATTCTTCACTTTGTTTTTTTTTAAGGCTCGAATGAGCTCACTAGGATCCGTTTGGAAACACATATTGAAAAATAGCTTTTGGAATAAAGCTATTTTTTAAGATGATTTTAAATCTTAACTTTTATTAGGATGCTTTTTTTTTAATTCATGAATCAATATTTGAAAGCAGTTGAAGTTTAGCCAATAAAGTTGTTTTTCAATTCAAAAAAACGATTCCGACAAAAAACATTGGTTTTTAGCTTTTCAAAACACAGATTTCGAGAAAAAAATTAAAAGAAATCCAGCTTTCGGGGTTCTGAATAAAGTTGCCCCATTTAGTTGCACGATTTTAGTTTTTCAACTTTTCAAAAAACAAAAGCTGTCCTATACATGCAATCAACCGGGACCTAAAACACTATTTTGACACTAAAAAAGTTTGGACCAACATGGGTCTAAAACACTACTTAATTTAGTACTAGAAAATTTTGGACCAGAAGGATTTATAACAGAATGTAGATTAGAAGCCCACGAAAATCAGCCAAGAGAGCTATAAACTTTGTTATTTTGTAGTCCTATTTACAATCAACAGGACTCAAACTTGCTTCCCCACCCCTAAGGGGGTGATGTAACCATTAACCTCTGTGATTTGTGTGTATACTTGTAATTGGATTTTCATAATTGCATCTAGTAACTAGCAATGCATTTTTAATTTATATTAAAAATTACCCAAAAAATAGCCTCCCCACCCTCACCCAAGTCCAGATCCAGTCTGAATTGGCTTCGATCAATATTGTCAGCATCGAACTATACAATTCTTTAATCAAACTACACAACTTATGAATCGAACTGCATAGTCAATTGTTGAGTACATATTCCACCCTCTTATTGGATTTAGTCAACTATTGAATAAAACATAGATTCCTAAGTATTATCAGTATTCTAATAAGAGAGTGAACATGTACCCAACAATTGACCGTACAGTTCGATTTATAGGTTGTGTAATTCAATTAATGTGTTGTACAGTTCGGTACTGACTCTGGACTCCCCCACCTCCAAAAATATAAAAAGAAAAAACAAAAAGAAAAAATCACCAAAAGGATTTTCATAGGAAAAAAATATGGATTTTCCCTCTTCATTTCTTTTGGTGAATTCCCTTCATTTTTTGCCTTGTTAGTATCCCGCTAACATGTATTCATGAGATCTGTTTAAATAGTGGTTCAAAAGGCCATAAATATAAAATTATTAAATTGGGTTTGGAAACCTTGGCCAAACTTTGTTTATTAACAAAGAATACACTCAACCATTGAATTGAAACAAACAAAACTTCTGTTCAAGAACTGGTTCTTATCTGTCCTCCCCCATCCCTAAAGTAATGAAATAAGCCTCATAAGTCTCCCCCAAAACAAGTAAAATGTTGGCAGATGAATAGCTCAATTAAATGAGAAATTTTGAAGTCACGCAACATCACATATGTATGATTTATTATTGCCGACACAATATCTGAGGAGCTGGTCAAATACATGTAATGGGTTTCTTTTCATTTGAGGTGTATAAGACAAGTTATGTCAATGAATAATAAAAGACTTCTTTTAAGGGTTTGGTTTTGTTTTAAGTTGACATCTTTTGTACTCGAACTTTGTTAATTTGAAACATAGTCAACGGTGGATTTTAATGGAAATGGGCCCATCAGTGTGAGGAATTTTGGGAAGTTGATTTACATGAATGTTAGTCAAATGAATACTGCTAATACTTTTTACTGTCTTCACGTGTAAAAATGAAATATATATTCAAATAAATGATAAGTATTTATATACAATATAGGTTTTGTTTTAAACCTTTCATAAATATCGTGATAGTTTTATATTTACTTGTAATGTAGTCATTTTATTATCTAAATGTGTTAACAGTTCACATCTTAGGTGACACAATATCATAAGAAAAGTACTTACATTTTATGTATAAAAAGTTAATACAATGATTCCTAAAACTAATTTCTAAAGCATATATTACGGTAGACGATTTTATATATATGTTACTGATGTAACACTTGCAAAATGACTCAGTGTATTAGTGTCCAAAGACGATCAATTTAATAGCACAAATCAATCATGAATAAGATCAGATCAGGGCTGAACCAGATAGCCTGCTTATCTATCAAATCCCTCAATGGAATATGACCACAATGTTTCTAAAAAAAATTGACAACACTCACGTCAAAAATAACATGTTCTTTTGTGATTAGTCTAAAATAAATTTGAATAACTAAATTAATTAAATTGTTAAAACACACTCAACAAAAGATAACTGAAGCAGTATAACATCATCACTGAAATGTTACCACACATGCACTCAAACGACTCTACTGTACTAAATGCTCACATTGATTACCATGACCTCCAATTTATTCTTCCTTTTTTTTTTTACATTCAACAAGTCCATGATTGCCAAAAATAAAAATATAAAATCAAATCAAATGTTTGACAATATGAATGGATCAAATGTTCCTTCACCGTCAAGAAAGGAAACCTGTCTACTGATGCCCAGTTTGTGCCCTCAAAAAACACCCCTTCAAAGTCTAAAACACTCCAACCCATAATAAATTTCTTTTATAAAAATAACCAAAACCAATAAATATCATGAGTCAATACAAAGCAAAGTTTCAAATTACAACACCCCTCCCCCATCTCAAAACACAACCCCCCAAAAACATGACATTTGTTATGTTAGTCCATCCATCTCAAGCTGTCAAAGTTTTCTTTGTTTTTTCAAACTAAAACATCTCTCCCTCTCTCCCATGCTTTCCAATTCTTTTCAATGGCTCTACCAATGTCATCCCGGGCCGTGGTCTTCCTCTTCCTCTACATGATACTTCTCTTGATCATGCTCAATGGGTGGAGCCACTTGAGGCCTACAAATCAAGTCGAGGCGCCTCATCGTGCCAATTACTTTCATCGCAAGATCTTGTTCGACTTCTCGCCTTTCCTAGCAAAACAACATAGGCAACATAGACACAGGCATCATCGACACGGAGCCTCTCATCGAAATCCTGCTCCAAGTGGTGGTGGTGGTGATGGTGGGGGTGGTGGGGATATCGATCCACGATACGGGGTGGAGAAACGATTAGTCCCCACTGGGCCGAATCCATTGCATCACTAACACATTCTCTAATGGAGATCAAGAGCATGTTTGGTGAGTGCTAATACATGATCAGCTTGAACAGTTCATTCTTAATTTTTCTTCTTTTTTTTATATATAAAGAGAGCTGAGACTAAAGGAGGATCAATTTGAGATCATAATAATCCCCTACATTGTGTATGTATGTAATCTTATTTGAGGTGAATCTATATGTAGAATGTTGTGTTGATTTTTGATAGATTTTTAATGTGGTTACTAAGAGCACCCAGTTCTTGATCCATGGGTTGATGGTATGTGTTTATTCTTTTTTTTCTTTTTTTTTAATTTTGGAGAAATGTGAACCTTGCTTTCCAATTAATTTAAGCATGGTTTATTGACTTCAATTGTGTTAGCTAGGTTTGTCTTAAAATAAAGGGACGGAGTAGCTGAAACGGCACGGCAAGGTAAATTGAAAAATTATTGTTTGTGCAGCCTTGTATTTGTTGTTATGAAGATTAGTTGACCAATTAATTAAACTTAGTAGGTTGGACATGTTATGCATGGGTTCATGGCATGACCACAAAAATTTACTAGCTATGCGCATGACATGATTGGTTTGACATGTTATGCCATAACAAGAGACCTTCCAAACTATTTATTACATTTGCAAGCTTCATGATTTACACCAAAATTGGATGCATGGTTTATATATTTTACACTATATATACAATAAAATTTCAATTTGACTATAAATATTAGGTATTTTTAACTCACTTCAACTCTAACTTTAATTTCTTGTGTTCTATCTTAGAAAAAAAAAAGATTTTGGAGATATTTTGTATTTTTCTATTACATGGTTGATTGCATTTTATTAAAATGCTTTTTGAGAAAATTGTGAGAAAAGTTCAACGTCATGCTTAAAAAGATTTTCATGAAAAATTTGTGTATGAATCAAACTAGAAGATTATCCCTGCTTTGCTTCTTATATTTCATGTGAAAGTGTTCTTCACATAAAATAAAAAATCTGATCAAATTAATTTATTTTAAGAATTTTTTTTTAGGGAAAAGGTAGGCAATCAATCTCCAAAATTTTATAAATTCAAGAGTGATGCCCAAATTTTTAGGGCCTAAATCTTCGTTAATCACTGCATGCAATGTCAAAATTTGTTCTGGCCTATTGTTCTTCACCGAGTTGATTAGATTATATCATTTTAATTGATGGAGACTTTGATCGACTTGGAGAAGTAAAAAAAATAGTAATTGACTCAAATTCATCGATATGTAAAATACAAATTGAATTAATTAGATAAATATTTGTACTCAAAAGTTATTAAACACTGAATTTTAAGACACACCATATGCATAGATCATTGAATCACAAATGTCAAAGGCATTCTTGGATGAATTCCATAAAAGAAAAAAAAAAGTATTTTATCTTTTTGAGGGTAATGTAGATCCTACTACACCTATTATATTAATCGAATAACACCAAGGTCTGAAAGGTGATACAGAAGGAGAGAATGAATTTGGATTGAATCTATGTGCGATGGCATCCATAGCTTTTGCCATGTAACATAGGCACTAATTAATGAGCTTGAATTTTGCTCATGCACTATTGATGGTTGAAATACATGATGGGCCAATGGAAATCATTGACTTGTATTGTTTAGTGGCGACCTCTTCATGAGTTTCTATATCTCTATTGAAAAGAAAGGAAAAGAAAAGATTCTGACTTTTGGAAGCAGAGGAGGAGAGTTTCTCTGAGCATCACCGACTATACATTTGGGTAGTTACACGTGGTGCACGCCTCTGATGACTTTGAAGGCCCGGTTCACTCTGCCGATTTTATTTTCGGGTGCTTATACACTCAGTTTTTTTTACAGTTCAATATATCTTATTAAAAATCCAGTGAAACGTATATCTTATTAAATAATATATATATCTTGTTAAATATTTTTTTATACTTATTAAACATGGGTTCATTCAACTCGAAATGGAGCGATGTACATTTTTTTATCAAAGCATATACTTCATTAGATGATGTTTACTATTTTTTTTAATGAAAATCCGTGTAGTCTGAGTTTTGGTTAGTAAAAATGATCGTGTCTAACATTTTCTTTTCTTTAAGCATGCAACATTTTCATCTAGAAGGAAAAATTTTCAATCACCAATTCTGATCTAAATTCTACATTATTTAGGATTGAAAACAAGAATAGATTATTCAAAACACAATTTCTTTTTTAATGTTCCTGAATGAAAATAAACGCTAAACGAACCTTAAAAATGAACATCATAGGAGAAAATAAATTTACATAGTTTATGGATAAATATGATAATGGACTTATAAGAAGCTTAATTTCCATATAGTTTTTCTCTAGGTATTTTCAATCTCTGTTTGCATCTCTCTACAAACCCATTGCTATAGACTATCATCAGCCAATAAACTTTATGTTTTTGGGATTTTTATAAAGATAAATTTCAATAATAAATTGTTAACCCTGTCATTGTGTCCGCTTCAATATAACTTCAGTCAATTGTGTAGACTCATACATATCCATATGATGTGGGTACACCATACCTGAGATGTCATCCCAACATGTTTGTGACATAGCTCTTACGAATTTTCACACCATAGTCCACTCATAACTCTATTTGTCTTGATGTGCTAAAACGAAAGAATTCACCTTATTTATACCAATGGAAAGATGATTCTAATAAAAATTAGAATATTTGAGAGATTGTCAATATTATGTCTTGAATATCTGGCGTACTTAGAATTTGAGAGAATTCAATAGAATTTGAGAGAGTTGAACACCCAATTAGTATAGTTAGTTAATATTTTTAATTAATATTTAAAGTGAATATCTTATAATCTAAAAAATTCGATATAATTTGGTTTGGAGATTAATTGGAGAGGTTGGGATAGATTGAACTTTATAAATACTCTCATAAAACAAGGATTCTAACATGGGATTAATGTAGAGGATTCAGGAGTAATTGAGAGAGTTAGTTAAGATAGATAATCCCTGAGAGTTCTGATGCAAAGATAGAAACATTTCTAGATAAAGATAAAACAGAAATAAAGACAATTTCTGTATGAACTCTTATGATATAAAAAGCAGTTTTATAGTACAGGCAATTTATTATTTTGACCCAACAACACAAAAACTTAATGAAATCGTACAGCAGAGCATGCATTTACATAACATGCTCATCAAAGCAGAAACAGTACTTAAATGAAAACTTCTCAGACTCTCAGTCCATTAAAAATGAAGAGAACATGCCCTCATCAGGATTTCAAAATAATTGTGAGACTCAATAGTCTCTCCTCCTAGGAATTCCCAGCCCATTGATTTGTAAAACCTTCAACCGAAAGTCCGCGCTGCCAGGATACCATAGAGCATTGAATGTCTAAGAGCTATGAAATGGATCCAAGGTACTCCCCGCTCATACTCCCCATAACCTAAATATATCTCTGACTCTTATATTTGTTCTGTCACAGAATTTGCCAACACTGAAACATAAATTTTTTGAACCCCCAGCTCATGAACACTGAAATATAAACAGAAGTTGCAGTCAGGTTAGGGTCGTCACTGCAACGTAGTAGCCATTGTCTGCATAGCCTTCTGCCTTGCAATGTCCTCATGCCCTCCAGAAGATGAAGAAACAATGAATGGTGGAGAATGAAGCCCTCACGATCGAGGGACGAAGACATCCAGAGATTCTTGATCTCCAAAAACACGCTTGCTGCCATCAATCAGAAAAGATACATTAATACGACATTATGTAACTTCAGAGTGTGAAACAAGATATATGCCATAGGTTATTATTCTATGAGATTTTGTTTCAATATCAAATCATTAATGAAATTCCACCAGTTCATGCAAATATCGATTTTCAAAGAGTTTTTAGAATATACATGATGGAACTGATTTGCCTAAAATTGCTACCTTGAACCAAAATGATGCTTAACAGCTAGTGATGCACATGAGATCCGGAAAATGAAAGGTGAAACATGAGACTTAATTGGTGGATATATACAGAACATCAGCATTTTGGCAATCTTCGGATAATGAAAAGCAGTAAAAAAAATAATGTATGGTGACATTGCAATGAATGAAATGCACAGGATATATAGTGTATATTGCTGGTTCAAAATATGAAGCATCATAATCATCATGCCCAATATCTAAAGATCAGATGTCTAATGCAGAGGATGATAATCTCATTACGATTATGCAATTAACCATCCTATTATGTGAATCTCTACTTCTTTTTTGGTACAAGAGAGCCCTACTTCTTCTATAACATGAAATGCATCATTTTCAGACAAAGTATGTGCTCCACACATTTTTGGAGTTACATCTGAATCACGCATACCCATGCGCCTAAGAAACATGACAAACTCAGGGAAGAGTTTCATGGTAAAGCTTATCCGACTGATCCTAATGTAATAATTACCAATTGTGATCGTAGATATTATCCTACACTATTTTCTGCTACTCTCATGTGATCCTTGGGATGTATTTGTGTATGCAGGAAACTGAAGGAGTACGAGGAAAAAGTATCCTCTGACCACTCAAAAAATTGGTTGTGGTGCCAAATAGAAGAAGAGAACATTTCCTTTTATTTTCCTTTGTCTCTTTTGTCTTACAAGAAGAGAGGTTTTTTTACCTTACCATAGGAATGAATGTGAGGAGAAGTGACTAAATCATTTTCTGTCATTTTCCATCACAAGCACAAAGAAAAATTGATCTAAGAGAGACTGATTTCCTTTTCATCATTTTTTAAACCAGTTTCCTTCACTTTCCTCATTTACCATCAAGATGGTTCAAAACACACCCTCAACATACTCTCACCCTATATATATAGCTTCAGCCTTCAGTGAAATCTATTTAATAAAGAACAATTTGATTATGTGCAAAATACATGTAAAAAAAAAAAAACATCAATGCAATCAAAGTTTGGAATAAGCATTGTAAAATACCTAATCTCAAGAAGGCAAAATGAAATTTGACCATTTGTATCAAATGATAATACTAACCTAATTATCAGCTATGGTCAGAAAATCAAAACAATGAATGTCTAAGCTCATGCCATTTTTAGATAGCAACACAAAACCAAAATAAACTAACATGCAATGTTCACTTATGCAAAGTTTAATCAATATAACATGCGGTGCCTGTCACCTTGCAAAATGAACCAACAGATACAGCCCTTTTTCAAGCCTTTCCATATGCTCTATACAATGTTGTAAATTTCGGTAAAGTTGAATTAAATTAAATTCTGATGTTGTACCCACAAGTCATCAACAAAGTGGATAAATGAAGAATCATACCACTAATAAATGATAACGAGACTTGTCCCATATAACGATATCAGTTAAGGAGATATAGATATTTTTTCGACCAGCTGTTGACCTCAGAACAACCTTCTCTAAAGTTTTTTCCATGACTTCAAACTTCCCTCAGATCAGTCAATAATGAACCAACTTATCACAAGATTGAATTTATATAAGTGGCATCATAATTTAAATTTCACACTTTGCTTAATCAAAATACTATGACAATCTGAAACCTGGCTAATGATTGCATGACTTACCTTTACCAAGGAGCTGCCCCCACATCTAAAAGATTTCCAAGAAAAGGCGAGTATTAGAGAAGCTGAGAGCCATAAGAATGAGACAAACTACCCAGCACTTCTTTTGGTCAATCCATGAATTATAAACTTGCATGTCTCAGCATTTGGTATAATCCCCAATCTCAACACCCTCTCCTGCAACTCTAAAGACCTCTCAACTTTACCCTGCTCACAATATGCTTTCACGAGCACATTATAACATCTAGTGCCCAGAAACCGAAACTCCTTAGCAAAGTAATCCAGGAGTGACTCAGCTTCATCAAAGTTCCCTTCCTCACAGTACCCATTAATCAAAGCCATAGATATCCCATTATCAGGCATCAAATCACACTCAACCATCTCTCTCATCAAGCGTTCACCCTCAGTGCTTTTCCTCAAACCACAAAAGCCACAGATAAGATCCCTATAAATAGCCAGATTGGGAATAATGCCTCTACCTGTCATCTCGTTCTTTAAAACAAGTGCCACTTCTAATTCACCACAGCTACAGAAACCCTCTACCAATGCATTGTAAACCTCTAAATCGGGTTCCAAACCATCCTCCAACATCCAATCAAACACACTCTTCCCTGCATTTGGCCTGTTCTCCTCACACAAGGCCTTGATAAGAGATCTATAAATCCCCGCAGACAATGGAACTCCCACTCTCCGCAACCGAACTATGTAATTCAAACATGAGAGCAACCGCCCACGCTTTATATGGCAATCAATGACCGCCCCACAACCAATCTTGCTGGGTACCAACCCATTCTGAATCATCTCTTCAAGCAGTGACTTGGCCTCTCTCAGTCTACCCTCCTCACAGTACCCTGAAATAAGAAGTTCATACATAAAATTGTCAGCTCCAAATCCCAATTGAACCATTTGATTGAAAAGCTGGTGAGCCTCTTTCACTCTCCCATCCTTACAAAGCCCATGCACCAATATCCTATACGAGACTGAATCCGCTTCCACACCCCTTAAACCCATAATTCTAAACAGGTAAAACGCTTCCTCCAATCTACCCTTCCGACAATACCCTGCAATGAGAGTATTGTAGGTGAAAACATCCGGTTCGAACCCCTTCTCCTCCATGTCCTCCATGAAAGCCTTTGCCTTCCCGGCGTCCCCGCTCTTGCAGATCACCTTCATCAATACATTAAAAGTCACCGAATTGGGCAACACTCGGGCCCTCTCCATCGCGTCATAGACTTCCCAGCAGAGCTCGAAAGATCCCACCTTTGACAGCCCATTCAAAAGGGTATTGCAGGTTCTGGTGTCAGGCGCGAGACCGACCCCTACCGTCCTCTGAAAAGCTTCGAAACCCTCCTCTACGAAACCCAACCTCAAATAAACCTTGATTAGCATGCCAAACACCGACGGATCAAAATTGCAACCGAACTCGCCCGCGGACAGCAAACCCTGAAAGACGTCATCTTTGGGTCCGATAAGTTCCCGATTCTCGACCAATTCGAAGAGGGTTTCGATGGCCTGGCTGGACTTCTTTGCCCACGCGAGGATGTGAACGACGACGCAGTAGTTCTGCGTGGTGGGTCTGAGGCCCAGGTGGGTCTTGGACCAGTTGAAGAAGTCCAGGGCCTTGAGGGGGTCGGACTGGCATCGGAGGAGGATTTTCGAGACGTCGCTGTTTCCGAGGCGGAGAGAGGGCGGTGGGAGGGAGGTGGCGGGGCTGTGCTTGAGGTGGGAGCAGATGAGGTCGATCTGGTTAGGGTTTTGGGGGTCGAAGAGGAAGGAGCGGAGGGGGACGGGGAGGGGAAGGGATGGGGTGGAGGATTGGAGGGAGGATGTGGAGAATAAGGAGGGGGTGGGGTGTGGGAGGGTGGAGTATAGTGGGTTCAGGGAGTGGACGGCGGAGATGAATCTCCGGTGCATCTGCCAATCGTGCGGTGGAGAGGGCTTTTTTTCTTTCCACTGCGCGATGGAAGGACTGTGTTCTAAGATTACAGGGAGAGGAAGAACATGGAAGGGTCTCTTTGCAAGACTTTGTTTGGCCGGGTTTAAACTGAAATTTAACAATGGACGGTTCAGATCTCCTGATGGTCTCTTTTTCTTTGTATTTTTTTCTCATAATTCTTCTTACTTTACTCTCACCCCTTCAGTTATTTATTTATCCCACCCTAAAATAAAATTTAAGGGGTGAGGTAAATGATACAGGGAAAAGAGATGAAGAGCTTGGAGAGAGAACGGGTGGGGTGGGCGAGTAGGGATGGTGGGTGGAGGATGACGACAACAGAGGGAGATAGAAATAAAGAGGATGAAAGGGATCCCAACTCTTTTCTCTCTCTTTGTACACCAATGGCATCCTCTCTGCCTATCATACCCCCTCTCTCGTGTTCATTGTTAAAAGTAATTGAGTTTTTTATTTTTAAATCATCACACCATCAAATGAATTTCTAGTGGCAAGAGTTTTTTTTTTTTGTTTGAAAACCATGATTTTAGGGAGAAGTGCTTAAGTAGGGTTGATAATAAACGGGTTCAGATTATTTATGTGAAAATCATAGAAAAACTTTGTGTTCTCTAATAAAAATCTGTCACATAAACGTTAAAAAAACAACTCCATAAAAATAGCATTATTTGTAATGTTATTTATAATAAAATTTATGTATGCATCTTTAATTTCTTTTGAATCATCTATGTAACACTCATTGATTGGTCAATATAGAGTTTCTATGTGTGAAAAATATAGAGGATCACATTCCATCTTAAGTCTATGTTTGAATACAAGTTTTAAAAAAGAAATTATCACTGCTTTAGCCTATTTTATATGTAAATTTGAAAAAAAAAATCACTCAAAAACAGTTTTTCAAACATCTTTTTAAGAAAACTACCTTAGTTAGATTTTTAAAATATTTTTATAACTTTTTTATCTTCAAAAACTGGGATCATAGTAGGAGTTTAGAAATAAAAGTTTGAATTAAGTATAATTCATGCAAAAACATAATCTCTAACCGTATTTGGGTAGAGGAATGGGAAATAATGAAATAAAGGGATTAATTTTTTCATGTCAAATCACCTGATAGCTATGCCATGACAAATGAGAATGAGTTGGTATTGGTATAGTCCCCATGAAATTGTGTTATTCCACTTAAGAGCTCACATGTCAAATCGTCTCCTATTACCTCTTATAAATAAGAGAATTTATATGTCAAATCATTTTTTTTCACTTTTTATGTATTATTATACATATTTTATTCACAAATTATTCATGATCGACCAAACAACAATAACTTCATTATTAAATTTTTTAACATAAATAATTAAAAATTAATCAAACAAATAATGATTTATTATTTATCTATACTAGAATAATTATATATTCTAAAATAACTTATGTTACTACCCAAACAATGACTAAAAGCTAACCAAACCATATCCAAATGCTTCCAGACATGAAAACACTCAATCTGTTTGGAAACACAGATTGAAAAGTGGCTTGTGGAATAAAACTGTTTTTTAAGATGAATTTGACTTTGACTTTTATTGGGATGTTTTTTTTTAATTTAAGAAACAATATTTGGAAGAAGTTGATGTTTGGCAGAGAAAGTTGTTTTTCAATTAAAAAAATCGATTCTAATAAAAAATTAATGTTTCTGAGCTTTTTAAAACACAGATTTCGAGTAAAAAATTAAAAGAAATCCAGCTTCCGATTCTAAATTAATCCGTCCCGTTTGACTACACGATTTAAACTTTTTAGCTTTTTAAAAAGTAAAATCTTCCCCAACGGCGCAACCAAACGGGCCTCAGTGTACAATACAAGAGGCCTGATTACAATTTCCCACGGGGAAACCCTCACAGATAATAAATAAATCTCAATTGTCCTGAGGTATACAAATATACAAAATGATATCTTGTATGATTGTGCCACCTCCGTAAAGAGCATCTCCATACCAGTATACCACTTTGTCCTCTCCCTCCAAAGCATCCCCCTTCAAAATACTTGTTTTCTCCAATCAGATTCTCATAATCTAAAACATCTTATTAACCATAAATACATTTTGAGCCAAACCAAATAAATGCCTGCTTTTGGTCTTCACATGAAACCTTATCCATTACCTCTCACACCCAATACTAAATACATTCAATCCTTGTATATTTCACATCATCCCCTGCTCATTCGAAAAATCGAAAAAACAATGGCCTCCTCCATTGCAAACCTCATGAATTCTCCCTTCCCCTTCAAGACCCACCGCCAGAAACGTCCCCGGATCGTCGTCCGGTCCCAGTCCGGCCTCCTCGAGGAAACCCGTAAGCCGGAATTCCGCTTCGACGACTACCTAGCCTCGAAAGCGGTCATGGTGAACGAGGCCCTCGACGCGGCAACCCCGCTTCGCCACCCAGCGCGCATCCACGAATCGATGCGCTACTCCCTCCTCGCGGGCGGCAAGCACGTCCGCCCGATCCTCTCCATCGCCTCATGCGAGCTCGTCGGCGGGGACGGCGAGCTCGCGCTCCCCGTGGCGTGCGCGGTCGAGATGGTGCACACTGCACACCATGTCGCTCATCCATGACGACCTCCCCTGCATGGACGAAGACGCCCTCCGCCGCGGCCGCCCCACCAACCACGTCGCGTTCGGGGAGGCCATGGCCGTCCTCGCCGGGGACGCGCTCCTCGCGTTCGCGTTCCAGCACCTCGCGGACCACGCGCTCCGCGGCGGGCGCGCGTGGACCGAGCGCGCGATGCGGGCAGTTGCGGAGTTGGGCGCTGCCGTCAGGTCCGAGGGACTCGTCGCGGGACGGGAGGTGGGGCTCGACGCGCTCGAGTACATACACGTGAACAAGACGTCGAAGCTGCTGGAGGTGGCGGCGGTGTGCGGGGCGATATACGGGGGCGCGAGCGCGGAGGAGGTGGAGCGCGTGAGGGAGTACGCGCGGTGCGTGGGACTGCTGTTTCAGGTGGTGGATGACATACGTGACGAGGACGTCGGAGGAGCGGGGGAAGACGGCGGGGAAGGACCTCGCAAGCGATAAGGCGACGTACCCGAAGTTCGTGGGGCTGGAGCGCGCGCGGGGGTTCACGGGGGAGCTGCTCGCGCGCGCGGAGGGGGTGCTGAGGTGGTTCGATGCGCGGAGGTCTGCACCGCTGCTGCATCTCGCGAGGTACATCGCACATCGTCAAAATTGAGATGCGCGCGGTTCTTGAGTGATTGAGGGGTGTAAAGATAGTTTGTGTGTATGTTGGGGTGGTGTGTTTTTCTCATATTTGTATCACTCGGTGGTGAAAGACTAATCATGCCAGATAATATCTAGTAGTTTAAGAGAATTTTTTTTTCTTAAAAAATGAAATGGTGGGTTAGCTGCTTCTTTATATTAAGAAAAAGGAGTACAAGCCTTGAGGACAAAAAAAAAAAAAAAAGCCATATGGTCCAACAAACCACGCATGCAATGATCCCAAGGAATTTGGCCTCCCTTCTTCTATCATCCCTTTTTGTAAAAACAGAAAGGGTAAAAGAGTTAAAAGGCATAAACATTCATCCTCCCCAGGGGCGGATGTAGGACAATATTTTATGGTGGGCTACATAGCCTATATTAAATATTTATATGGAAGGTTTTTGTTCTTACATTTGATAACATATATTAAATATTTATATGAATGTTTTTTGTCTTATATTTGATGTAATTATTTATATATCAAATAATGTGATATTCAAAAGACATGTACATGTAAAGAAAAGAAAAAAATGAATTACAATTAAAATTGAGTACTTGATTAAGAATAAAAATGAGATATAAACTCATCATATATGGTATATTCTTTATTGTTCCATTGATATTAAATTAATTCTTATGATAGAATTTGAATTTTAAATTTTAGAATTGTTAAAATTTATAATAAGATTGATGCTGTGTTTGGTTACACGATTGTAATACTGATTTTAGACAAAACTGGCTTAAAACTGATTTTGCAGGAAGCTGTCTATCCATAGCTTCTGAAAAACTCTAGTTTTAAACACTTTTTCATAAAAATCTGTCTGCATCGTCCTAGTTTTTTTTGTTTGAAAATGGGTTTGGGAAAAGAAGCTTCCTCCAAATCTAAAACTGTCCAAACCCGTTTTCAAAGAGTTCTATTTGGTTTGTTAAGTTGAGATCTAGTTTGTTATGATACTATTTGATTTGTTATTAATTTGTTAAGTTGATATCTAGTTTGTTAAGAATATATTTTATGTATAAATGCAATTTATGTAATATAAAATATAAATATTATAATATATATCATCAAATAATAAACAAAAAAATACAAAATCTATAGCCCGGCCCAGCCAACTCATACGTCCGCCCCTGATCCTCCCCAAAAGCAGCTCACAAAAACCTAGCTGTAAATAACAATCTGCACCCTAATCAAAGAAGCGCCGACGCAGAAGCACCCTTAAGGCGCAATTGTTTACGAATGATGGTCTAAGAGAAAAGTTAATTGTTTTTTTAACTCTATCCGCTCCCATTGGTTTACAAATGATTGTCTAAAAAAAACAGTTTCAATTCATATAACCAATATAAAATAGATTATTTCTAAAGGGGATGAGAGGAAGAGAAAACAAAAACATAAAAGTCAAAATATACAACAAAAATGGAGGAATCATAACACACCCCCACTCCTAGAAATAAAATAGTTATATTGGAGGATATAAGAGAATTACATGATTTTATGTTGTTTATTGTTGGAGAAATTGTAATATATAGAAAAAACAATACAAATAATTTTGAGAAAAAACACGAAACAATTAGGTTGGCGTAGGTATCTCGTTCGAGATTTAAGCCCTCTGCGGTTTTGATAATTTACGAGTCGGTACAGTAGACCTTCTCTTGGCTCAACCTCTCCAGGATACAAAATGTTATGTAGCTCACACCAATCAATGATGAGTTTAATTAAAGATGCACAATAAGAATACCTTCCTTGGCCAAAATTCTCACACACTCTTTATTTTTATTTATTTTTGGATTGATGTTGTGTTTGATAATACTTTGCCATGTGATGAAAGGGGTATTTATAGGCTCATATATTGGATACTTGGATGCATGAACATAATAAACCCCATATAGTGCATGTTAATGCATGCCATTTAGAATTCCTGCATACATTATTTATGAAAGATTCATGATTACTACAAGGTTCATTCAAAGTATATACGTGTATTACAAGATTCATTGAATATATATACATGTATTACAATATTCATTCAATGTATATACATGTATTATAGATTCGTTCATGTATTTAAATTTAAAATTACACATTATCCAGAGACACAAATAGATACACATTATGATTCTCTCAAATACATAAATATTATCTTATTTAAATTTAAAATTGTAATTAATTTTAATAATAGGTGAATGAACCAAAAAAATAATTAATTTTAATATTAAAATGATCCAACATAAATTATCACTTCTAACGCAGTTTTAGATAAAAAATATATATATATATCTTTTTGTTGACATGAAATCAAAATACCTTCATAAATATTATCTAATTTAAATTTAAATTTAACATAATATAATAAATGAATAAAGTTGAAAATATTTGATGGTTAGTACCACATATTAGTCTTCATCCATACATGATATGCGAGTAAATAAAAAAATATTCTTAAAAATTGAATTTTTTTCCATATATACCCCTCAACCAACAATATCCCTTGATGACCGCATAATTTAAACTTTTTTTAAAAGTATTATTCAAAATAATAAATCATCATGGATATTCTATAAAAATATGATTTTTTTTAAGGATATATAAGAAAAATAACCCATGTAAAAAAAATTGGATATCCGATGTTAAATGGGTATATATATTGTGTAAAAGTAATGTCAAATTTTAGGACGTGATATGGTCATTTTTTTTTCATCGTGCAACATTAAACACAATCATTACATCTCATATAGTATATACAAATTTATTAAGAAATAAGATATATCAGTAGTTTAGTTAGAGTCTGGTGGTTTTTTTTTCTTTTTGGTTACTTTGGGAGGGTATTAGATTTGGTTATATTTTAAGAAATGGAGAGTTGCACAGCTAAAAAGTAGTTAGTATGGTATAGATATGATTTTTACATAATCTATTAATAATACTACTTTTTTTATCTTCTATGTAAAATATGATTGAAGGTGGTGAATACCCTCAACAAGAGCAGAGATGTCGGAGCTCCACCTTCGGGTGAAGATACGAGTCCTTCTAGTAACTATTTTTGCACCCAAAGAATCTTGAACACCGGTGTGGTGCTGGCCAAGGAGACTCCGACCTCAAGTCAATGGAGGAGAGGAAAAAGAACTATAAATTTTCTTTTAGTGGACTAGGTGAGTAGTGAAAAAATATTTACTTAGAAATGAATTTGCCATCTCTCCTCCTTCTCATCCCATTTTAACCGAGTGAGTAGCCACGTTTTTCCACCCAATTGCTCATTTGTCTCGACGAATATCTTCTGACATGGAAGATTCCGCGAGGTATATGACTAGGGATTCATTATGATGTTGTGGTCACGTGGCGTTGCCTCATTCGCTCTAACTGTGACTGCGATGGCATGTGGCAGACTGTTTGTCGGTTCAAGATGCGTCTCTACCAGTTCAGTTAGGCAGAGTGGTCTCGATCTCGTCCTGAGGTCGCAGTCGTCCCCCTCCACCTATGGCTAGGGCTAGGTCTGGGCCTAGGCCCGATTGGTCAGTCTTAGAGATGTTCCAACGACCTTACTTCGGAGGGAGTTCAACCAAATGACTAACCTCGATCATCCAAGATTGTCCTTGCTCGAGTGGTCCTCTCCTCTTCAGTAGATCCTCGATATTATGCTTTGAACAAAGGGCCAATTACCCGAGTTCTCCTCCTCGAAAGGGCCGGTCTTCCGAGTTGTCCTCCTCGGATGAAGGATTAATTCCCCGAACTGCCCTACTCGGTTGGTTGGTACCATTTGCGATCTTCTAGGTCGGGTTAACCTACCCGTTAACCCTATGCGTGTAGATACATGGCTCATTCGGAAAAAGTGTAGAATTTTCCCTCTACAATGATATTTGGGGCAATATGTATTATTTTAATTAAAAAATTTGTCATGTTTTTTAATTAATTTGTTAGAGAATCTGATTATATATAAAACTTAAAATTAATCAAGATATTAATTAAACCATATATTTATATATTTTATTTTTTTAATTAGATTTGTGGAATTAAAAAACATAGATACATGAAAATTTAAACATTTATAAATAAGATGATTATTATATTATAATGATAAGAAGTTGTCTATAAAGCTGATTTTGACTTGGTTCCCGAGACTAACGCGATGCGAATCCCGCTTTTAACATCACTCACCAAACTAATCCTCAGTTTTCGAAGCGGGCGAGAGACACAAAACAAAACCCTCCTCCGAAGCAAACACAAAACCCACGTCATATCTTCTTTGAATCTCTACCAAAGCGAGCGAGCGAGCGAGCGAGCGAGAGAAGATCAGCATGGGCGGTGGAAACCCTTCCAAAACCGTCGCATCCGAAGGAGACAAGGAGGACAACGACGACGGATACGTCGAAGTCTCCGACCCGGATTCCTCGTCCACCGTGCACGAATCCCGAGGCCCCGAACAGGCGAGGAGAGACCGAGCTCACGATGAGATCCTCCAGCTCTACTCGTCCATGCAGGTGAGGATCGGAACCCGAGCGGTCGCCAAGGACCGGATACGCAGGTAAAAAAACTCTCTCTCTCTCCGAATGTTCGAATGGATTTATGGATTGGAGGAGTTTTCGGCGATAGGTACAAGCCGGGGGACTGGATCGAAGGGGTCGGAGGCACGGCGAGGTCCGACTACGAAATCCCGGACACGACGACCCTTCTGATCGTCGGCCCCGAAGGGTCTGGGAAGAGCAGCCTCGTGAATCGGATTTCGGGGGCCTTTGAAGATGATGCGTCCGCCCCCGATAGGGCCCAAGTCGCTTGTGAGCTTCTCTTGCAGTCTTGATTTCTTTGTTTAGGTTTGTTGTTGTTGATGATGATGATGATCGATTCATGAGTGTTTGTTGTTAGATAATTGGTCTGTCGGGATGGGGACGCATTACTTTAAAGAGTATATGATTCCGAGGGGCTCGAGCGCGTTCTGTGTTTACGACACTCGTGGGCTGTCGAATGATAGGTCTGAGAATTTGGGATTGATCAAGAAATGGATGACGGAGGGGGTCCGGCACGGGGATTTGGATTTGAGGTTGTGTAGTGAAGAATTTGGGGAATTTGTTGAATTTAATTTTTATTTGGTGAGTTGAGATTGTGATGGTGGACTCTGTTTTGGTGACAGGAGCTCGGATCTTTCAGGGGAGATGAGGGTGAGGAAAACCGCAACTCAGATCGGGGGACACTATCGGAAGAGGGCAGTGAATTTCGTGATATTTGTTGTGGACATGACCTCAGTTTTGAAGTCGATGGATGCCAGGGATAAATGTTATACTGACTTCGTTGCTAACGCTTTCGGCTCTCCTTTCTTGTCATTCAAAGGTGTGGTGCTCACTTTGATTTTATATATATCTACATAGGTTTCGTTTTCTTCATTTCCTTGTTATGCATTTCAAGATTCACCTTATATGCTCGTTGTTATACATGTGTGTTTAAATTCATTTTTGCCATAGAAGAAGTCATTGTTTAACTAAGGTGCTTGGATGACTTCGTAGACTTATTTCACTAGTGGTGTTGCCTTGTAGGACCCTATGGATGCATTCAAATGTTAGTAAATTTCATATATTCATGGCTATAAACCAGAGAAAATAAGGTTTTGAAGCCTTGGATGAACTTGGTAGCTTTTAGTCTTTTTTATTTTCCTTTCATCATTTGTTTACGAAGAACCTCAACATTAATTAGTTAGACCTCGGATGCACAAAATCACCTGCAACCCTGTGTGTGCATCATCAAGTAAGCCCCGCTGGGGTGTGTTTTTTTTTTTGGGTTGGGGGGGGGGGGGGGGGGGGGGGGAGCAAACTCATGGCTCTAGCCAAAAAGTGAACCTGTGTGGGTTAATCTTTTGTATATAACTATTGTAGATCTCTAAGCTTTCTCGTACGCATAAGGAACAAATCTTATAGGGTAGTAAATGGGATCTTCAATTTCTTGTGGGGTACTTGAAGCATGCCATCTTAATGTTTAATAATGAATTTTTTTTTTTCTAGTTGTCAAGGGAAGTTTAATATTGTAACTCATCTTACATTATCCTCAAAAATGAGTTTCATTGTTTGCATTCCCTTTTGTAATATTTGTTGTGATGTGTGGCAGACGATAAACCTTGTATTTCCTTTTGTAATATGTGTTGCAATGTTTGGCAGATGACAAACCTGTTATTGTCCTCACTCATGGAGATGAACTTTCACGGTTTGATCGTGCTCGTGTGCGAATTCACTTGGGTGAATTGTTGGGAGTTCCACCAACAAAACAATTTTTTGAAATCCCAGGTGACTGTTCTGGTGATGACCTTGTTTGTTATCATTGACTAATCAAATTACCTGCAATCATTTTTTTATTACTTGCACTGCAGACACGGATGACTGGTCGACTGACTTGGCAATAGTGGAAATGTTACGTCATTGTATTGAGCGTGCTGACAGAAATCTTCCGTTGAAAAAGACTTCTCAACTGGAGGTGATGTCTTCTCTCCTTCAGTCAGGCTTCTTTTCACCCTAAAGGCTTTGTCTAATTAAAGATCCGAATAACACACTCCATCATTAGGTTAGCATTGCATTAATTTTTGCGCAATTTGTTTTGGTCGGTCATATTATAAGATGCTGTTTTGTGATGCAATACTCCATATTTTAATAATTGAATAATGAAATAGCTAAAATGATTTTGTTCCAGGAGATTAATTAAATGCATTATTTTGATTGCCCCTCTGAAAGATCGAATTTGATTTGTACATATATGGTAATAACCATTTGGAACGTGTTATGATAATAATTTGTTGCTCTATGCATCGAAAAGCTCTCAGGTAGTGAATAGGCATTTCAGCTATAGTGTCTTGCTTTTTGAGGTTTTATACCAATGATCAACATAATATTAGCACAGACTTTTTCCCAATTTTTTGAGGAAGACTGATAAAAGTAGTATAAAAAAATCTTATGCAAATAGGAAAACCATATGGTGTGATCAATTCAGTTGATATTGTGTTCTCCCCCCCCCCCCCAAAAAAAAAAAAGAAAAAAAACGCTGATTTCTTCCGTTGACCTTGGAAACTATATGGTGTAATTAATTCAATTTTCATTAAGTAATTTACCAGATCACGTGGTAAACAATTGCCTGCATGTGTACTTGCTTCACAGGTTGCTAGTGTGCTCTATGAATGTGGTTGTTTCTGGCTCCTGCCTACCAATGCACAGTCTGCCTCTTGGATGGCAATTTAGATATGTTGTTTTCAGAGTTAGGAAAATAGGAGTACTTAACTGGCACACACTGAGAACATCTTTGTTTGAAAATCCATCTCCTGATAACATTTATGATTAAATCATAAACATCATGCTCTTGATCACATCTTTGTTTGAAAATCCATCTCCTGATAACATTTATGAGAAACATATACATCATGCTCTTGATAACATCTTTGTTTGAAAACCCATCTCCCGATAACATTTATGAGAAACATATACATCATGCTCTTGATAACATTTAAATTCAAACATCATGCATTGCATGATCCATATTTGCAATAAAACCAAAATCTTTACAAGTAAATCGAGCAATTGTAGAGGCTCAGGGTACCCCATGAAACAAAAGATGTTGAGCATACAAACAACATAGGATGTCATGTATAGTGATTGAATTGCTTGTTCACGTAGGTCAACATGACAATTCTTCTAAACTAATACAGCTACATGGGGCGTTTCTCTTTGGCTTGTCTTATGCACCCTACTACCATAGCATTTTTTAATCTGAATATTTATGACATAACACCTCCCTTAAATTTGCATTGTGGATAAAAAAACAGTGTTCATAGGGATGCATGAGGTGATTTTACTTGAAATTGGACATGTTTGAAACAGATGATGCTGTGGAAGCCATTGGACAGAGCACAGAGTATTGAAGCATGTGTGCTGCTATTGGAAGTGTGTCTCCTCTGCTTCACTTATATGATGATCATCTCAAAAAATCCTCAGGAAGAGCATGTGGATTGGCACTCAATCCGACACCTGTGGCTAGGTTGAGAGGTATTAGTATTCTCCATATCTAATATTTTGCAGGATACATGTAAATAAAGTATGTATGCATCTGGTGTAATTAACTAATTACTAGTAGTTATGTTGAGTTGACTTCTTACACTTAAATTTCCAGACTTATTATGCTAAACTATGAGAAGTTTTATTGTAATAATATGAATGGTATTATGAAAAGATGCTTGAGATGAAGTGTTTTTGTGATTTCTGTGATCTATATCGTCTAGTTCTATAAAATAGAACTATATATATTCTCTTTTTTGGTTGGCAAGTTCTGCTATTTTATAGAACTATATATATTCTCTTTTTTGGTTGGCAAGTTCTGCTAGGTGTTGGGTGTTAAGGTTTATTTAACATATGCTCTCATGTTAGGTATGTTGGCAATTGATTTGCAATGATGCATTTGCACTGCCTTTTTTCGGTGGAACTGAAATCGCATTAACCATATGTTACATTTGAAGATAGCACTTTTTTTTTAATGAAAACATCTAAAAATTGCTTTTAGTTATAAACAGTGGGAAAATAGCTTTTAAGATTTTCAACAAATGTATGCTTCATGATAATCTAATTTCAAAAGCAGAATAGGCTTGACTCGGGCTCATCTCACTTTGGTTTGTTTATGCTTATTTAAATTGAAATGACATTTTATTCATTGATCTAGTTAAATCACTCTTTTAGTTTATTGTCTATGTTTTATATGAACCAAAAATATCAGGAAGGACGACATTATTTCCAACCTTGACATGTTTTAAATTTTTTTAGACAAAGGGCATGCCTGTGAGAAAAATTGAAGTATAAAACATGTATTCCATTTCATATTAAAAAAAATTGCATATTTTGATAAACTAGTATATATATTAGGTTGTAAAATAGGAATACAAATTGGGTTGCCAAAAAAAGGATTCTCATTGGTCTATGTAATTTATGCAATTCACGTGAAATTGTACAATTCATTAATGGTGATTTTAAGATAAAAAAAAACAATTTGTTGTTCAGATTGACTTTAAAAAAAATTATATTGCATGTATAACTTTAGGAAAATGTTACATTCATTCTCTTTTCTAAACTCAATTTGAGCACATATTTCTGATTTTTTAAATAATTCATAGTTATATGTTCTTAAAAAAAATGAATGATATATTCTAATAAATTGCTCTAATGAGGTATACATATCCAAGTATTTTTAATCCATTAGTATCTTTAGCTCCCTCAAATTTTTTAGATTATCAAAACATTCCCACGTTAGTGGTTAAATTTTGCATGTGTTTGATAGTAAATAGCTTACATATGATGCATAACAATATATTGCATATGATGCATAACAATGTATTGGTTTGACAGGACGGATAACAGTATGAATAAACAATGTACACAAAATGCATGGCAATATACAAAGTGAACTTTTTTTATTTACTTCATACATCAAAATACAAGTATTAGATTGATTCAAAGCGGGACCCTTCTCCAATTAATTAACAATTCAGTTGCAAACAAGTCTAACTATTTCAAGTCTAACTATTCACTCTCAACCATACAAAAATCTCTATCGAGAGAAAAATAGTGAATTATTTGACTAGTTCATGAAATCTGCACACAGTGACACAGGCTAACTTACTAATACATTACAATAAATATGGGGTATAAATAAAACCTAATATAGCTTTTACATTAAGGTATACAAATGAAAAGAATTGAAGGGACTCTGCTTGATGAAACCAAGATCATTCCCCTAAATAAATAAATGCCATCGCAATCTCAACTTCATCTGTTCAAAAGCCTTGATGACTTTGCACTGTTGACAAGCGTTGCGCTTTTGTTGAAACCTTCGAGTACAAGAACCCGCACTGCTTCCGCCCCATTTTGGAAGGTAAAGTCAAGCTGTGAACGCACAAAATGAGTTGGTTGGTCAACTTTTACATGTACTATTGATCATAGATATATCTGCATAACCAATGTTTTAATCATGTTCTAATGAGATAAAATACCTCTTCACGTTCTTTTTTGTTGAAGGGCCGCATAACAAAATTGGCGGAATCCATTTTTCCAGGAGGTCGGCCAATGCCTTAACAAAATTGATTTTAAGGATATAAATAAACAAAAATGAAAGAAAGCGTAACAGAGAACAAGAATGAATAGTACACAAAAAGAAAAAAGAGAGAGAATGAGGAGGAGGGCTCATGGTCTCTTACCTATCCTTAAACGTGGAAAGTCACGAGCTCCTTTCAAGTGATTGATGACACTTCTCATCCTGCAAGCAGAAGTTTGTGCATCTTGTTAAACCTTCTTCATGACTTCCATGTAAAACTTTCCCAGATCAATCTAAAATGTCATGATCAGATTGCTATTAACATGATTTTTCTACACTTGATGCCATATCATTGTCACTTTCTTCGGATCCCATTTATCACCTACTAAGCAAACATTTAACTTTCATATAGCACCATTAAAAACAATCATCCAGATTCTCCCATGAAGCTGTCAAAATGTGCACATGTTTTATAAGCTGTCAATATCAACCATTATGATTTGGAGGGTGGTGCAAAATTTAATTGTACATGTGTTTTTTTTATGTGCACGTGTGATTGTTCTTATTATATTTAGTGTGTCAAGGTCTTAAATGTGAAGGGCACAATCTATTGCAACTTTATAAGCACTTCCGAATGATTTGTTGAAACAATAAGATCAGCCAAAACATTAATGAGGTGTATCTTGATCCAAAAAATGTTATTGATAGCAATGAGAAATACCCGTTATGGCCACCATGTCCACCCTTTGGCAATAAGCGCAATTTTGCGAAAGGCAGATCCAAGTCATCAAATATCTGCAAAAATATCATAAATTTATGTAATGTAGAACAGATAAAGATTTTGAAGGACAACAGAAATATATATAAGTATAAAATGTTTACCAAAAGTACTTGATTCAGTGGTATGTCATAATAAGAAACGATCGATCCAACCTTCATATGCGAATCCAGACACAAGGTTATTAAAAAAATTGAAATACTGAAACACAATAATTTATGATTTCAGATAAGTTACTTACAGACTCACCACTTGCATTCATGAATGTTTGTGGTTTGGCAAGAATAATGGGAACATCTCCGATCCGTCCTACACATACATAAAGAACAAACAAATTCAGGATTTGAAATCGGGACAACAAATATGAAGAGCCATAGACAACAGGGTTCATCATGCACCCTGCAAGTGGTGAGATATAATATATTATGAGTCCTTTATACATGTGTTGAGATAATTTGAAGGGGTTTGGACCTAAGTCTTATTCCCTTTATTTGTTGATTTCAGTGTTGGTTGGGGGTAAATTGATATGCCGAGTTTTGGCCCATGAAACTTAAGAATGTGTCTCCGCATACAAGATCAGAAGTACAAATAAGTAAACTGTCCATCTACTTTCACTTTGAATTTGTCCACTCCATTAAGCTGTACTTGTAACCTCAAATATTTACATACCATAGGTTGTGTATACTTATAATGCAGGACATTTATCATGTTTGTAATGTTTTAAATTACTATTTGAACAGGTAGGAGAATTCAAGGTGTCCACTTTTGGCTCGCAATCACTTTATGAGTTTGGCTGTGTGGGTTCACAAATGCAAAGCTGAATCAACAAGTCAATTGAACATATGATAGAAAAAAAAAATATAATTCTAATTAAGTTGGCAAGATCCCATACAAGAAGGATCCAAGATAGCCTGGACATTGGAAAAGCATTAAACTAAGATCATGAAGGTGATAACCAGATAAAAGAATATATCAAACAATTCAACAGAAAAATACATAAAATTGTATCAAATTATACAGGCCACTACTTGTAGTGGTGGTAAATGCTCTGGCTAACAAGACAAAGTCCTGAGTTACAATCTTGAAAGCAGCCACTTTATGCAACATAAATGCCAAAATTAAGACCACATCCAGTATCTCTCTTCCCACCACCCTGCTATAAGCAGGACCTCCCTGGACGATGGCCTTTTTTGCATAAGTTACAGGAATGAGATCTCATAATCTTAATTAACATGACACATTCAATTGTGGTTCCAATGCCATAGAAGTTTGATGCCACAATTAATGTCAAGCATTTGTAGGAAATTAAGTACTCAATTGTACAATGAAAGTAGAATTTCAAACTTATGGAATCCACTAAACTTACCTTTTCCAAAAAGAGCTTTGAAGCGAACACTGTTTACTGATATCCCTTCAGCTTCAGCTATAGCATCTACCATCTCAAACCCAACCTATAAGGAAGTCCATAAGAGAATAAAGGATCATAATCATTAATATTCTTTCAAAAGAAAGGATACAGGATTAGGCATATACCCAAAATCCCACGAAATGCCTGAGAGTAATTAACTCCATACATACATTATTACTTTTTAAACTATTTAGGGAGCTCTCATAAACATCTAAATCAATTGTCACAAGAATTTCAGAAATCTTAACATATTAGTTATTTAGAGAGCCATAACTTATTAATCCAGTGGTGAGAATAACTTAAATGGATTCGGCTTAGGCTTAACCCAGAACACAACAGGACCGGAGCAATGTGATACGACCGAAACACATGCACATACACACAAACTCACATTGAATGTAATCCTAACGTCTTACAATGCTAGGAATCTAATGAAGAGCACAAAACAAAAAAGAAAATGAGGAATCTGTTCTATCATGCGGTGTCACACATGAACCAAATTCTTTATATCCAGATATTTCTGATGCATAAACATATAACACCACATATAAGGAGAAATCCAATGCGATCAAAAGGTCCCTCATTGACTATGAATCTCAATTTTTTTTTCAATCAAGATTATGCTTTCCAGTGAATCAAAACAAAGCAACAAATCAATTGGGGAAAACCAAAACCCATTTCACTTGGAAAAAAAAAGAAGCAATTCTTTGAATGATTTTTCAATTGATTCAATCACGAATGACATCAATTGCATCGTAGAACAAATACCCAACATGACCCAATGTCAATCTCACACGGAAAACGTGGTGGGTGAAATGATTGGTGTTCTTACGTTATGCCTGGTGCCTCGATAGACGCTTCCGGGGTTGCCGAGGCCGACGAGAAGCCAGGGTTTGGGCTTCGACGTCTCGGTGGAGGCTGTCATCACAATCTTCGACGAGGAAGATGAAGAGGGGAGAGGGAATGGTGAGTTGTTGCGGGTTGGGGAGAATCTGGGGATGAACCTAAGCATGGATGTGGGGGTTGACCATGGTAATCGAAGCGCGTGGACCTGCATGTCGTTGTTGCCGCCGCCACCGCAGCCCGCCGCCGCTTTGAATGGTACCCTCTCTCTTTCTCTGATCACTAGTGCCCTGTTTGGGATAGGGTAGGCCATGGGCCGGGCCTATTCGGGCCTAAGGGCCTTCGGGCCCGGGCCAGGGCCGGGCTTCCAGCCCAACACCAGGCCCGGGCCCGCCCATAGGCCCAGTTCTGAGCGGGCCAAGTTCGGGCCGGCCGGGTTTTGTGCTCCGGACCATTTTTTTACTATGTTTTATGTTTTTTTATTTAATTTAACCTAAAATATAGAGAAAAAAAGTGAATAGAAGAGTTGAGCAATTTGAATTGAAAAAATTTTGAATAATAAAAATTATTTGAATTGAATATTAGCTTATGAGTGATGATTGCATCACATTTCTACAATGAAACCGTTTGAACGGCCCAGATTCCGTTCGCCCGTAGTTCAATCATTCAAAAATGAACGTTCAGGAAACAAATTCTGTTCGAATGACATTTTAAAAAAATAAAAGAACGACCGCATATCACTTTAAAAAATTGCTTTGAGCAATAAAAATTATTCGAATTGAACATTAACTTATGGGTGATGACTGCATTACAATAAAATGTGTACATTTTAACTAGGTTAACACATACTCATTTTATCTATCATTTACACAACTCTATCCAAAACTATCCTTTAAAATATTATAAGCAAATTTGAACTAAACTTTAACCTAAATTTAACATTACAAGTAAATTTGAATTAAACCTAGGAATTAGGTTGGGTCCTAGGTCCGGGCAGGGCTTGGGGTATTTTCCCAAAGCCCAGGCCTAACCCCATAGGGTGACCGAGGCTGCCGGATCCAGGCTCACGGGCCATTTGGCCAACCCTAGTTTGGGGTAGAAGATCAGGGAGAGAATAAGATGGAAAAGAGAGGACGAAGTACAAAAACATATTTGTTTCATGGAAAATGATATGTCTAGGTGCAGATGTGCAACCTCATTTACAGTCCACACATGTTTTTTAAATCATTCATTCCCCTATTGAAGTGCATGTTATTATATGAAATGAAAATATACTGAGATACACTTAAATATTTTTTTCTCTTAAAAAAATAAAAGATTTTCTTACTTTATACACTATGATAAATCAACAGTATGATAATGTAGTATATAATACGTTATCATAGTGTATGGGGTTACAAAACAGACTGAGTATGTCAACACTCATGATTCATTGTTCATAAGAAATAGGTAAATATATATATATGTCAAAATAAATGACAATAAAATAAACTGGTATTGATATTTTAGATCCCAAAAAATTGTGTTACTCCACGCCCTCTACTCTGAAATAGGTGTCTCTAACATTATTCATATTAAAAATACATCTCGTTATCTATTCTGAAATAGGTATTTACTATTTCATATAAAAAATCAAAACATATATAGACTATCAGCGGGACTATCTCTTACATTATTCATATTAAAAATACATCTCTTTATCTATATCAATTTAAAAAAAAAAAATTAATATCATTCAATAAAACATTTAATAATAAAATAAATAAATAAATAAAACCAGCATATAAAAATGAAAATAATGTCTCTAATTAAAATTACATAAAAATCAAAACATATATAGACTATCCGCGGGACTATCTCTTACATTATTCATATTAAAAATACATTTCTTTATCTATATCAATTTTTTTATAAAAAAAAAAATTAATATCATTCAATAATTCATTTAATAATAAAATAAAAAATGAATGAATAAAAACAGCATATAAAAATGAAAATAATGTCTCTAATTAAAATTACATGTAACATGTTATTCAAATCATCAATTGCATGACTTCTATCCCCGTTTTATAGAATTATCTATGACAAACTTATCATGTGAAATTTTCTTACACCCTCATTTTTGTGAATTTATCCATTGCTTACAAGAACACGTCATCAGTAATGGAGAGAGAAAAAAACAAAGAAACATAGGCCGGCGGCTGCCCATTCACTACACCACAGGCTTCCACGCGGCGCCCACACATTTCACAGACTCTCCTCTCATCACATCAACACTATCAACAATAACAGCAGCACCAACTCACAAATACAAAAAATCACACACCATTTAACATCAATCTTCCAAACCCCCCACTAAACAATACCCAATCCAGCCAACTTGATCCCTCTCTCTCTCTCATTTTCCCTCCCTCTTATAAACATTTCCTCCAATATAAAGGGAACCCCCCTATCCCTTTAAATCCAAAGCAGGCATAACATTTTTCTTCAATGGCTCAACACAAGGCTTTGGTATTCTCCTTCATATTTGTCCTCCTCATCTCTGCGCATACAATTCAAGCTAGGAAGCTCTTGGGTGATGATGGGAAGGGAGTGCAACCACAATCCTTGGAAGGTAGTTTGCTATTCATGAATGTCCTTCCTAGAGGCTCCCTGTCGCCGCCTTCTTCCCCGAGCCGGAGGGGACATCGCATGGAAATCAGGAGTGTAGACCGTATTTTGAGATCGGTGCCAAGTCCCGGCGATGGCCACTAGATTATTAATATAGACCTCTCTTCCTACAGAACACAAATTAATTACCCTTCTCTCCATTTTCTTAGTTACAACTGAAATTTTTTTGTTCCATACATTATTTTTGATACAGAAAGATCTATTTGTATACCAGATGAATTTATAGAAGATGTGTATGAAAGATGATGGTCTTATATATTATTTATTACTACGCATTGTTATGAATATAGCATCAAAAGAATTAGTTAACATTGTTACTCGCGATGATGGTCTTACAGAGTCCATATGGCAGGCCGTATCAAGCATTGAATTTATATAATTCGAGTCTCACATGATTGGAATCTCTAAAAATCATGTAATCTTATTTTCATTAGATGATACAAAATATGCATGTGAAAGACATAGACAACAAGGTCAGCTCCAAGACCTCCATTCAATTGGGGTAAAAAAACACACTAGTGTGACAATGGGGAATCCAATCCATTCTATATTATATTGATTTCCCTTTTCCCTTTCATGAGATAGACATTGAAAGGTGTTTTATAATTACATTGATATTTACATAAGAAGATCATCCAACAAGGGAATATGAAATGGCAACTTTAGAATACCAGATGCTATCGAGAGCAACAACAGCCACACTGGAAGGATTTTTAGGCATATGGCCATTAGAATTTCTTGCCCTGCAAAAGAACCACAATACACAAGTGTTTGGGTGAGCTATATATGATCATTTTTTTTTGGAACATGATAGTTATACTATAAGCAAAATTTAGCCTAAACTTGTAATATTATACCCAATGTTCTACTTGAATACCACGTAAAAGGAGAGGTTTAGTCACAGTGGACAAAGATATGATAGGTGTATGGTCTAACAGACTCTTACTCTGATGGAGCTAACATAAAAAACTATTGGAATAAACAACTTAAAGAATTCTTGCAAACAACGATGACAGGAGATCAGATTATGCACCAATAGCAAAATCATAATGTACAAAATAACTGTGCTAATCAGCTTCAAGACTGAATGAAGTTCTCAAATTTATTTAGCACATTCATTTATCCCACTTTGTTTCATGAATAAGGTGGATAAAGAAAACATAGGTTGGGTCCTTAAAAAAAATTATGTTCGTTGAGCATGGATAAACTGCAATAATTATGTCTTGATAAGTTAGAATAAGCATTAATAGCTATACCTAAGGAAACATGACTAGTCTTGAAGTGGGATAGATTGGTTTGATAAGATAGAGTTATCAGGGTAGTTTCTATTCAGTTACAGTTTTCTTATTCCCTTAATATTATAATTTTTGTCCTTGGTGTAGAAATTGCGGTCTATAAGGTACAAGTAGCCCATTCTAATCCCTCTTAAGTTATTACCAGAGCTTATATTAGTTTATCAAAGCATAACTTCAGTGTCATTGGCACAAAACAAACAACCTTTTTATGCTATTCCACAACTATTAGACCCTATTTCCGCAGTATAGTTCATTCCAATGTACCCATCTAAGGCTGCGTTTGGTTCGGCTGAATGCTGAATTTAAGTGCAGAATTATAAAGTGCGGATTGTATAAGTGCTGAATGTTTTATGTAGTTCAGTTTAAAAAACTGTTTGGTTCAACGGAAAATATAAGCACTTATTCAAATAAGTGTGTTTGGTTTACCACTTAACAGTAGTACTTATTAGAAGGATATTTTAGTCTATTTAATAAGTACTGAATGCTATTTTGATGTTTGGTTGAATACTTAAAAAATGTGCTTATTTTGAACTATTTCAAAAATATGGATTTGTTCATCGAAATATGTCTTACTTTAGAGTGAATATTTCACAAACTTGAATATTTTAAAAATATGCTTATTTTTTAACTATGTCAAAAATATAGATTTGTTCCTAAAAATATATATATCACTTTAAAGAGTGAATACATCACAAACTTGAATATTAAAATAATGCTTATGTTTAAACTATTTCAACAATATGGATTTGTTCCCTGACATATATGTCTCACTTTAAAGAGTGAATATTTCACAAATTTAAACCCTATAGTAATCATGTAGTTGTAAATCATTTCATTTTACAATTCAAGCACTGATCATATCTTTTTTCCCTATCGATAAACATTGAAATACACTTCACCATATTATATCCAAACATTAATAAAAATTCAACCCATATAACGAAAACATGAACTTTTAAAACCAGTCAATGAATTAGATATCCTAAATCATAAATCTCCCAATTGTCACAAAACAATAATGTCTCCAATAACAGTAGCATGTTATCATTATTTCTGATGTTCAAGAGTTGCATTAACAGAAAAGAACTAAAGATTTCAAAAAACTATAGCAAAATCTATCAATCCCACATGCATCATCGTCTCAATTGTAATGCCAGAGATCATTGTTTAAGCAACAATCAATCAATCATGCAGCGTTCCCAGAATATCATCTTCTCTAAACAGGTAGTACCTGAGCAAATACAACAGGAAAACCAATACTATCAGAATCATATTATTTTACATGGTGTTAAAAATGGAAATACCCGCAATAAGAAATGATAGTTTTAAAACAAAAAACTATTGATTTTATTACATTGGTTCAAACAGATCAATACCAGTAAACAAAGAAAATTTCAATAACGTTTACATTAAATAAAGGGCATAGATCGACAAAATTTGTTGAGCTTGAATTGAACTATGTCTCAATTGCATATTAAATAATCAAGTATAGCAAAACATATTAAATAATATTTTCAGCCATATTTGTCTAGAAGGGCACCTGAAAAACCATCATTAGAACCCAAAAATCATCATCTATTGTAGAGGAGATTAGCAATCTCCTCTCGTGTTGCATTCATCTCAGCCTGTTCGTTGTCGGGTTGGACTACGGGGTATTGCTGCTCAGTGGCATTTTCATATTCAACAGCCGTGTTTTGGTATCTCTCGAACAAGGCATCTGTTAGATTAGACATTCTAATATAATTATGGATCGCCATTGTTGCTGCCACGATTCGGACCTGAATACCGAATGGATAAGGGGCCATCTTCTTAAGGATTGGGAAGCGCGCCTTCCACACACCAAATGTTCTCTCAATCACGTTCCGCAAAGATGAGTGAAAATAATTAAACAGTTCCTCCTTGTTTCGCGGGCCTGAACCCCCCCGGTAGTCACCCAACCAATACCTTACATTACGATAAGGTGCTAGAAATCCCCTTCTATTAGTATATCCAGCATCTACGAGATAATATTTTCCATTAGGGGGCATTGGAAACTTATTGGAAGGGTTGCGGATTGTATCTGAAAGGATGCGCGAGTCATGAGCAGTTCCTTCCCATCCGGCCATTACGTAAGTAAATAACATGTCGAAATTGCATACTGCAAGCACATTCTGCATGCAATCCCCCTTCCGACCCCGATATGGAACTTGATTGTCAGTTTCGATGATTGCATGCACCAGAGTTCCATCTAATGCCCCGATGCAATCCTAGAAACCAAAAGTTTTGTTAATAAATATGGCAAGTATGTTTCAATTGATGAAGAAAATGTCTAATTTAATTGTCATGTTTCTATTAGACAGTCTGAGTAATTTTGATTACCTTAAATGCCGGATAATAGCGAGAATTTGATAAAATCTGATTCGGGGTTTGGGAGAGATCGGTTGGTTGGATAATTCTCTGACTCAGTTTCAAGCAAGCCTTTAGGACTTTCCTGAAGTGACGGGATATGGTCTCTCCAGAGTGTTGGAATCGGTCCTGGCAATATCTGTTCCTCACATTATGTCCAACTACACTGAGGAATATGGCAAGTTGTTCTTCAACCGACATGTTTCGTGTGTCCTTCAACCATCCTTCAACTCGGAATAAGGAGACCAACCCCACAAACACCCGCCCATCCATGCGAAATAATTCATTGCATAGGCGTTCGTGCCCATTGAGTATACCAAGCACATATTGATGCCCACTCAATTCAGAATTATGAACTATTCTTAGTCTGTGACGTTCAGCTAGGAGGTTCCGAATGTAATACAATATCATAAGGACAAGGAGCTTATATTGTGGCTCCATTTAAACCTAAATAAAT
Organism: Acorus calamus; assembly: GCA_030737845.1. Taxonomy (NCBI): domain Eukaryota; kingdom Viridiplantae; phylum Streptophyta; class Magnoliopsida; order Acorales; family Acoraceae; genus Acorus; species Acorus calamus. The sequence continues at coordinate 6,070,728 of CM060860.1, forward strand.
TCATATAAATAAACATAAGAATCTATACAAATTAATAAAGACAACCATAAACATCCATACAAAAAAATAAACGTTGCCATAAGCAAACACCCTAATGTCCATACATAAAAGCAAATATTAACAAATCCTACATAGTTCCATCATCAATGGTCTACTAGAAAACATCTCTAATCATCTACTTAAAACGTTTGGCATGAGTATGCAAGAGCTGAATTCTTGTTGTTGCCCTCTTGTTAAGCATCCACAACTCGCGTTGGTCGGGCTCTAGGAAGAATAGCATAGCCTGCGAAAATAGCTCACCATCAGGGTCGATCTCCGGGGTTTGTTGGAGGGACTCAAAACACTCAGCAATTGTGGGAGATAGCCTCATGGGTGGAGGCATCATGGGAGCGCTTGTCTCACTGGTAGCGGAATTGGCAATCTTATCCAGCACTCCATCAATCTTCTCTATAAAGTCATCAACAGAATTTTTTCTCTTCGGTTTGGGAGGGCATCGACGTTTTCGGCTAACATTAGACAATGGACTGTCATCGACATTGTCCTCTGTCCCTACGTTTACTGGGTTAGGCTCTATGGTATCTGGAGGACCCCTTTGGGTGGAGAATTCAGCGGAAGTGGGAATGGACGAGTGCGATGAGTTGCCATAGTTATCCAAATCATCAAGAAAAGAATCCTCAACCGCCGGAGTGAAAGCGTGCTTTCCCGTGGCCGTTACCCCCCCAAAGAGTTGTTCCATCTCTTCAGCATGAGGAAGGGGTTTGTACCTAAACTGTTTGGCATCGGGGTTTGCCTGTATTTTAAATTATTGTTAAGTAAGGCCAAGGGCATTAGCACGAATAGAAAATTAAGTAAATTACCTTAATATGCTCATCCCATCTCTCTGTATCCATCTGAACTGTTTGTCCTGGGGCAACCTCTCCTATGCCTGTAAGGGAAATCAACTTATGCCAGGCATTCCATTGTTTTTTCAGCATGTCCCAAAAATTCTTACACTTTCTTTGATCATATGAAACCCCAAAATGCTTGTTAAATTCCTCTCTCACTTTAGCCCATGCCGATGTTTTCAGGTTGGCGGCAGGCCGACCACCTAATTTGACTTGTTCAAGACATAAATCAATGAACTTTTTTTTCATTTCAGGAGTCCATATTGCCCTTCCAGTTTTGGCATCCATAATCTACCCACATAAATCATTGAATATGAGATCATTTATTGCAATAACAGTCATGAGAAATACTTATTCGGTCCATATTTGGTTTGTATTATTCATCACTCACACCAAAATCACATATAAATTTTCTTAATAAGCTAAAACCAAACACTAGAATGTTGAACTAAATGATGAATCAATCATTGCTTTAGAATTTAGAAATCAAGAACAAAAAAAGTGTTTGCGTGATGAAAGAGGAGTCCCCCAACAGAGGAAAAATTTGAAAACCCTCCATCCCTTATTTTGAATGCCTTGTTTGAGGGTGTATGACCTTTTTTCACGGATGAATTGATTCCATTGAATTTTTTCTATATAGAGTTGTCGCCTTTACTAAATTTCTTCTTGACTTCTCTTTGCCAAGATAGATGCCCAAGTAGGACTACATGGTCCTTATTATATATGCTTTGGAAAAATGATACACCTAACCTTAAAAATCGTCATCTACCAGTGAATTAGATTAGGTGGAGTAACACAATTACAAAGGGGGTCGGGAATACCAATTTCAGGTTATTCTCATATATTCCGGCATAGCTTTACCCACTTATTCCTTGCAAATAAATAATTTTTTGGGTTTATTCACTCATATTCCATCATATTCTCTACCCATTCCACTATCCAAACATAATATAATTTTTAAAAATGCAATGCACTCTCATCTGTGTTGCTCCACACATCCAACTTGGGCTCACTGTATAGGCCACCAGAGAAAACTAAAGGGAGTGATTGAGACACCTTCAATGCATTATTTATCATAAGTGATGAATCAAATAATTGAAATAATTTTATCAACAAATCCAACAGGATTTTAGCTGGGGTGTTCTGGGTATAACTCTTCCTTCAAGAGAGGTGCAAAATAGACTTCTATCTCATCATCTATGCTGTACAATGATGCTTTATTGTCTTTCTGTTACTATTGTAGCATAAAATTTTAAATTAGTTATCTGAATTAGATCAATGTCAACGGCAGTGAGGCTGAGATATATATGTTTGGTGGTTGTATTACATCATGGAAACCTGTAAATGAGAAAGACCTTTTTGTCTGGCCAAATGCAGTATTCAATGGGCAGAAGCCTATCAGGTACATGATATTACTCTACTGTATAAATTCAATATTTAACTGAAGTAATTTCTGACCAAAACTTTCTGAAAACAAATCCAACAGGGGATTGCAGCCCCACAAGTTGTGGATTGAATCTACTACAGCCCCACAAGAAATAGAAAATCTTTTGTAAATTCTTCTTCATGAAAATAGGGGACTAGTTAGATATTGGGATTCTGCCAACTTATGGCACACCTGATGCTCTGATCTATACCCTATTTGTTTTTTTTTATGCAAACCCTATGTATTTGTATAAAGTTATAGCAATACAACCCTTTGATTACCCATAAAAAAAATCCAACAGGGAAGGGATCCACTTCACCTACATAAAACAATTTACTTTAACAATCCAATAATCTCTTCATACTCCATTCCCAAACATAAAGTGAAAAACAATGCATGAATCTATATGAACCCACAGGTAAAGAAAACAAAATCGATCAAAACAGGACTTTAAAATCAAAATCTAACCACAAAGAAATCCTAATAATTGAAACCAAGTGTAACATGGTTCGATGGATTGAAGAGGATTGTAACTAACCTGTGGCGTTTGAAAAGAAAGCGGTCGTCGGCGCTGGAGAGAAGAGTTGCAAAGGCGGAGGTCGGAAGGGCAGATGCTCACTTAGAGGAGATAGGGCCAATGAGAGCTCAATTGGCGGCGGTCGGAGGGCGAACGAGACCGTGACGGCGGCTGCAGAGCTCCTCGGCTGATGTATTTCGTGGCAATGAAGAGCTAGGGTTTGGTGGTTTTGGAAAAAGTCGTGTGAAGGAGAGAGAGGATAACAAGTTGGGTTATATACCCTTTGTAATTTTGTGTATTAGGCGGGGATTATTTGGTCTTTTTGCAAGGGGAACCAAGAGTGCAGAATACGTCTGCTTAAAATAAGCGACCACGATTTCGCTGAATTTTTGTTGAGGATAAATACTGAATGCAGATTTAATAAGAACTTATTATGGGATCCAACCAAACAACTTTGTAACTAATAAGTGCTGAAAATAACGGATTCAGTTAAATAAGTGCATATATTCAGTTGAACCAAACGGCCCCTAAAACTGTAATTATATTCCAGTAAAACATACAAAACACAAAATTAACCAAAAGGAATATCAATCGAACATAAAAATAATATAGCTCTAATTATTTTTACTCCTGAATAACTATCCATGAACCATTCCACCGTAATTTCAAATCCAAAACATCATCTATTCTAAAAGAAAACCAAATCAAATGAAAACAGAGCCATAGACGTAGGGAGAGATTGACCTGGACGGGCTTTTCCTTCCGTTTGATCGATGATCCACTCGCCGGTCTCCCTGAGCTTTCTCTCCATTGAGCTCTCCGGCATCCCAATCGGCGTCGACGCCAACAAATCCATGAAGGCCGAGCTCCGCCCTTCCCCTCCGGAGGAAGCCCCGAACTTCCCCGCGCCGGTGGTCTTAGATCCGCCACTTGTGATGGCCCTCTGGATCTCCGCCACGGACGGATGTTGCTGCTGCTGCTGCTGATTCTGAGTCGGCGGAAGTTCGCTGGATCTACGGCGGAGATTGGCCTTTTTTGGGGGGTTTGAGAGGCGACGGTGATGATGGAGGTGGTAGAGGTCGCTGCGACGGCGGTTCCTGTGGCTATCCACGCCATGACCTTCTGTACTGATCGTGGTTTCAGATAGGATCGTATAGTGAACACTCGTCTCCTGTATTCGCTTTTTGGATCCAGATGGTTAAGTATGTCCGTCAGTTATTCAAAAAAATTATCCGTATCATTCAAAAATTTTAAAAAATTATCCGGTATTTGAAAATCTATGTTTGTATTTGAAATATTTCTGATTGGACACGGATACAATAGTATCCTATCTGAAAAACATTTCGTATTCCAAATTTATTTTATATTATCATTTATTATATTAATATATATTTATATTTTTAGGATTAATATAAGTGTTTTATAGAGAAAATTGCATTTATACCCAGTAGCGGAGCCAGGATTTTTACAAAGGGGGGCCTAATGTGATTTATATAAATATTTTTTAAATTATATCATTATGTTTTTTTTATTTCAAAACGTATAAAATGAAATAAAGACATTTATAAAAAAATATATCACTGAATAGTTATAAAAAATAATTATTATATTTTAAAACGATATGTCATATTTCATATTGATAATTCATAAAAAAATGTCAAAACATAAATCTAATAAGCAATACATAACTTTAAATTTGACTTCGATGAAGTTTCATATTTTGAAAATGTTGAATGATTTGATTATTTTAGATATTTATATAAATATTTTAAATTTTAAATAAATTAGTAACAATTGTGAGACATTTAATGGAATAAAAAGTAAAAATTCTTTAGAGATAAAGATTGATATTAGGAACCGTTGAGATATAAAAAGAAAAAGAAAAAAAGAAATTCAAAAATTTATTTTTTTTTCAAGATGGGCACCTAGGTGAAGACGCTGAGAAGTGGAATTCATACCTCTATAATTGTTTGTGAGATATAGATAAAAGGAGACTCGAGACTCGGGGGTAAATGAAAAATGAGAGTTAAAAATGACTTTTGTGTTATGTGGATGTGAGAGAGTTAATTAAAAGAAAGGGTGAGTGCACACCATACACATGGATGGTCCAGATGGATAATAGATGGTTGTTTTAATTTTATTTTATTTAGTTGTGAGTGGTTGTTGTTTAAAGAATTTCATATGTAGATGGGGCCTATGATCTATGGACCCTAATTAAAATTAACTTACCATAAAAAATTACAAGGACCTAGAAATAAATTAAAAGGATATGCAAATAAATTAAAAAAATCCAAGGGGGGGGCCCATGCCCCCCCCCCCCCCCCGGGCCCATGGTGGCTCCGCCACTGTCTATACCCCTCTTAAATGCCTATTTTTGCTTTATATCTCCATTGAAAAGCTAACAGGGGGTAGTCAATTAGGATTTTCATGGACAAATTAAATTGTCTCTATTCATGGATTTATAAATCTTGTGTTTTTCAATCAGGACATTGGTTCGTGGACAAAAAGTCCAGTGTTATTCAATTGAGACATTATTTCATGGACAAAAAGTCCAGCGTTATTCGATTGAGACATTATTTCGTGGATAAAAAGTCCAATGTTATTCGATTGAGACATTATTTCATGGACAAAAAGTCCGGCGTTAATTCGATTGAGACATTATTTCGTGGACAAAAAGTCCAGTGTTATTCGATTGAGACATTATTTCGTGGACAAAAAGTTCACTGTTATTCGATTGAGACTCCTTATAGTAGACATTTTGTCTTATGTTATTCAATTTAAACAGGATTTGTGAAGACTTCATAAGTGATAGATTTTTGTAGACTTTAGAGAGAGAAATACAAAGGAAAAAGTCATTTTAAAATCCCACCCAAATGAGTGGGATTCTTATGGACTTTTATTCCAGCATTGCGAATATTTCTTCTTTTTTTCTTTTGACAGAACTCCTTTATGATTTTCATCTCATGCCTTTCATATTTTTATTCACATTTTTTTCTTTATTTATCATCTTTTTTTCTTCTGAATGTCTATTTGTATGAAATATTACTATCACCTCATATGTTTGATGAATATATGAGAATGGTAGATTTACTTGTGTTGCAATCAATCATTTCATTATTACATATTATATAATATATGCCTAGATCATCCACAATTATTTTCTAACATATAGATTTATCATATATTTGATTATATGTATATATATATTTGATCATCCACAATTTGATTTTCCTCGAAGATGTTTCTATTATTGTACAATATACATGCATATTTTTTTTTATAATGTTCAGACATATATAAAAATAAAAAGATATATTTAGGCATATGTATATATATGACTAAATATACTGATTACTTTTATTTTATTTTTATTTAAAGTAATATAATAACTACTTTTATTTTATTTTATTTTATTTTAAGTAATATAATTTATGATTTTATAATAACAGCTTTACGAGATACTAGATTCATTTGTGTCGAAGAGATGTTTGTTGCTTTTTTAATGACAGTTTGACAAAGTTCTCGATATTGTCAAACTCATAAGACTTTTGGCTGGTCTAAATGGACTACTAGTAAAAATTTCAATAAAAATTTGAAGGCAGTGAATACAATAGTACCGGAGTTCATATATAAACCAAGATGTTTGGTTTCACAAAAAATTATAGAGAGTGCACGATTTTATCCTTATTTGAAATCCATAAGTGTTTATTAATAGAAATCCATATGTGAAAAAAGTCAATATGTGAAAGTCTATGAAAATCTGTGAAAGTCCATGAGAGTGATTTGTGAAAGTCTGTAAATGTCTGTAAAAATCTGTGGAAGTCCATGAGAGTGATTTGTGAAAGTCTGACAATGTCTGTGAAAGTCTGTTAAAGTCCATGAGAATCAATATGTGAAAGTCTGCAAAAGTCTGTGAAAGTCCATGAGAGTCAATATATGAAAGTCTGCAAAAGTCTATGAAAGTCTGCAAAGTCTACAAAAGTCCATCACTTAAACAATGTCCACATAAATCCATCAAAGTCCGCATCGACTACCCCCCATAATTGTATCTATACTCCTGAAAACTTCTTTCGTGTTACAATTGTGCCCCCTCCGGTCTGTCTCCGTTACCAAGGCTGAATAAATCATGGTTACAAACCTAACTCTACCCCATGAAATGTCTCTTTTACCCCTGTCTTAACTGAACCCTAAATCCCCAAGCAGACTCTCACTCCCTCTCACACCCTCTCCTTCCACCGAAAAAACTCCACATGGAAACCCTAACCCTAAAATCTGCAATCCCCCCTTCCAAACCTAAAATCTCATCTTAAAACTTGAAAATCCCATGTATTACAGCAATGTGGAGGCATATCACGTTTTCACAACATTAAATGATTCAAAATGGTAGAATAAAAAAGGTAATATACTATCCAACTCGATGAAACAAAAAAAAAGTGAGATTTTTTTTTGGTGTGAAAAAAAAAATTTTTGTGTGGAAAAAGGGTCAAATTTGTTTTTTTGGTTTTAAAAAAGTGAGATTTTTTTTTTGTTTAAAAAAATTAAGAAAGATAAAAAAGAATCGCACAGTATTATAATCACCTCCCCCGTGATCGATTAAAAAAAACGAAAAAAAACACCTAAGCGTACAAAGGGACAAGTGTTGCAACTCATGTCTCGTGAGGTTTGTAATGGGGTGTATAATTGTATAATTTGGGCCCCATAAATCATTCTATTAACTCTAACCGTACAAAACATCCTGAAATTAAAAAGAAGTTAGGTTTGAGATTCTCAATTAGTTCCCCCATAAATTAGAAAGTGATTTATTTCATATTTCTGATCCATTATACAATATTGAATGAAGCAGATTGATGACAATTATGTGCAATAAATCCTACCCTCGGTAGAGACCACCAAGGTGATCAGTCGCCTAAGGCCATCACTCACGTAGGTCTCTCTCTGAAAAATTGTTTGATTAAAAGCTTCTTTTCTTTCCTGGGATTTTTATTTTCAAGTCCCTTTAAACTACATTATTTAGTGATCAATATCTTCTTTCTTCAGATTTCTTTTTTAGTCTCTAACTTCGTATATTTATTTCGTTATTAGTCCCTGTGCCAAATGTACATCTGAATATTCAAAGAATATTCCATATACTGTTAGTTTGTGAAATGATATTTTTATTTTTAAGTCCTTGTATACTGTGGTATTTAGTAATCAATCCCTCCCTTCTTCATTTTTTATTTTAAGTCCCTAACTTCAAAGTTTTTTTTCTTATTAGTACATGGACAAAATGTTTGTATGATATAAGTATTTTGACATTTAGAACTTGTACACAAAATGTTTTGTGAAATATATAAAATAAAACTACATTTGCATTATTAGGTGTTTGATGACAATTTCAGTGTTATTCAATACTGCATATGCCTACTCAATCTTAGATTGCATTATCTTATAACCTTTGTTGTCTAATTATGATTGATTACAAAAGCAGAAAAAGAATGATTACGTAAGAAAACTTGAAATTTTTACATTATTGAATTTAAATTTAAAAATTTAGATGCCATTAAAAAATTGAGAAAATTTATTATGGGTCCCTGTTGTCACTCGTGAATTATTTTTATGTCTGTGGAATTATTATTAAGATATTTTATATACAAATTTCAAATATCAAATACCTACAAAATCATACAGACATTTTATCCAGTAACTAATAAGAAAAATGTATTTGAAATAGAGAACTTAAAATAAAAGAAAAAATCCATATAACCCCCTGAAATCTTGCCTAAATCCATATAACCCCCTGCAATCTTCATATATCCATATAACCCCCTGCAATCTTCATATATTCATATAACCCCCTGTAATTTAGGAAAAATCCATATAACTCCCTGTAATCTGGAAAAATATTTCTAAAAATTCAAAAATAAAATTCAAAAATAAAAAAATAAAAAATTCCTCTTGGCATTTTTGAATTTTAAAAAAATATTTTTTTCAAAAACTGTCACATCTATCATATCATACATACATCTCTCATACTTATTCCCAAACACAAATAATTTATGTAGGGGTATAGTTGTCATTTAAAAAATCATAAACTCTTATTCATCTCTTATCTACCATTTATCCTTATTTTATCTAAGTTAATCAAACAACAAAAATATCAATTTTACGTTTCCCAATGAGAATAATAGAAAATACAACAAAATAAAGATTTACAATCCATTAGACGTTAATGCATGTAAATGTTAATTTACTCTATTATTAATGTGTCGGGGTACTAGTTATGAAATCACATGTCATTTATAAATAAAAAATTAGGAATAGAAAAAAAGAATAAATAAAAAAAAATTACTCTATTATTAATAAAAAAATAATTTATTTATTTTTGAATTTTTAGAAATATTTTTTCTAGATTACAGGGGGTTATATGAATTTTTCTCAAAATTACATGGGGTTATATGAATTTTTCTCAAAATTACAGGGAGTTATATGAATATATGAAGATTACATGGGGTTATATGGATTTAGGCCAGATTACAGGGGGTTATATGGATTTTCCCAATTTCGCCTTTAACTCGGCTGACGGAAGGCAGACATATGGGTTATATGGATTTTGGGTATCATTACAGGGGGTTATATGGATATATGAAGATTGGAGGGGGCTATATAGATTTAGGCAAGATTTCAGAGGGTTATATGGATTTTTTTCTAAAATAAAATATGAAGTAAGGAGGGACTGATCACGAAATAACATAATTTATAGAGATTTAAAAATAAAAATCTTTTCACAAACTAACGATATATGGACGGACGTTGGTCCAAGAGACTAAAAACAAGCGGTTGAAATTTGGCTCTTGAAAAGAAATATATAAAGAATGGAGAGATCGATTTTTGAATAAATATGTTTACAGGAGCTGAAACTAAAAATCCCTTCTATTAATGGGTACTTGATATCTGTATATCTTCTTAATCTTTCATACGGATATTAATATCCAAATTCTATATTCGGGTATATTTTTTTTTTGGATAAGTTGGCATGTAATTGAGGTTATTAGGTAACCTGTTAGGGACAAAAAGAGGCAATAGCAAATTGAAATTTTAAAATCAAGACTTTAGTGTTTCTTATATATTTTAGCGATCACACAGAGAAAATGAAGAAGTTATTTATATTGTACAGTTTATAATTGACATAAAAGATAGCTAAATTTAAATAATATATAATTGGATTAAAAAATGTAATAACCATATATGCATTCCTCACATTTGAATTTTAAATAAATTTTGATTTTTCCAATATGGCAAAGTGGGGATATAGGCTGTTTGAAAACGTGTTAGTTTTTCTAAAAGTTAGGTTTAAACAGAAATACAGAATTGAAAGGAAATTGTCTTTCCATCTACTAACAAAAACACTAGCTTTTAATTAAGCTGCAACTTTTTTTTTCCCTTTCCCAATCGATTCCCTGCATGCAATAATATAGATTATGGATGCAATTCAATTGGTTTGGTTCAGTTTTTGCAAATCTAAATTGATCCAATTAAACTATATTCACATGTATCTCAAAAATCGAACCAAACTGAAAACCGATCAAAAACCAAAACCGAATTGAACCGATTTTTGTTTAGTTAACCCAAACTAAATTGAACAGTTATAGATAAACATTTATATACCATTTTTTTCTATCAATTTGAGTTGGTTAGATTTTTTTTTTTTTTTTGGGAGGGGAGGGGTTTATATAAATATCAAAACGCGAGGATTGATGGTATAAATCAGTATATTCATTTTCATAATAAATATTAATGATTTTACAGTAATATAGTTTTGAGCATAAAAAAGATTGATCTAAATGAATATTGATTATGAATAATCATGTGTTTAAATTTAATTCAAATGTAAATTAGTTTTTAGATTTTTAAATCCAATACTTGAAGAGTTGAACCAAATCCAAAAAGAAATTCTATTTAAATCGGTTCATATTTGATTTAATTGATTTTATTTATTTTTTTGTTTCTTTTTGTCTTTCCTGTCTATTCTCCCTCCTTTCCGAGTCTGAGTTTGTAATTCAAATTCATAAATGAAATCAATATCTATCTTTCTTCAAACAAATTGCACCCTGGTATAGATATGTTTAGGATAAAATTAAATACATTTTAAACCGTTGAAATATTACTTAAGATCACCTAATGAAACAAACAGTGTGGGCACAAAAAGTCAAGGGCAGTGATAGTCCCACTACCCTACTTAACTTTCCCACCACCTCTAATTACGAAAATGCCATTATTTTTTTAATTTTTGTTTTCCTTTCCCACTACTCAGTTCGACAGCGTTCAGTCGAAGTGTTCTTCACTGGGACGACAGAGGTCCGTCGAACTATCTGAATAAGTGTCGACAGAGGCCTAGTCGAAGTGTGTTTCATTAGGACGACAGAGACCCGTCGAAGTGTGTTTGCAAGTGTCGATATGGATGTGTCGAACCCTTCAAAACAATAACTTTCTTCTAAGAATCAATCATTTATACAATCATTTAAGTCCTTATGAAAAACAAAAATGTCATTTAAATTATTTAAGTCTTTTTGAAAATCATTCACATATATATTTATTTAAGTATAAGAAACAAAAATATCAAACAAATAGAACCAAATAAACAGTAAACATTTCATATAGAAAAAAAACATTATTTTCTTTTCTAAATAAATAGAGTTTGTTTATAAAAGACTCTACTTGTTTAGAAAATAAAATAATGTTTTTTGTCTATATGAAATGTTTACTGTTTATTTGATTCAAATAACTATTTGTTTGATATTTTTGTTTCTTATACTTATATATATATATAAATGATTTTTAAAAAGACTTAAATAACTTAAATGACATTTTTATTTTTCATAAGGACTTAAATGATTGTATAATTGATTGATTCTTAGAAGAAAGTTATTGTTTTGAAGGGTTCGACACATCCATGTCGACACTTGCATAGACAGATCGACGGGTCTTTGTCGTCCTAGTGAAACACATTTCGACTGGGCCTCTGTCGACACTTATTCAGACAGTTCGACGGACCTCTGTCGTCCCAGTGAAGAACACTTCGACTGTACGCTGTCGAACTGGGTAGTGGGAAAGCGAAACGAAAAAATAAAATAAATAATGGCATTTTCGTATTTTTAGGTAGTGGAAAATAGTAACTCGGGTAGGGGGAATAGCTTTGCCCAAAAGTCAAACAATCAAAACTCAAACAAAGCCGCCTCCCCCACGAGAGCAGATCTCACAAAACACGCCCAAACCCCCTCCAATGGATTCCAACCCCTCTCTCTCTCTCATCAACAACCAATCTCAACCGTCCGATCAAACCCAACCAATGGCTTAGATGCAGGCACGCAAGCTCCACCTCCCCCATCCAAACCCCTCCCCCTCCCACCACCACCACCCGCCGTTCCCCTCCTCCCTCCTCTTCGAACCCTTCTCTGGCTCCCTCGCCCTAACCCACTCCGACTCCTCCGTCCTCCTCTACCCTTCCCTCTCCTCATCCCCTCTCTCCATCCCCCCCATCTCCACCTCCTCCGCCTTCCTCCGCCTCCACTCCTCCTCCCACCCCCCTCGCCTCCTCTTCCTCTCCGCCTCCCCCACCACCCCTCCCTCCTCCTCCGCGCCTTCCTCCTCCGCCTCGACTCCCCCTCCTTCGCCCCTGCCCGCCTAAGCTTCCACGGCTGCGCCACCGCCGCAGCCGTTCTTGACCTGAAGCACGGGTTCTCGGTTGAAGTGAGGGCATCGGTGAACGTGTTCGTTGTTCGGTCCCCCTCCGATCGGAAGATCTGGGTCGTCGCGGCGAGGATGGGCGAGGAGGGGGAGGAGGTGCGGCTCATGAAGTGCGCGGTGATTGATGTGGTGGCGCCGGTTTATGCGATGGTGGTCTCTCCGCGGTTTATGGTTCTTGGGGAAGGGAGGGGGATTAGGGTTTTTCCACTGGGGTTGCTCGTGAAGGGGAGGGTGCGGAAGCAGGGGCGGTCCGGGGTGAGGAAGAAGGGTTTGGAGAATGGGTTTGGTGGGAGATGCAAGAATTGTGAGTCTTTGAAGAGGTCTGATCCCACCGCGGTGGGCAATTGCTTGGGGAGGAAGGGGAGCGCTGATTCGGACTGTGGTTCAGGTGAGGTTTGAGTTTTTATTGGAAATTTTAAAGTTTGGTTCTTGTTTGTGGAATTTCAATGGAAGATGGAGACACCTTTACATTGCTAATAATGGTTAGTATGTGTGTTGTGATTAGAGTGTGAAAGTTGATGGCTTGCTACTGCATGTATGTTTTACTTTGGATTCCCATAGACTTTTGACATTGAAAATGTTCTTCAGCTCACAGGGACTTAGTTACCTTGCAAAGATTAATGTTTTATGATTAATGATGTTTCATGAAATCAATTGTCATCATCGTCACTAAAAGAATTTGTTTTAGGCAGGTTGGAGCTGGATCCTGGACTTCTATTGAGATCATCAGTTCACCCACTTCTATTTTTCAATGACAATTGTTATTATTATTTTTCTATGAAACCTATATGGTGGTTCCATGTATACTATCTAACCATAGCTGTATTGTGGATGATGTCCGTTGAAATCATAATCTCTTTACTACAATAATATCAAAATTTGTTTTTAGCACTAGGAATACTATTCTAAAATTAAACATATAAATTAAATGTAGTAAAGTATGGGGGAAGGTGGTCAATTTTCACCCATTTTCCATTGAGTGGCATGCATACACTTTTGTACGTGTGCTTGACTACATGTTGCTTCTATATGCTGTCTTATGAGGTAAAGATGATTTTAAGTGCATGAAAAGCTGCTTTTTTTTGGTCAAAAATTTAAGTTCATATTTGCTGGAGTTGTGAATTTATTTTATTTGTTATATACTTAAAGAAATTTGATAATATGACGAAAGCATTCCGCAAAATGCACCACTTTCTGCAAATTTCGATACAGATGTCCCATCCAGTCATTCATTCTTTATCAACTCCTTTGTTATGTAAATTAGATTGTGTGACTTGACTGTGCCTTGTAACTATACTTGCAGCTAAGCTTAGGACTGTAAAACTAAAACAGGACTCAGGTGAACTTGGCTCTTTTTTCATGCCACTCAAGATCCAAAGTACAAAGCTCAGTGGGAAGTTGACTTTGGTAAAAGCTGTGTCAATCCATTACCTTTCTCCAAAGAAGTTTCTTATACTAGACTCCTCTGGAGATCTACATCTCTTGAGTTTGCGTGATACTAACACCGTCTCAGAAGCTAATAACCAGTCGTGCCCATCATCCAGCTGTGCTTCTGTGAGACGATTGAAATACACTATGAAAGTGCAGATGCTCGCTGTTCTTCCGGATATCCCTACAAGTATTGATAATTAATGATTTTATTATGCGGAATTACTCTTCTGGTTTTAGTTTTGGAATCAGTTTGCTGTAATTTTGCAGGAACACAAATTATTTGGATCTCTGATGCATCTCATTCAGTGCACATAGCATCACTGCTGGATGCTGATGTTCCTGGCAGTGACAATGATGATGACGAAAATGAAATACTTAAGCAAATATCAGGTATTGACAAACCCTAGTCATGATACATCAATTGGATGATATTTTTTCTCTTTTTTTTTATCCTACACAAATAACTATCCACAAAAATCATTCAACCATCACTCAAGAATATATGGAGAAACAAGAGAGAACCAGAGAGTAAAAAAAACCTACTCCAAAGGCAGGATATGAGTTTAACACAAAGCTTGAGTTTAGTTGGAGAAGAGGCCCTTCACAACCCACAATCTGAGAGCCCTAAAGTGCCATCTAACATGATTTCTCATTATCATGCAACTTAGAAACTGTGAAGGAAAGATACATACCTGATAATTAGAAACAAGATAAGACTGAAAACTAGAAACTCTAATAGGGGACCAAAAGCAATAAAGGGCCATCTTAGTTGAATAAACAAGTCATACAAATATACAATGTATAAAAAACAAAACGGAGAAAAAATGGAAGAGAGGAGGAAGGATAAGAGAGAGGATGAGAGATGATTCCAATCAGTAATACAAAGCCTTCAAGTAATGCCCTCGGAAAAACCTGGATGCTGACAACAACATTAAATCAATGATCAATTATTTTTTGTGCAATTGAATTACAGGTGGTGTGTGCTCACATTTTGTTTTATAAAAAAAATCTTAATGCAATTCGACAAGTACATTTTTCTATTGTGCTATAAAGGTTTCATTTCGTATAATTTTGACTATATAGAGTTCAAACTTCAGATTATAAATTTTGACAACATTAAATGGAGAACCATTGCCTTTTATGTGCATGTGAGTCATGGAATGTTGCCCTTTAATTTGTATCAATGAATTTTGTTTTCCTTCTCTTTGTTCTAATGGTTCTATCCACCTCTAGCCCTCGTTTGGATACGGAATAGGCCACGGAATAACCTGGAATAAAGCAGAATAAACAATTTTTAGTGTTTGGATACAGTGAATACCTTGGGATAACCTATGTCAAATAAACTGGTATAAAGTGGTATATGAATTCTAGCCAACCATTGGAGTTAAAGTTATTCCAGGTTATTCTATCCAAAGAATATGTGGGCTGTCAAATCAATTGTCACCACCTTTTATAAATCATTTGTTAAATCAACTATCATCATTTTTTCATCTTTTATAAATCCTTATCCACACTTTATTAATTTTTATCCAAACAACAAAAACTTTATTATTATATTTCTCAAGGAGAATACCATTCAAAACACAACCAAACACAAAATCACTTATTCTACTGGTATACCCACTTATGCTTATACCCTGTAATAAGTCTTACTCTGTATCCAAACATGAGCCTAGTCTTTGCCAGAGAGGGTTATCTTCTGTTTTTTTGTGTGTATTCATGCTTTTGCGTTATGTTTAGTGAATTTTTCTGATGGAATTCAGTTCTTTCTTTGTCTTCACTTGAAGCTTCTCAAGCAATTTATACAAGTGAAAGAATTCAGGATATTGTTCCTTTTGCTTCCAATGAGATTCTGATTCTTGGACAAGGTAATCTATGTCTGCTTCTCATGAAGATTGGCATCTCTTTGACTTTTTGCATTTAAGTTTTAAAACCTTATACCTTTTTTTTCATTTCTATTTTTGTTGCTTTGTACTGATGGTGTGCTTGATTTTGACTCTCTGTAGGGAGCATATTTGCCTATGCCATTGTTTGAAGTGATTGGTAGTTGTCTATTTTTGGTGGTAAGTAAAAAAAAAGAAGTTAATATCATCTTATGATTGCACTATAATCTTTATTTCTTATGTAATAAAAGCGATCACGAATGTGGATTTGAGAGTTAACTAGAGTGGTGTCTATTACCGCTTCTAAGGTGTTCTTTTATTAAACAACATCAAAATTTCTTGTGCCTAAAGAAAGTCATCTTCACGACATTGGCAATCCCTTGTCTGGACAATGTGGTGAGAAGGTTGGAAGTCTATGTAAAATTTCCTTAGATTGAATTAGAACTCAAAGCGTTGGAAAATATTCTATTTTGATAATTGTGGTGATGATGATGAACAAACACATTTTATAACTATGCAAATTTAGAAGCACCTTATCCCAATTCCCATTCACATGGTATTTACTCGATTGACTATAGGGCATGTCTCGAAAATTGAGAAGTCTGTTCCATGGTAGAATTGAATTATTATATCAAAGCTCCTGACTGGAGCCAGTTGATGGGTGGGCTATAGAGTTACATGATGTGTAGTGTAGACGTGTATAGGGAGCCGATTACGTGCGGTGTGCGGTCGGTGCGGTGCGCGATCACGGGCCGTCGATCACGGGTCCATCGCATCGGACGGTCGGGTGCGATTCACGTCGACCGTTGGATGCGATGGACCCGCGATCGGACGACCCACGTCGCGCACCGCACCGACCGCACACCGCACCTAATCGTCGGCATATATATATATATATATATATATATATATATATATATATATATATATATATATATATATATATAGGACATGTTCTTCATCCACTCGGATTATGTTATTTCTTTGCCCCCCTGTTTGGTAAACATTAAGAGAGTATAAGGGTAGTATAAGGGTGTTATAAGAGTGGATAAGGAAAATGATTGTTTGTTTGCAGGGTATAACTTGGTATTATTAAGCCAGTTTAAACGAGTATAAGAGAGTATAACAATTCTAAGTAACCCCTAGGATAAGTTATACTCAGTTTATCTGTTTCCATGAGCCCACATGTCAAATCAACTTTTTACACCTTATCACATCAAATCACCTATCAACATTTCTTATACATCAAATGGCCCATATGTCAAATCAACTTTTTTTACACTTTATTTATATTTTATTCTTTATCAACCAAACAACTCAACCTTTATTCTTACGTTTTCCAATGAAAAAGAAAAAAATACAACCAAACAGAAAATCTCTTATTCCTGTAGATTTGTTATCTATACTGGCATAGTTATCTATCCAGAATAACTCAATTCCGCTATTCCAAACGGGGACTTGGACTTGATGTTTGATAAACAAATTTAGCAATATCTATGCAACCTTATTTGATGTCAGTTTTCATTTTGACTGCATGCAATGATATATTACTATTGTAGTACATATTATATATATATATATGAAAATTATTACGTGCGGCAAACGGCCGGTGCGGCCGCGACGTGGGCCGTTCAATCGCGGGTCCATCGCATCCAACGGTCGAGATGAATCGCACCCGACCGTCCGATGCGATGGACTCGTGATCGACGGCCCATAGTCGCTGCCGCACCTGC
Organism: Acorus calamus; assembly: GCA_030737845.1. Lineage (NCBI taxonomy): Eukaryota > Viridiplantae > Streptophyta > Magnoliopsida > Acorales > Acoraceae > Acorus > Acorus calamus. Next base: position 6,088,325 of record CM060860.1, read on the forward strand.
CGTTCGCCGCACGCAATAACTCCTCTATATATATATATATATATATATATATAGTCGAGTGATTGGGTGCGGCGGAACGGCGGTGCGGGCATCGACGTCGGCCGTTCGATCATGGGTCCATCGCATCCGACGGTCAATGTGAATCGCACCCGACCGTCCGGTGCGATGGACCCGTGATCGACGGCCCGTGATCGCTACCGCACCGCCGTTCCGCCTCACCCAATCACCCCCCCCTCTCTCTCTCTCTCTATATATATATATATATATATATATATATATATATATTTTTTTTTTGAGAAAAACTACATATTATATTTTTGTTGCTATATATTTCTTTGTTATCTTTCTGTGTAATCCTACAGTTATGAATAGAAACTACTCCGTGTTGTTTGTTGTAGATAACCTATCCTGGGAAGCTTAGAAATTTATCTTGAACTATGTTGGTGTTCCCATTGTTGATGCATCTGGCGAGGTAAGTACTGAAATACCATTTCTTTGTTGATTTCTTGATGATCTTATTCCTATTTTCAGTGTTCTTTTTATCTTGAATTTAGATGGGAAGCTAACTGGGTCATTTTCCTCAATTTTAGTTGAAACTGTGTTTCTGCAATTACATTTCGCTTGTCAGCCTGTATTTGAAGTCAGAACTGTGATCATCTTCCATTAGAAGTGACCTCTACGAGTTCATGGCTTCAAACAATCAGCGAGCAGTTAAAGGTGTGTTCATTTTTGTTAGCAAAGTTGGGAGCACCATCGATATTTATATTAAATATTGGGGAAATAATATATTTTTATTGGCATCTCCCAATGTTTATATTCTTTACTGAAACAAAGCATCATGAGCTAGGAACACGGATATGAGCATGCATCAATATCAATGTTGAATTGTTGATAATACGACATGACATTTTTTTGTTATGAACATGGAAGACGATATGTTTTCAACATTAACATTTTTTGCCATCAAGATTTAGAGCAAAGAAAATGCCATCTCTTCAAGCTTGTTATCTTCCTTGTGGGGATCTCTTTCTAGATAGGAACATATTTTGCATTTTCTGAAAACCTCCTGAAAGCATAGCTCTGCTTCTGAAATCCTCCAAGAATTCTTGGTGTCACCTTTATTTGATCAAAGAAATGACCAAGAAAGCTCACCTATATAATTGAGCTCGTCTACGATGGCTGGTTAAGGAATTCTCTCCAAGTAGCCCATACAGTACATAAAATTATACCATTTGGAGAGAATGTAGTTCAAAAAATTTATCTGCTGCCATTCCTCGTATATAGGGATAATGAATCTAAGTGGATGCAACCATTTCTCAATATAGAGTTTAGACCAAGGGAGGTATATATGGTATATATGCCAAAAACAAATATTTAGGTTCTATAAGCACTACCCACTGTCCTAGGTGGCTGTGATCCTTAAAAACCAGTGAAAGTCAGGAGCAAAGGTTTGGGAAATGAGAAAAGAGGAAAAAAATAATGCTGTTCAGCAAATGAGCAATAGGGAGGTTGGGGTGCTTGATTAGAGGAAGAGGAATTTGGTGCTATAATAAAGGGTAAGAAAGATAATAATAGGGTTAAGGAAAATTTTGCCTGTGGGTTTTTAGAGATCTAATAAGATGGAAAAAGAGATGGTTTTGGGGAAGAAATGGGAATACTGTTTGGCTTTTAAGGAGATGGGAAAGGATCACATTTTAAAAAAAAAAATAGTGTAAATGTCCTCTTTTCCTCCGTTTTTTACCTGAATGTTTGAATGTTTAGCATGTTAATAGAATTGATGAACATCACCTTCAACAAATAAATAAATAAATAAATACAAATGACCAGGAACACTGTGCTTTGGTGCTTGTGGCATGTGACTGCTTTTCTGTGGCATGATTTACTTTATGACTGTTGTTTTGCATTTATATTGAATGTCATTATGTGTGATTTATGATATTATATTAAATTCATCAGCATGTTCTCCTGTGACCAGACCATCCTGTATTGAACGATTCACACATTTGGACAACAGACCATCCTCTTCTGCTGTGCCCGAGTCGAGACATCTGCAACTTAGCTATTCCATCTCCAAGGGGCTTGTCTTGCATCTATCAGTGGACTAACTGATCAAAGGAACTATGTTGATGATCGGCCAAGCCATGAATCCATGCAATACCCTCAATCAGCACTGTTGCTTCTGACTGCCGCAAAGGCTGTGGAGATTTCTCATAAGTCAGGTTTGATGTAGCTTCTGGCCGCAGCACGCAATTACACTCTTGCATATACAGGGTTGTGAGGCTTACCACAAACTTACTCAAAAGACTGCAGTTAAGGTGGTAACACTTGGTTGTTCTTTGTGATGCTTAAGTGGGTCGGATTGTCTTTGAAAGCTACTGCTTTTAGAATGTGTTTTTTTTTTAAATAATCAAATAGGTAGGTATGTGGGCTTGTTTAGCTTCGTCCCTCAAAACTCATGCAGTAACGCACTGTTTATTAGTTGATATTTTGAGAACATATATCCATGGAAAAAATCCGAATCACCCCCCCCCCCCCCCCCCCTTCTAAACTATTCGAAATCCATATGACCTTTTGATTTTGATTTTTTTTAAATATGTATAACCCTTGAAAACATCTATCAAATTCAAATAATCTATTAAGTTAAATTTTGGATGAGAGGTGATGAGCGTATATTATTTAGTTAAATTTGATTGATTTGTATGTGTAATTTCATAATAAATTTTACAAACGATTTATTTAATTATTATTAGATTTTTCATTATATCATCTATGTAAATATATTCAAAATATTTTTTTTGCTTACATGCACATCGTGCATGGAAAAAAAACTATTTATAAAATATTCAGATGAGTAAAATCATTTTATAGATGATTTTTAGCATTTTTTAACAAATTGGGGGACGTGGGGGGGGGGGGGGGGGTTGGAATACTGTGTTTTTCTTTAGGATTAACCAAACTGAATATTCTTCATCTATCGACATAAGTTTTATTCAAGAGGTTATTTGAATTGACATGAGTGTTTTATTCAAGAGGTTATTTGAATTTACATGAGTGTTTTGATTGGTTAATTATATGGACTTTAACAAAAGGCAAGGGTTTAATGGATTTAGGGCAGTTTACAAGGGGTTATTTGGATTTTTCCCTATATCTATCAATTCTCTCATGCAAATGTTGGAGGTGTGGTGTTTGTTGTTTTTTCAAAAAATAGTTTTAAAATTATATATTTGGTATAGAAATACATATAGTCCCTCACTTGATTTTAAATAATCATCGATTAGCTAAGTATAGAGCTTGAATATAATATGGATAAGGGCTATATATATGGATGTGTAATACTTGGCATGTAGATATGGACTTTGACATGATTCATGTATTTTGAAAAATGAAATATGTTCATTGAACTCTAATAATGGAATTAAATATAATTTCTAAATGAACCTTGGTTGGAATGAATCCATATTTAAATCATTGAATATGTATAATTCATGTATGTAGGATTTCAATAATGAACATGTTAAATGTATTAGATTACATATCAGTTTGTTATTATATTAGTTTGTTAATGTGTTACACGTGTAACACTATCTTGTACTATTATATAAAGGGCTTTAGTTCCTCCCTAACAGAACAATAGTTTTAGGGTTTTATTATTATTATTTTCTCTTTCTTATTTCTAACATGGTCTTAGAGCCACTTAAAAATCTTAGATCTATAAAAATTTATCTTCCCTCTGTTGAAAAATATCTCATATCCGGTGTACCAAATTTGAATGGCATGAATGAGTTTGAATCTTCCTTGGATCTCTATCTTCCTTGAGATCCATCGTCGTCGTTCGCCAAGTGACATTCTTCTTGAGATCCGTCATTGTTGTTGTCGTTCACCAAGTGACGTCTTTTAAACGCAGCATTGCTGCCTCGCACACGTTTTCTTTATGTGCGCTTGTCGTGTTTCTCTTCCTTCAATCTTCTTCTTCCTTTGAGATTCACCGTCGTCGTCATCATTCTCTTCCTTGGATCTTCTTCTTCCTTTGAGATCCGGGTCACCGTCATCGTCATCGTTATTCTCTTCTTTGGATCTCCTTCTTCATTTGAGATCTGCCATCGTCGTCTACGCGCACCACCGTCTTCTCCATGCGCTATCATCGTTCTATTTTTATATGCACACCGTCCTATTTGCACACTGTCATCTCCATAGGCGTCGCTGTTCGCGTTGCATTTCTTCTTCTTCGTCTTCGTTACAGTTCGCCATCAGCGTTTGCAGTGTTGCAGAAAAGGCATCGTGACATATTTGATCTAGTGGACCACTAACTCCGACTGACTCAAAGAGCGGGAGCGACTCCGACTGACTCAAAGAGCGGGAGTGACTCCGACTGACTCAAGAAGAGCGGGAACAAAGATGTGGATTCCAAAAGACAGATGGCGACAGAAAAGTACCCTTCAGAGCTTGGAAGGGGGTATTCGTTAAAGTATTATATTAGTTTGTTGGGATTTTAATTTATCATCTTTGTGCAAACTCTAAGAGTACTACCTTTCAGAGTTTGGAAGGGGTGTTAAATGTATTAGATTACATATCAGTTTGTTATTATATTAGTTTGTTATAATATTAGTTTGTTAGTGTGTTACACATGTAACAATATCTTGTATTATTATATAAAGGCATTAGTCCCTCCTTAATAGAACAAAAGTTTTAGAGTTTCATCATTATTTTCTTTCTTCTTTCTAACAGAACCTAAGGTGGAATGAACCTAATTGAAGGCATTGAATATGCAAGTTCTCATTCCAATGATGCAATTAGGTTGGAAACATGAATTGACAATAAAATAGTTCATTATGTACCTTGAATTTGCTAACCCCATTGAGTATGGAACATGAATCATGCATAATACACATAATTAAGTCCATGAATCTAAATTGAATGGGTATCTTGAATTTGAAGATGATTCTTGAACAATTTAGAAGCCTATATAAATGGACCCATGTACGCCATTCCATCCATCGACGTCACAAGTTGTGTATCAACTCATAGAGAGATAGTCTCTTGTGAGAGTTTGTGAGAGATAGCCTAGATGTCTTATTATTCCAGTAGCCCAGTGCTTTTGTAGTGATATAGTTCTTAGTCAGTTTCTGATTCCATTGAGCGTGCACTTTATGTGGGCTTGTTGGATTCTGGGGGCGATTCGGTTTAGGACTTTTGCACCAAAGGGAGTTGAATAATGCCTTAAGCGTCGCAGTGACTTCGTCCATCCATTGATCGCTCACTTCTCATTCTTTCTATTATTTCATATTTTATTTTGTTGAATTTTTGTTTTTCATCCCATTTTCATTTAATCCTGTAATAATGTTTATAATCGAAGACACCTACATTCAGAAAATATAGTGCTTGTTTCTCCCTTTAGAGCTATTATGGTTTCATGGAATCAAAAGAGAAACCAGACACTGGTACAGAGGTGTTGGGGTTATGTCTCAAATCTCGTGTACCCATATTGAATGTTCATGATAAAGTTATTAGGATGAACACCTAATTGATGAGGGTAGGATTTTATCTTAATTTATTTAATATAAATCTTTTAAAATAATGTTTAAACAATGTTTGTTTGTTACAGGAGATTATTTGGGGGTTTTTACTTTTGCGCATTACACTCAACCATTGACATTAACATTCCGCAATAAATTATTTCTAAATGTAGAGCCTCTCAGTTCCCCGCGGCCCAAGCTTCCCATTCTTGGGTCCTCGGCCAGGAAATGTAACTAGCTTCATCACCTCTTTGCCCCCTCCGCTTTCGGACCATTTTGTAACACTTCTCCTGGTTATAAAACGGCCTAACTTTTTCAAAAAAAAAAAGAAAAAAAAGAGCCTCTCAGTTTAATGGTTTATATTCACATTTACTTTTTGTTTAAAATCTTTCCCCACCATTGACCGACTCTTTGACTCTCTTTCCTTCTCTTTTTTTTTAATTTTTTATGCGTTCGACTCCCCTTCCTTTCACAGTCTCAATAAATCATTCTCAAGAAGCTGTGTAATGTAAATTCCTTACCACTCAATAATCCCAATGATAAATTGGGTATCGTTTGGGATCCTTAAGAAAACTTATTTCGACTTTTTCATGTTTAAGGCTGCAAGGTAGAGGGTACGTTCTCATGATGATCAAGTCTGTGGTCCCCTGGAGGTAGGAGTTCGACATTTTCTGGGGTTACGCGGATCGCGGACTCAATAGCAGGTGTTCGCACAGGGTCGACAAAGAGGTGATATGATTATATTTGTCAGTGTTGATAGAAGACATTGACTATGCTTGTGTTTTTAAAAGGTATTTCTTTTCGTTGGGTTCAAATGCGTCATGTTCTCTTTTTCACTTTTTACTTTTATACTCTGTGTTCTGAAGTTGTTTATTTTGCTGGCCATCAAATTGCATATCTGAGGCAATTTTCACTAAGGATGAGATAGTATGGCGTATATAGCAAGATATAGAGTATTAAATACATTTGATAAGATCTGGTCTTCTATTGTTTTCATGATCACAATATATTGCTATCCTCTTGGATTTTATCGCTTTTAGGTGGGGACTTCAGCATCCAATTGGGTTCTCTAGATGATATTTATTTTCTACTTGCTACCATGGATTCTGGTAAGTAATAACTTCCAATTGCTTCATGATATTTGGGTTCAATGTTCAGTATTTTTAATTGTTATTCTTTTTTTTTTGTATTCTATTTATACAATTATTAATATTATTTTGAGTTTTTAGATTCATTTTAGTATTTTATTATATTTTTCAATGAATATTTTTGTTGGTTTATGTTGTTTCATTGTATTTTTTAAATTCAGAGGACAATACAGTACCTCTTCAATAAGAATTCAAGTTAAAAAAATTATTATTTTGTGTATATTTTGTTTTTAATATCTTTGATAATTTTGTTTAGGATTGTATAAAGACTAACGTGATTTACTTTATCGAGTGTATTATTTCAGGAAATCAATCGGTGCATATAAAAGTATTATGTCCTTCATGTAAGTGGTTCTATATTGAAATTATTTTCTTATTATTTTAATTACACAGCTGATTTACTTTCGCTTTAAGTGTTTTATTTACTCTTACTTGATATTAAGCTGTCTATTTTTTTTTTAGTTACCTGAAACTATTGTACATTTTTTTCACTCATGAAGTGAATACCCTAATGTAAGAACCAAAAATATCATATGCAGTTAATGCTTACACGTGAAAGGTTAACTCCCAATTAATATTGTAGGTGCAATTAATTACAGATCCTAAATCAAGAAAGATATCAAGTAAGAATTTCAAGAATATTAGAACAGAAGATGCAAATTGAAACTAAAAGACCACAATAAATATTATAAAAATGTTAAATTAGACACAAAATCTTAGTTTTTATAAGATCACTAACTTCATTGTTGGTTTATGCATTCTTATATTTTGGTCTTCAATGGTGAGTTATCTTTTTTTTTTTTTTATGACGGAGGAGTTTTCTGTGGCTGACCTTACGGTTAAGCTGGTAGGCTACTTTCGCATGTTTGTTCCTGGTTCCACGGAAAATTCTTTCGAATTTTGCCTAACAAATAAGAGGTATGACATAGCGCCAAGACTTGAACCCAAGACATACCCTTAACACAGGTAAGCCTTGAACTATTGTGCTATGACCACTGGGGAGTTATATTGTAATTTAAATGGAGTATATTATACATGATTGTTTTTTTAAATTTTTTTTCCTTTGTTATCTTGAAAGTCAAAATAAAGAATCTCATATAAGTATATTATTTTTCCCTAAACAGATGCTTCTTCGTTTATCTATTCTGGTTGGAAGTAGCACAGGAGTGGAACTAGAATTTATTCATACATTTTTTGTAATATAATTTCATTCATATATTCTCATATTTTCATGATCAAAATAGAGTACTATTTTTTTTAACTAATAGTGAATTGTAAATTCCATATTCTTTTATTTTATAAGCATCTCCTAATCATGAGAATATTTAAGATATTTGAATTTAATTATAGATTAATAAATATATAAACTGTTTACCCAATTGAAATCAAATTTTCTATCATATATTTTCCTTGAATTAGCTTTTCATGAAAAAAGAATATGTAGCCCGTCTTCCCTTTTTACTGGGAAATGTCAAAATAAGTTTTCCTTTTTTATATGAATTTATTATGATGGAATTCTATAGATTTTAGAATATATATAAAAGATAGGGAAAATACTAAAAAAATCTTCTAAAAGTTAAAAATACTAAAATGAGCCATTTTAAAAAAATTATACCTAAAAAGTCTTGTTTTACTATTTTAGTAAGTACAATGACTTAACTACCTTTATATTATCTACTATTTAAATATCATCACATATATTTAATTGTTTAACACTTCAATTAAAAAATATTAATAAATAATGAAATATTTTTAAAATTTGTGCATGAAGTTTATTATTATTTTTGCATATTTAAAAACACTATTAAGATTTAAATTGTAAAAATATGAAATTTTTTGTTATAAAATATTTTTTAGATATTCTAAACTTTCTAGTGTTTTGGGGCACTTATATATGCTTAATATTATACTAAAATCTTTTTGCAAGGCATTTATGAGAAATAAATAAAAACAAAATTTTAAAAAACTTTAAAAAGTTAGGAAATATTAAAAAAAAATTGTAAATTTATGACTGAGAATTTTGACAATTTTAACATTTTTTATAGCATAATTAAATTTTTAATAACATGTAAAATCACTATCAAATAAAAATCAGTGGCTCACACTTTTGATATAAATACACACAACTAATATATATCAAATACAAAAAAAAAAAACTAACAAAAAGAAATTACAAATCATATGTATTCTCAGAATTATTTGAAGAAAATCTAAGGATTAGGTAGATGAGATTGTATCCCATGAAAATTGTCAAAAACAAAATTAATATTTCTAGTCATCCATGAACCAAATCCTCAACTAATAAATCAGATATACACAAAAAAATAAATACCAACAAAAAAGGGAATGATCAAGTCATACGTATCCGAGGAAAAAAATCAAACCATGGGAACCCCAAACACATCGTCAAATGCAATCAGTTATATTATTATTAATTATTATTCTAATTAGCACTAAACATTCACTCACATATGAGAATTCCAAGAGTAGGTCAGTTTCAAAACTAAACATGACTATATATATTCTTGATCCACACAAATTCCTAATCCACCAAAAAGAGAAGAAACAATCCCTTCTTCATCTACTCTGTTTCAGCAACACCTTCTTTGAAAACTCTAACAATGTTTGAATGCGGAGGCGACTGTGGAGAAGGTGGGAGAAAAGCTTACTACTATGACATCACAATCAAGGTGAAACCTTTTCTAGTATGATCAATTTGCTTCTTCTGTTTTGATTTTTTTTTCAAGTGGATCTGCTTTTTCTAGGAATTTGGTTCATTTTTTTTATCCAATTGATCTAAGAAAGTTTGGATGAAAGAATGTTTGATATAAGTTTTTTGTTTGGTAATACTCGTAATTGTTGATCATTATAGGGCGTTCCAAAATCCTCCACCTTCCCACCGACTCTAGCACCACCATCCAATGCTCCCCTACCCTCTCCTCCCCACCATCAGATGTCTCCAAAGATCACACCTTCAACTTCTCCGTTGGACAAACCACCCTCCTGTAGAGAGTAAGGGATCAGTTCAAGCTCCTTTAATGGCTCCAACATGAGTGTGATATATATGAGCCGATAAGGCAAGTTCTTTTTTCCCTTGGTATCCTTGGATCAAATATTTTTCAGAAAAAAAATGTTATTTTTCAAAAAAAATATGGTGGTGTCAATTGTTTGTCCGGGAGCAAAAAAAAGTAGATGAAAGCAATCTAGCAAATCAAGATCACTATTATATAAAATATTTTTTATGAAAAAAATATTCATAATTTTTTTTGCTAGATTGCAAAACAATACCATCCGTTTTGGTTTTTGCATCTCATAAATTTATGTTGTTATACATAATAGCTCATAAGTTATTATTGTTTGTGATATTTTTCTAAAAAAATACAGTACAAAATAATTTATAATAGAGAATGATATCTTGAATATCAAATGATTTTATAAGCATCCCCTATACAGATCTTAAAATCAAATTATTTATATTTATAAGCCACATTCACAAATTACTATTTTTTTCTCGACTTGTGATTTATGGGAAAAAAGCACTTTTTTCTGTCTTCTCGGAATTTTTTTAAAATGTTGATCTAAATTTTTTTTAAATAGTATTTAAAATTATAATTTGATTTCTTCATATGATTTTAGGATATGTATAAAAGATATGATATGATAAAGCTATTTAAAATTTATACAATCAAAATTAAATATTAATCTTTATATATTAAATTATTATAAACAAGGTAGTTAGCAACCATAGTGATACATTGCATTGGCAAAGATAGCTTGAGATTTTTTTTCTCAGAATATCCATTTAAACTTCCTATCATATCCTATGTCAAAAAAAATAAAAAATGTCAAATGTCTCTTGCATTTGCAGGTGTGGGAAGTCATCTTGCATCTATGCTCTTGTGAACTTCCTAGCCAAAATGTGAGGGTTATTTCTCAAATGTCTGCATTATGTATGGTATACGTCCAATTTACTATTCCTTTGTTGTTAGGCTAAAGTAAGAAAAAAAGAAATAAAAAACTAAAGTCTTTTGTTATATAATATCTCTTACTATTGAGATTTTAATTAAGTGCTCTTTATCAACATGTCACCCACTTTTGAAACAATCATGCTTGTAACACTCCTAGAGATATTGAATATTTGAATGCCCCTTGTCTGCATGTAACACTCTCAATGAGTATTTGAATTCACATATTTAGCATTTTATGTCTTTAACATGTATTTACATACGATTTATTAAATAGCAAGCATACTATGTAATTGGATTATTTAGTATGCTACTGCTGTTGTACTACTGTGTAACTGGATTATTCAGTTTGAGTTTTTTTTTTTAATTTCTCTATGATCTAATAGGACTTGCAAACTATTTTTGTTACACTGAAATTTTGGATTAAATGATAATCCATTTTATGAGTGTGTGTTGGCTTTGATTGCCAGAAATGATATAATAGTTGGTGGCCGAGCAAGTATTGTCTCGCATAAGGAGTTTAATGATACATGAATTTTTCTGAACCTGGTATAAATAGTTTGAAGAGAAGATATATATTTTCTTAGTATAGATTGAGTTTTGTTTGTCTTCTAAGGTGATCTGGGATGACTGATTGGGTTATTTTCATTTTTTAAAATTAGTTCATGCTATGTTTTCTTAGACACTTCAAAAATAATTCATTATTTGTTTTATGTTTGTTGCAAACAATTGAATAATAATAATAGGTGTCTTATCGTCAATTATGAATCATTCATGACTCATGAATACAAATGGTGTTTGTCAATGGAACTTGTGAATCAACCGTGACATGTGTTGGAAATTTAAATGGTGTTGGTGAATGATTCTGATGCTAAGTGCCTTAGTGTATGCTAAAGTAGTAGTTTATGAATTGAGTGGTAGGTTTTGATGATCCACGGCTTTTAGAATTGCGTAGTACTTAATTGCAATAGTAACTTTTTATATACATTGGGTTATTATGTTGAATTGTAATAGCAACATGTGATGAAATTGAGAATTAAGGTATGTTGAATTCTAATAACAACATTTGATAAATTGCAGTAGCAAGATTTGTTGAATTGTAATTACAAGTTTTGAAGAATTGCAATAACAAGTTTTTACGTATTGCAATAATAGGTTTGTACTTGAATGAGAGACTGCAAAAATGATTAGTAGTAACCTTATTATTGAGATTGTAAAAATGACACTAAAAACGACTGGCTCACATTTTTTATGTAGTTATTACTTTTTCAAGGGCTTCAACAAATGTGGAGACTCTAGAAAACTCTTTCTTTGATATTCATATTAATGACTGTTTAATTTATTTGTTCTTTTAAGTATGTTTTTATTTTTATGTGAATTGTTGGAAACAATGTTTATGTCTTTATTGTGAGATTTCATTCTTAGATCGTGATTTACTATTTTGTTAGAGTAGGTGATTGTATTGGGTGACATATACAATGCTAGAAATGCAAGAAATATGGCTCTCCAGTTTGATTGGATGGTGGTGGTGTTTTTTGAAGAGAGCACAATTCACCCAAAATTTTTAATGACAATTGAACATTTTTCCTATTTCTAGAGTTTGAATATTAAAAAAAAAATCATTCTTTAGGATTCATAGAAAAAATTATTTTTTCAAATTAATTATGTTTTGAACATTATATCTTAATTTTTTGTCATCATCAAATGATCCGGGTTGGTGATTTCGAAATCCAGTTACAACCACTCATTTCGTGTGTTTTTTATTTGGTGAATGATCTGCACGAATAATTCAGTATTTCATATAAGTCTTACATATGATGTGAAAAAATATCTTTGCTCATAGAATTTTAACTTTTTAAAATATAATTAATCTTGAATATAAAATCAATCTAATTAAATTATTCTGCATCAATCTTTTCAAAAATATGTTTTTTTATGTGCATTTGCACAATTTTATATTTTTCCTTTGTGTGTATATGTTTTTTTAGAAAAAAACGCATGGAATAATGACTATAATGATATGTTTTTTTGCATGTTTAATATCATCATTTTTATCCTTTGATTGGTTAAGCTATTGGTGTTTGCTTAAGGTTCTTAAATAATTGTTAAGAACTTTTGACCTAAGGTTAAGCGATTAAGGTTAAGTTATAATAAGATAGAGGTAAAAAACTTTTAACATAAGTTTAAAGACTTTTGACCTAAGATTCTCAAATAGTTATGTCCTGAATAAGAGCTGAAACACCATTTATTATAATCAAAGATAAATCTATGACATACACATACATATACATTCGAGTTTCTATTCAAGTATGTATTTCATTATACAATTAAAATTAAAATATTATATTGGACAACATACAATTTAAAACATAAATATCTAGTATCTTCATAAAAAAAAGTGAATTTCTTGACTAAATGAATTAATTAATAGACATTATAAAGATGTTATTATAACTAAATTATTTGATATGAATATTATTTCAAAAAATATGTTACACTTTATCTATGTATATTTGCACACTTAGATAACAACGAGTATAAGCAAAAGAGGACAATAACAACCAGTTAAATTAGGCACTCAAAAAGTTGGATTAGACCCTTTTGATGGTTCACTTCTATTTAATTTTGATCTTTAGACGATGTTCTTTGAAGACATCGATTATCGACCGCTCGATACGAGAATGTTTATGATTGGAAAAGAATACCAATCAATCAATTCAAACCATCGATATCACAGTTAATTAGATCTAGACCATTCATTTGACTGTAACCCTAAAATCAAAGTTTATTTATTTTCGTTTGCTTCCTCTCGTTCTCCACCTCCATTGCATACCAATCGGTCGAACCCTAGAATCGAAGTTAATTTATTTTTCCATTTCTTCCCCTTATTGTCGACCTCCGTTGCAGAACAATTGGTCGGACTGAGGAGGAGATCCTTCAGCGGTCGTTGCGTCCTCCACCGTCAGATCCCTCCCGCCCTCCCTCACCGACGGCGCGATCTCCGCCAACAGGATCTCCAGCAGGTACACGTAGGCCATAACATTGTTTTTCTTTTTTTTTTTAATTTATTCATCTCTGCGTAAACGGATACTATTCTTCCCCTCCATGCGCACATAGATGTGCGCGTAAATAAAAAAAAATATTTTAAAAAGACAACCAATACCCTAGGCTCCCGTCTGGGTATACAGTTATTCCTGCATGAGTGAGTGTAAATAAAGATAAAGTGATTTTGTGTTTTAAATTATTTTCGCTGATAAATGTAGGAATAAATTTTTTATTATTTGAATACAATGTGAATAAAGTATGAATAAGGAAATATAAAAGGTGAAAAAATAATGTTAGTTGATTTGAATGTTGATTTATTAGAGGTGATGACAGTTGATTTGACAGTGGACCCGCATTGATGTGCGCGCAAATAAAAGAATATTTTAAAAGACAATCAATACCCTAAAAAAATTTCAAACCATTTATATATGATGTAATATATCATGTTATATATACATAAATGATATAATAAATTTTTTAATAGTGATTACATAAAATATTTTTAAAATTTAAAATGAAATATAAAAGAGATATGTTACGAATTTTTTTTGTTGCATATATATCCCTCCACCAAACTTATATTGTAAAAATATACCATTTGAAAGTTTAAAACCAACAATATCGCTCAAATGAAAAAAAAAATGTTTATGTATATTGTAATCCTTTAGAATCAAGGTTACATTTTTACACTTTAATATAAAATTAAATAAGGGTAAAATTAAAAAATGAAAATTGGAAAAGATAGATTTGATGAATATCTCATCTCATCCACTAAAATATTAAAATATGTATTTATCATTTTTAAATTATAATATAAAACCAAATATCTTATCCAAATATCTTATCTTATCATATCTAGAACCCTCTATCTTACTCAAAACCTTAGCTTTTCTATTCTATATAAACATCCCTCTCTTCCCTCAATCAATTCCAAGGTTTCGTTTTTTCTTGGCTTAGAGTTTCCATATTTTCTCTCTTTTCTTAAGTTGGTTTTCGTGAGGAAACACAGTTTAGTCTTTGTAAAATGTAGTTTTTAATAGTTAATATACTAATTAAAAATATAATTCAAAAAAATTTATTTATGTGCAACGCATATGTGCATTAACTAGCATACAAAAAGTAGGTGCATAATAATGAATGGTTTAAGCATTGAGAGCTTATAAATAAAATGTTCAAAATATAAGACTTATTTATAGACTAGAGGGCGTAAATATAGCCACCCTAATATTTTCATGACTTTTAAGAGGACGTCAAAATGAAACCGAATGACTTAACAGGCTAACCACAACGGCGATAGAGGGGGAGAGAGAGGGGTGTGAGAGAAATGGCTGTAGAAACGGGAGAGGAGGCGCTAGTGACGCCCGGTGAGGTTTTGGGCGACTCGTCTGATTTGATCGCCGGGAGAGGAGCCTACGTGGCGCATCACAACGGAAAGATATACTCCTCTCTCACCGGCCGCCGTTCGATCATGCCTCCCCTTCCTGGCTCCTCTGATCAGGTTGTTAGGGTTTCAGTTTCTTTTGGGTTTTTTGTTTGTTTTGCTCTTGAAAAACTTTTTAACCCTAATTTTGATGGCTTTCCTCAGAAGACGAAGGTCGAGATCGTCGGTCACAAGGCCCATGGAGCTGTTCCTGAACCTGGTTCTGTCGTCATTGCGAGGGTTCTCTCTCTCTCAGTTTTGGTCACTTAGTCACTGTTAATGGAGGTCAGAAGAACAAAACATTGAACTCTGAAAGTGAATTTGTATCTGTAGGTGACTAAAGTGATGGCCAAGATGGTATCGGCGGATATAATGTGCGTCAGACTGAAAGCCGTGAAGGAGAAGTTCACTGGAATTATCAAGTGTGTTTTACTTCTAAATTTCTTTCGAATGAATTGTGTGTTTTATTCTAATAAGGATAAGTTGAAGTTGTCTTGATAAAATGTGTCATCCGTGAAGGTTCATGCTATAGAATAGATGTATTCAGATATTGTTTGCTCGATGATGTTACCTAGGCATAGTGTTTGTGGTTCTGGGTGTCATGTTGCTGATATAGTTTGTCGGAAATCTTCCGTCTAATATCCTTTTCGCGAAGAAAATTGTGAAGTCTACTGTGAAATATGTGTGCCCCAAAGTTGTATGATTTTTTCAAGGAAAGTATGTGCTCAACATATTAATTTCGTATATGGACAATGATGATATGAAGTCCCTTATTTCATAAAAAATGAAGAATCACTTTATGCATAGCCTAAAGTCATTTCTTAAAGTGGATAAACAAGCATTTTATTTTTATTTTTATTTTTTGGGAAGGATGTATATACAGGGGTTGAGATATGCCAGAATATAAAAATTCCTTATGAACCCCTTAAATAAACACTAATGACGACATGATCCTGATTCCTGATGGCTGTGTGATCAAACCTGGGCAGTTGGTTTTCAGTAGGCTTGTAAAAATCCTTCATGTAAATCTGTTTTTTATTTTTATTTTAAATCAGCTTTCAGTAAGAAGTGGAGCGTCTCAGAGTGGCAGGATAGCCTATGGGATTGTACCTATGTTCTTTTTGTGGATGAGTTATTTTTCATCCACATGTAATTGATCAGTTGTTTGATACGTGACAAAAATTTAAATGTAGAATCTCATCCACATGTAATTGATCAGTTGTTTGATAGGTGACAAATTTAAGTGTAGAATCTTACTTCAGTTTATAGAGATACAAGTAGGACTAATTATCTGACAACAATGTTACAAGGACAATACAATCTGAGCAAAGTTTATTCCTTTCTCTTAGCGAAGTTCATTCTTTTTGTACTCTGGATATTCCTTTATCTGTTTGATAGAGTTCAAATACTTGTATGTTTTATCGTCATGCATGGACTGTTTCTATCATGCGGTTGATGCATGAATTTCTTCGGATGTTAGTTTGACATATATAATGGAGTTTGAAAAGCTTTAAAAAAAATATTTTTGTGTTATTTTAAAAATTGGAGGATTTTTTTTTCTAATGAATTTTGGAGTTTTTTTTATCACATGCCTGTGTTTTTTTTCAATAGGCAACAAGATGTTCGTGCATCGGAGATTGATAAAGTGGATATGTACTTGTCCTTTCGCCCCGGTGACATTGTGAGAGCCGTAGTTGTATCCTTCACAATTGGTCACCCTTGACCATCTCTGATGGAATAATAAATTCCATGTATGTGCTAGGAAGAGTGCTATATAGAAAACCTTTGGGGGGCAGTGATATGCCTCCAGAAGCACTGTTATTGCTATATCTTAACTGGGGGGTGGTGAGGCATTATGCCACCTTTTGGCAACATATGTAGGTCATGCATTGAAGATATTATGGAAATGCAATCACTGTCTCACTATTTTTCTCATTTACAATGCATCATCAATTCAAAAATATTGATCAAGGAAATAAAAGTAACTAATCTTCTTAATTTTCATATGCTGGACATCCTAACGTGTTTAGTGACATGTTGTTGAAGATATGGGGTGTCTTGGTCATAGAAAGTAAGAATTTTGAATGCTCCTTGTGGTGAGGATTTTTGTCCTATTAACAATTCTGGCCATATTTTTTGTTTTTTTGTTGGACATTGTGGCCACATTTTCAAATGATCTTGTTTTCCTTTGTTTTTCCATATTTAGCATTTTGTCTTTGGTTACTTGTAGCAAAGATTGTCTAAGAGTTTCAGATGGGGGCATTTTTTGTTTAGATTTGCATCAAAAGTATTGTTGAACCTTAATATAATTTCTCTATAAAGCTCTCTCTTGGAGATGCACGGGCATATTATCTTTCTACTGCAAAGAATGAACTGGGTGTTGTATCAGCTCAAAGTATAGCAGGTACAGTGTTTTGAATCTTTTGATTGTATCTTCTACTCTTGCATTTATTTTGAGATATTCTGAAATCCATTTTAATTCATATTGGAGAAATGATTGTTAGAGCATCTGTGTTCAGCTGTCATCCTTGATTGTCCTCTAATTTTATATGCTTAGTTCAAAATGTTTTTTGGGTTATTGATTGCATAATGATTTATGACGCTACAGTGGCATTTCTCTATCCTTGGACATATGGCTGTTTTTATAGACTTCATATCTTTTTCCTCTCTTCTTGGCTCAGTGAAGTCTTTCTGCATTTTCAACTCTTCCACTGCTTTTTTTTTCAGTTTTATTTAAGTTGATGGTTGCACCACTGTTTCTTCTCCCTTCTCATGTTCTCATTTTGACTCTTTTTTTCCCTCTCGTCTGAAGTTGTACCCTAATTAGTCGATTAATAATTTTTAAAATGAACCAGTGGGTGGTTGCACTGCACAGCTGAATATGATACCATTGGAAAATTCTCTTTTTGCAACTTATTTGACTTGCTCTATTTCTGATATTTGATTACACTGTAGTTGCCCAAAGGAGATAGAGAGGCCATATCTTTTTGAGGTCTGTGTGTTATATGAAGCAGCAGCCTTAAATAACTTCTGCTAGATTGACACCTGAAAGTTTAAAGCATATAGAAGGACCAAGTTTAAACATGACTAGGATCAGTATCACATGATAGTTCAATGTGATCCTTTTGAAAGTGATTGGAACCCGTTTATTACTAGTGCAAATCGATTTATTTGTTGTTAATATTTTGGAACATTTGAATAACAACATAAGTAGTCTCAGTACTTTTAGAACAGTCCTGCAATTAAGCTCATGAGTGCTTTACATTGTCACAAGGAGGAGGAATAAAATACTTTGATATTACTTTCAAGATTATCCTGAAGGACTTCAATCAGTTTTATCGCTCTGGATAACCAAAATAATTCACTATTTACATTTACCTTATCATGTGACCACAGTGGAATTTGAATTGGGTACCATAGAAAATTTTCAAATGCATTTCATAAACTTAAATCATATACAATAATGAATTGGTGGGAGGCACATTAATATATGTTTCTAGCATCAAAAGCAGCATTCAGCAAAGCTAGTTTCATTTTTCTTGGCACTGGGCTGTTACAATATCCACAATCCAATCATGAATTTTTCTGGCATCAGCTTTTTACTAGATGCCTGAAAAGTGCATGTATAGCAATGGTCGGGAATGCTTCTTGCATTTTGATCATCTTGTAAGTTCTAATTATGAATATTTTTCCTTCTTCAAATAGTTTTTGGGTTTGTTCAGAAGACTTTTGACCACACTATGCCTACCATAATTGAGAGATTTGCTGTATTCTGTGTCAATCATCAGATGTTTAATGTTTTATCCCACTTATTATTGAAGAAAAATTGCAATGATGAGGATTTACTGTTTGGCTGCTTAGGTGCAACCATGGTGCCCATTAGTTGGACAGAGATGCAGTGTCCATTGACAGGCCAAATTGAACAGAGGAAGGTTGCTAAGGTCAACTAATGGTTTCACATCCGCTAGAGGTGAGAACCTCATCTTATTAATGGCAGATTTTGCATGATCTTTAGTAAGTTTTTTTGTCCACTTTTACTTGTGGAATGTGTGGTTTGTCATTGTTTTTTCATCAAAGGAAAAATATATGTGATTTTATCTCTCCCTTCTATGGATATGCATATTATGGTTATGAATGTTTTCCCCTCAAACAAAGTAGAAAGGGTGCAGCCTCTTTGTTTTTTTTTTTGTAGTTAAGATAAAAGGGTGCTGCCTCATTTAAGTTGGGCTTATTTAGGGGTTTACTTTGTTTTCAGTTTATGACATGTTTCACAAATTAGCTTCGATTATGCTGTAATTTATCAACTGAAACTAAATCCTTGTTTCCAAGAGGATGGCTGAGATATCTCTTTCAGGAAAAATGTGCTATCTTTAAAAATCATAAAAAGAAGGTTTTTTTATATATCAAAGAATAGGATAAACTGTAGGCATTATCAGAAATCATGACAATGGTTGTGCTGTAAATCTATATCACTGTTCACCATGTGAAAAATTGTTCTGTGTGACTAGTTTAGTTATTTTCTTTAATAATGTGCTTGGTTGTGTGACTAGTTCAAGTGCGTGGACCTTTTCTTTAATAAGTACCCCCATGTCTTTTTTCTCTAACCCATCTTTCTACTGGATGATTGTTCTTTCAGATTCTGTAGTTATTTTCAATGTTCATCTATTGTTCCCAGAACCACACATACATAGCTTTCATCAATAAATGGTTCATTTATCCCAGTAATTCTTTATTTAAACAGCATTTTTCATCAATAAATGGTTCATTTATCCCAGTAATCTTTATTTAAACAGCATTTTAAGCATGATTTTAAGATGAACAGCCTAAGGTCATGATATAATCTGGTCCTCTCGTTCGGGTGATTTTCTTGCAGTAGTGTAACAGAGATTCCTTGTTAAACACAGTAGAGTGAACATTGTACAAACTGGTTGCAAAATAATTTTTTGATTGACAAATGAACACTAGTTGAACTGCGCTGTCTATTTCGTCAATGCTATTGTCAAGACTGCTGGAATAGTTAACTCTTCTGTGGCAAATTTGACAGGATGTCGCAATTTCACCGTCAACTTCTGACTCTCTCTCTCTCTCATATTTCCATTTGCTAACGCCCGCATCCCAAAAGTTTTGACTGGAAAGTCCTGCTGCCTGCCATTGCAATGGAAAAATATAGGGGGTGGAATGGCTTGCGAACCGAAACTGGAGAACTGAAGGTGGCAACTAGGAAAGAGAGCTTAGATTCCTTTTTTTTTCGTAGCATTTCCCTTCAAATTTTGATCTTTTTCAATGCCTGTTAAAAAATTGCAAGTATATGCATGACCATAATATGCATATCCATAGAAGGGGGAGATAAAATCACATATATTTATGCTTCCCCAGTGAAGGTTCTGACTGGTGTATTTATTTGACATATTAAAGGTTTCTAGTGAACTTTTGTTCCACTCTAAGTGCCCTTCTGTTTATGGATTTCAGTTTTATTGATTGGTTATGATGATTAGAACCGTGGACGAATTCTCAGAATAAACCAAAAAGTATCTCTAAGAAAATCCATAAACATTGTTTAATTGCATTGATTTTAATGTGCTTCCAATGAAATTCCATTGTGAGATAGCATTTCAAGGAGGCCTGGTTAAACCAGGGAACTACACTTCTGATGCATTTGCCAAAAAAAAAAAAGAGGTGCAAGAGCAACATCAACCACACTCGGTAACTTAAAATTTGGAGGGTGGTGTGCTCTAACAACATCCCATATCTATATCCAAATTTGGAGATTTGGATTTGACCCTCCAAATTTGAAGGTCACCTCCAACTCACATTTTTCACTTTTTATTTTATTTATTAATTAATTCAACCCGATGTATATTAAGATCCGCTAATCCATTTTTAATAAAAATATTATAGTCGGAAAGATCTCATTGAGATCTACAAAATGAGACTAATATTAAATTATTTTAGAATTGATTTTAAATAAATCCTTATACATTTGATTATTCTAAGAATTATTTTATTTATTTAATTAAAAAATTGTTAATTTAAAAATAACCCCAATACCATTTAATATTAGTCTCATTTTAAAGGTCTTAATGAGATCTTTTCAATGATATAATTTTTTATATAAATAGATTAATATTAATAATATTTATTAATAAGTTTTATATAATTTTGAAAATGATAAGAAAAAATGGAGGGTAATGATTGGAGTGCAACACCCTCCAAAAATGGATTTCCTCCAAATATGGAGGGTATTTGGAGGCTTGAATTGGAGATGCTCTAATATAAATATATTTTTAAGGATATGTTTGGAAATACAGTTTGAAAAGTATCTTTTGGCTTTTAAATGCTTTATACACACTTATTAAGAGTATAATGATGATGGTTGTTTTATGAAACAAGACACTATATTAAAAACAAAATCAAATAATTATGATGCATTTAAATTGACATATTTAGTAATAGATTTTAACTTTAGCTTATAAAAAAATTAATAGCTTAATTTTTTTTTTTGTATCAAACTCACCCTCAGTTTAGGTGTAGGTGTCGTAAACAATCTATTGCATTCCACCATTTCATGTATCAAAAAAGTTTAAACAACTATTAGATGTAGGCACGTTTGGAAACACATTTGAAAATAAGATTTAAAATAACGTGGTTTAAATAGACTTTGATATTTGGAAAACACATTTTATGTGCTTTTTAGAAAGCAATCATTTTAGAGTGGGATATATTTTTCAAAATAGGCAAATTTCAAAATATACAAATTCAAATTAACGTGAAAGATTAATAAGAGAAAAAAATAAGGATTTGAGTTAATGAGATCTATTTTTAATGAAAGGCAATTTGGTATTTTGCCATTTTATCCATTTTCAAAAGTCAACAAGCCAACCAATAAGGTGATGATACTTCATGAAGCATGTTAATGGAGCTTATGAGTTGGGGCTTGGGTATCATCAATATAACAAAAAATGAACAATTTAATAATAATCCGCAAGAGTGTATGATAAACAAATAATAAGATGGAATGACATCACATCATTGATCTACAACACTCATCAAGCAATTAATAAACTCTTTTGTCCATAACTATTCTAATATAAATAACAATAATGATTTTTAGGCCTCAATTTTACAGACCCCAAATAACTCCCATGAGGTGACAACAAAACATTACCCATTATGTCTTTTACTTAATTATTTCCTTATAATGTGTTTGACTGTTTTAATTTATCGTATTATTGTAGAGTATCATAAAAAAAAATCATATATATTGTTATCTCTCCCCCTTTCCCACACCAAACCTGCATGAGTTCGAAAGCCAGCGACTAAAAGCGAGTTCGATATTCCAGTTTAACTTCTCACCCAGTCTTTTCTTCAAAAAAACAAAAACCCAATATCGACAGAGAGAGCGACCGAATATGGGGGGATGCAGGAAGGATGCGATGGTGGCGGCAGGTGGCGGCTTTGCCGCCGCCATCGATGAAGATGATTGTAGTGGTGAGAGAGTATGAGGAGACGGAGAAAGAGAGAACGGCGGTGGTGGTGTTAGAGAGGCGGTGCGAAGTGGGTTCCAGCGGAAAGGCCTCCCTCTTCACCAATCAGCTCGGCGACCCTGTCTCTCGTGTTCGCAACTCCCCTTCCTTTCTCGTCCTGGTAATCACTTTTCATTTCAATTTTGATTTCATATTTTAATATAAATAAATTGTTTATATTGGTTAGTAATAATATTATTTTTTTAAAAAATATATATAAATAGATGACAAAAGTGAAAAACCAGATAGTGGGGGTGATAAGGTAACAATCATAAGTGAAAGACGAGATAGTGGCAGAAGTAAATGTAACACTAAATATTTATTTTTTAAAATCTGTTTTTTTTTTACATTCATAAATGTAACAATCATTCGTAAATATATATTTTTGTTGCATTCATAAAAGTAACAATCATTTGCATAGTCATAATGATTTATTTTTGTTTAAACTTGTAAATGATTTATACAAGTTACATTCTGAAATGTAACAATATACTACATATGTATTTTGTGAAAGTGTTAAATTTTGTCATTTTTCTTTGCTGCTATATTCTTTATCTTTTTTTTCTACAACATTTTTCAACATGAATGTTATAAACTGTTACATTCACATATTTATGTTACATTTATGTATCATTGTTACATTTATGCAACACTGTTACATTCTGTTACATTTACACAGTTATACAATCATAAGATTGTTATATTTATATTTATGTAACACTGTTACATTCTTTAACAGTTATAATCATAAAAAAACTGAAACATTTTTTTTTTTTTTTATTTAGATAATTTTGGTGTAATTTAGGTAAGTTTTTTTTATGTAATTTTGATGAAAAACAATTTAGGTAATTTTTGTGTAAGTTATGTAAGTTTTGGTATAAAATTTATAAGAATTTTAAAATTCAAATTTTGAAATAGGCAAATTTTAAAGGGATATATTTTTCAAAATAGGCAATGGATAAATTCAAATGAATGTGAAAGATTAATAAGAGAAAAAATAGGTATTTGATTTAATGGGATCTATTTTTTAATGAAGGGCGTATCTGTATTTTGTCATTTTCCCCATTTTCAAAAGTCAAGAAGCTAATCGATAAGGTGATAACACCTCATGGGGCCTGTGAGTGGGGCCTGTGAATTGGGGCCTGGGTATCATAATTAAAATAAATTATTTTTTATTTTTAGTTATTGCACATTTGAAAAATAAAATAATAAATTTTTTGTTATTTTATTGAACATTGTGCGTAAAATGTGAATAAATATTTATAAAAAATATAAAGATAATTTGACATACGCATCGACAACAGGTCGGGCTGGTCCGTTAAAACAGGCCCAGGTCTGCTGCCAAATAAACAGGCCTAGGCCCTGCCCACGGACCTGAATGGACCTGTCGGGCAGGGCCAGGACTTTGGGCCCATCAGATTTTAAACATGTTATATTTATATTAATTATTAATACTAATCTATTCATTTGTTTATAAATGTTAGATTTGAAAGTTTAATGGTGAGAAAAAATATTTGCATTCATTAATTTTTAAAAATAAAATATGAAATGAATTAATTACTTGAAAAACTGAATCACTACATATATGATATATCTAAACTAGATTGGCATTTACATAAATGCCAATAATTTACATAATTCAACTACAATTTAAATAAAAATTACATGTGACTCATTCACTGTATTGCCCCCACGGGCCTATAGACCGGTCATGTGGGCGAGATTGAGGGCCAACCCGAACGGGCCAAGCTTAGGCAGGCCCATGGGTCGGGCATGGCCCCAGAATTAGACCCGGTTTGGTCCTGCGGGCCCTTGTCCGGCGGGCTGGGCTTTCAGACCTGGGGCCAAACAAGGACACTTAATTTGATATGAGATCCCTTATTGATAAAAAAAAAACTATTGTAAAAGTGAGATTTTAAAAAAGTACAATAGATTGGGTGGTACAATATAATTTGAAAGAGATTTAAAATATTAAAATCAGCTCATTCTCAATATTGTAACATGCTAAACGATATATTACTTGTTGGATCCGGTTAGGTCCAATGTGCATTGGATAATTTGATTATCCAACGTGATTATGACTATTCGATTTTATAGAAATATTATGACTAAGATATTATATCAAAATTAGTATAAATTAAATCATAACTTTTCTTCTTTTAGGATTAAATTAAATTAGATATCATTTCAAAATGATAAAATTGGATGGTCATTATTGTTGAAAATATGGGACAATGGAAGACGAGTATTGTTGACGAGACCCATCTTTTTCGAAATAGACTTTAAATTCTTCCATTTGAAATTTTATTTGATTGAACTAGATGCATGAAGAATTTCTTGGTTTATCAAACAAAATTTTCCTATGGATTCATAAAAAATCAATCCATTTAAATCAAAGTCTATTTAAAAAAAGATGGGTTTCGTCAACAATATCCTATATCCGACATAATCAATACAATGACTTCAAGGATCAATGGAATTGAATGCTTTTAGATGACTTGTCCCGCTTTGATAAGAAAAGTTATGTCAAATTTAGATAAAAGGGCCTTCTTTTATAGGCAAAATAATGCCTCTTGATGTACAAGACCCACCATTTCATGATTGGGGAGGTGTATCCACCGTTTCCACGTGATCGTATGATCTAGATTTGTCCACCATTCGATGCATCACTTCCAATGGTATACCCTTTGATTATTGTAACTTTTAAAACGTCCAATACGGTGGTGCTACTACACACTACCCTGCATCAAAGGTTCACCATAGAATACAAAGAGCATATTTTATAAATCCTCAAAACTTTTTCCTAACAATGGATGCGAGACGAAAAAATAGGATCACTTTTCATCCTCCCATAAAAACCACTCAAACTCAACTTTTTGAATATTTTAAAAATACCCAACAATTATCATGTTGGACAATTAAATTGTTCAATTCATGTTGATCTAACCCGATCTCATTACTTACAAACAAATAAGTTTTATGCGAGTAGGAGATGGGGATGATTGGAGTCACTCGCATCCATATAGATGAGAATGCCATGCATATCATGAAATATGTGCCAATTTTGTTGTGGCTCGGGTTGACTTCTTATCAACCCGGACCCTTATTTTTCTTTGTTTTTTTTATCTTCCTCTCTTTTTCACCTGTTGTGATTGTATTATCGTCTGTTTTGATTTATGATTGTACCCAATTTTTTTTTTCCTTAAAATTTCATAGGTCTATTTACAGCAAACCCCCTTGTAATTTGTCATATATTTTTGGGAGTCGTGATGATGTCGGCCTCCGCGAACCAAGACCGCTTATTTATCAGTTCAAAATGATTTTAAAATAAAGAAAAGCGGATATTCACTGGGTGTTCGCGTGTTTTTAATTGAGCCACAGAGCGAGAGCGCGCGCGCGCGAGAGAGAGAGATGGGAATCGAAATGGCACTGGCAACCTCGTTAGGCGGCGGAGGGACCCTCCTCCGCTCCGGTATAAGCCGGCGCCGCCTCCTGCCTCACTCTCCAACGTCGACCGCGTCCCTCCGCCGTCCGATCCAGATGAATCCCCACCGGTCGAGGTTCTTCTTCATCGTCGGCGCCGCGGACTCCTCGTCTCAGACCTCCTCTCCGACGGTTTCTGACCAGACGATTGTTCCCGATAACGATTTTACACTAGCCAAGGTCTCTCTCTCTCTCTCGTTGTTTTATGGGAAACAAGTAAATCTTTATGTCTTATAATCATTGGTTGTTCAAATATCATTAGAAATTTAGAATAATCCCGATAACCTCCTCCTTGTTGAATGGAGGAGGAGGTTAAGGACTAAGGAGACTAGGACTAAGGACATCGATGTGTGAATGAGACTGTCCGCAAATGAAGTGCACACACGGCGTGTGCATCAATGAGACATGTAGAAGCGTCGAATTGGGATCAAAACTTGATATAATGAAAACAGAAATAGGATTCAAGCTCTGATATTTTGTTAGATTTAGGAATTGGAGAGAATGAATCAAATTTCTTATTAGGGCTTGGCACAAATATATAGTTCAAAGAAGGAGAAGTAAATGACTAAATTATCCTCAAGACAAGAAAAGATTTTAAGTTCCCTGATGTATATACAATATATCTAACAATGAGTCGGAGTGAAGAAGTAAGAAAGGATTGGATTGGGTGCATATGGAAATCTTATGGTAGAACAGTGTGGAAAGGATCTTGAACATGAATTCTGATGAAAGAGGGGATCTGGGGTGTCCTTTTTCAGATTTTGTTTGCGGTGATGACCAGCTTTTTTTTTTTTTGCTTCAATGCTAAATTCACCTCTCATTGAACTTTGTATGAACTTCCTACCATTTGGGCCTTGTAAAATGGCACTCCTGGTTGAGAAGAGCACAATTTTTGTTTCTCCCTACAGTTCCATCTGATGTACTTTCTCCGTTTAAAGAATTTTCATCCATATATGTATCTGTTGCACACGAAGGAAAATTTTGCTAGTTGTTTTTCCTTACAGAAATTATTGTGTGGTTGTATCAACTTTCAGGTCTCATTTGGTGTTATCGGATTAGCTCTTGGGTGCACTCTACTCTCGTAAGTTCATTCACATGGACGTAGTTGGACATTTCAAGCGACATTTTTATTTTGTACAGCTATTCATGTTGCATGCAAAATGTGTCAGGTACGGATTTGGCGCATATTTCAATATTCTTCCTGGATCAGAGTGGTCTGCATTAATGCTAACATATGGTTTTCCTCTTGCGATAATTGGTATGGCCCTTAAGGTAGGACTTCATCAACTCATATTACATTGCTAATTTATATGGCAGTTCTGTGATACATCTGAAGATGTCTGCAACATTATATATTGGTAGATATCAATGTGAGGACGTAGTGTATTTTAGGTACTTGAACTGAAAGATGGGTGATTTTTCCTTGAGAGTTTTTGAGTAGTTTGTGATTTGTTTGGGTTATATGATGATAGATGCTTTAGTGTTCATGGTTCTTTTATAATTTTTTTCCTGCTCGAGGAGATCTACATGAACCTTAGATATCTTAGACTAAATAAAAATATTTATTCATAATATTCTTGTCCATTGACAACTCCATAATTGACATTGGGAATTATTCACTTATCAGTAAAATTATATTTCAGTGATAATCTTCGTTTTCCCTCTCTGTTTTGCAGTATGCAGAGCTGAAACCTGTTCCTTGTATATCTTATTCCGACGCTCAAGCCTTGAGGGAAACATGTGCTACTCCTATTCTTAAACAGGTAATTTTTAAGTTGGTTTCTGTTTAGGTATCTCTAGAAACTTTGTCAGTTTTTATGCTTCTAATGATTTCATTAATTGCTTCATTATTGAAACAGCCAAAGTTGCTTCTGGCACTCCTTTATGAGATTCTTTTTTTTTTTTTTGCTATCGAAGGGACCCCCCGTGGCTGACCTTAAAGTCGAGCTGGGAAGGCTACCTCTGAGATTCTTAGAAACAATCAAAGAGTTTTATTAGGACATAGTGTAATAGTGTATTTACAATCTTTGGTTGGTGTACGTAGTCTCTAAGTTATAACTATGACAAACATTATACATACTCAAAATTTGCATAATCTATTAATTGTCTCTTCAGTTAAGGAATATTGTTGGGCTCTGTTTCAATAAAGAGTGTCAATTAACTTTCAGGACATCAGATTCTCTCATCTAATGAAAATCTAAAATGGAAGAATGGCAAGGCTACCACGTTCATTTGGATCTGTATTAAACTGACATGGAGAGTTTAATGTCCCCCATCATATATGTCCTAACAGGTATCCATCCATGCAGTATTTGCATAGCAAGAGAGACGATACATTTATGTGACTAAAATTTTTCCCTTGATAAAAATGGAATATAGTTCACATACTGCAAATAGGCAAGATGTTCAATTATGTTCGACCATCTAAACGTTATATAGGCATCAAAACTACATATCATGCATTGCATACTGTGCGTGAGCATGCACAAACTTAACTGCTCGTTTCCTTGGCTGCATGTCTTTATGTAGATCCATGTGTGGATTCTTGATGTTCCATGCAATTTTGAGGAGTAAAGCGGGCATACGATTTCCACTTGACATGCATACCGGTGTAGAATCATAATCAGTATCCATTAATGAATTTAAGAGGGACTGGATGTAGAGTTGCTCACCATATCTGTTGAGTACTCTCTTCCTCTCTAAATGCTTTTCTTTTTATTGTTCATTCATATCTTCTTCTGAGATATGAATTGCTTTAAGTGGCTTCTTGGATATGCTATGCCCAGGCAGAGCTCACAGGAAGAAAGATCTTTCATTATTACCTGGTGGGAAATACCAAGTTTTCTATAATTTTATATGATGTTAAAGGATATCTAAGGATCATTTTTCATATTTGTTTGATCTCTGTATTTTTTTAAAATTCTGCATTGCATAGATTATAATATATTGTAGATGACAAATTCATCACTCTTTTAAACTGAACTCATAATAAGACACACCATTTAATTTAAGTTCTGATTTAAATAAGTTGAGTGCCTAGGGAAAAATTTACTTTAGCTAGCAAAATATTTTATCAACACATTTCTCTGTACCAACTTCTCAAGTACTGTGCACTACAACTGAACTCGGATTCCTGTGAAGTTTTTGTAATGCTTAGACTCACGTGTTTATGCATTTGTTAGGTCAGGAATGATGTTATAAGGTATCGCTATGGAGACGAGCAACATTTGGATGAGGCCCTTAAACGAATTTTCCAATATGGTCAGGTAGCTTTCTATAAACATCATCCATGACTACAAGTGTATGTTAGCTTTGGATTGGATTGCAAGCAGTGTGAAGTGTAGGGGAAGCTTTTTATATTATTTTTTGGGCCTCTAGGTGGACTTTTCTGTCTAGGTGCGTGTAATTCTTCATTCCCCAAAGTATATAGAAAAAGGAGTTATTCCGCTATGCAATTGTTGAGCAATGGAAAGTGATAGAGCTTAGCTATTAAAAACTGGTCAGGTTTTGGCCAATAATATGTTCCATTTTGTTAAGTTAGTTACAGCTGATTTTTCCTTGTTTCTACTAGTTAATGTAGAGTTCCCAGTTCTTGTTTTAATGCATCTTGGATTAGAAATTTTAATTCTGTGTTGAATTGTTTATACTTATTATGTTATTCTTCTGTCAGATTGATTCTCTATTGCATGTGTTAGGGTGGAGGAATTGCTCGAAGAAATGCACCAAAATTGCAAATGATTCGTGAACAAGTATGATTTCTATAATGCCTTTTTAAGAAATATATTGTGAGCTGTAAATTTTTTTTTTTGAACATGCTGCTGTTATATTACTGTGAAAGAGGATTGATACTGTAGTCATTAATATACATCTCTTTTAAAAATTTTAAATCATTAGTAATGATTTTTTCTCTAGTCTTATTTCTCATGCACCACTTATAAACCCTTGTTTTTCTGTTAATCTGGAAATCATTCTTAAGCTCAAACACACAAAAACTTCCATGGAAAAGAGTATTTTCTGAAATATTTAGTAAATGGTTTAGTAGTTAATAAGTTTATCATATTCTTCAATCGGCAACTGTGTCATCCTTTCAAGAACTTCCTTGCCAAGATTGGATGATGTAATATATCCCTATAGAAGAATGTATTCTTTTTGAAAGAGTTTTTTCTGAAGCCATTCTGAATGATTGTTTGTTAGTCCTATTTTTATCATTCTGATCTGTCCCTGTAGGTAACTGGAGATGGAAAATACAGTTTAGTCCTTGTGTTCGAGGCGAAAGCTCTCGAGTTGGCTGATTTTGAAAAAAGACAGGTAGCAACATAACAAAGAATTAATGTCCATTTTCAAATATACCATATTGCCCTCTTTGATATGTTCTCCAACACATGGGGTCATCAGTACTAATAAGTTATCATTTTTCCATTTCTCCATCATTGATATCAATGGGAAAAAAGTTTACATACTAACTATTTCCAATTCTAAAAACTTAAAATCAGGCAAAATTTGCTTCATTCTTTGGACCTGGAATCACAGCAGAAATCGGTAAGTCTCTAAAAGCAGCATCATGCGTGTCTTGTTTCGATCACAGGAGTAGAACTTGATATATTGAGTCTGTTGTGGGTGCAGGCCAAACAGAATAATTTATAGTCTGTTGTGGGTGCAGGAAAAGGTGAGAATGATTTATACGAAGTCCGCCTTATCTCAGACACGGTATCATCGCCAAGTTCGTAGCTCATACACTTGACTGTATAGAATAGTTTCCTTTGTTGCTACTGCTCATTAAAGTTCTATTTATTATTGCCATACAATTTTCCATTGTAAATGCAATATTCTCTCTTTTCATTCTGTGCGAAAAGGTTCATCTTTATATCATAATCTGCAAAATATGTGTATCAACTAATCAGAGACTTATAATGAATGTATCATTCATTTTGTTTATTAAATGCGTCTATGATGTTATGATCCAAGCTCTACTGCAATCTGAACTGTTTATTTGTTGCTCTTTTAAAGAAAGGCTATTTCTGTAGCAATAGTAGTAGATATTAGACAAAAAGTTCCCTCCACATCTTTTTTGAAGCATTTTAGCATCATGCATCTATAAATTGAATTATATGTGAAATTATTTATGCACCCAAAGAACCCACAGTCACAATACTGTTCCACATAAATCATTCAAATCTTCCATTCCATAACACTAATTCTTTCCATGTCTTTGCATGGAAAATGAAAGAAAGTGAAAGAATCTTAATAAAAATGATATAAAATTGATATTTTTTTGTTGGTTTGTGCATGAGTGATAGAAATAATTTTCCTTGCTTGTCCTCACAATCTCTCTTATGGTGGAGAAATAAGATTACAAGTTATTTTTTTTTGTACCAATAAAAGTTAAAGTAAAATATAGTACCCTTGTTTAAATATAGATTTTGTGTTAAACTTAAACTTATCATCACCCAAGTAACAAAGACTATATGTCTAGTCTTATCTGTTCGTCTCTAACCATTTATATTTTTTTAA
The DNA here is from genome assembly GCA_030737845.1 of Acorus calamus. Taxonomy (NCBI): domain Eukaryota; kingdom Viridiplantae; phylum Streptophyta; class Magnoliopsida; order Acorales; family Acoraceae; genus Acorus; species Acorus calamus. The sequence continues at coordinate 6,119,933 of CM060860.1, forward strand.
AATTATATATACACACTTCATGAAATATAGTATTATATCTTTATAAACCAGTAAATGTTTTTATTTTATTTTTTTTTGAAAAAAAACTCAATTAAACATGCTACATTGACAGAGTATATAATGTACTAAGGCATTATATATACTCCATTAATGGAGTATTAATCGACTGGGTACGGCCTCTAGCTACTACTAGTACTAGTCAGCTAGACATATTTGTTCGTATAGAAACAAGAGTATAGGTTGCCGTTGGGACTAGTAAACAAGAGTAAGTTATCCACGTAAAATGGCAAGTGGAAGTGAATTGTAATCCCCACATGAGGTCTGACACCAAACGTAGTCACTCCCATACTACGTACAGAATCTTATCCCTCCCAAGTACTACATTGTATTTTATTTTAGGGAAAAATCCAAATAGCCCACTGTAAACTACCTAAAATTCATATAACCTTCTGATTTTTTTTCTAAAGTTCATATAACCCCCTTTAAGCACCTATAATATCTAAATAGCTCTTTGAGTTAAATTTCTGTTGAGATGAGGAATATTCTACGAATATTTTGTTTGGTTAACTCTACTTCAAAACATAGTATACAAAAACCCCCTAAAAAATGCAGAAAATCATATGTAAATGATAATTTTTCTCTTCAAGATAGGTTTTTATAATTTATTCAAAGAGATAAAATCATCATTTACATATAAATGTTTTTCATATTTTTAACAAATTGTAGAAGTTTTTTAGAATACTATGCTTTCAGTAAAGGTTAACCAAAAGGAATATTCTCTTAATATTCATCATCTCTCAATGGAAGTTTAAGCATATGGTTATTTGAATTTATATAGAAGTTTTAGGGGGGTTATACGGAATTTAGGAAAAGTCAGGGGGTTATATGAATTTTGAGCAGTTTACATGGGGTTTACTTGGATTTTCCCCCTTTTTTACCAGCCGACAAGTTACCTCGCCATGCAATGGCTTTTACTGTTGACGTGGGGTGGTGAAAAACAGAGTTCCAGTTTACAAGAGAGGGTGGTCAGAGAGACAGAGAGAGAGACAGACACAGAGAGAAAGAAAGAGATGGTTCTGATTGAAAGACCACCCGCGTGAGCTGAGAGAGGTGGGGGCCCTACGAATTGTTCAGGCGTGGGCTTTATAATGGACAGACCTTCGACATGTCTCCCCAATCAGAAATTCTTTCAATCACCTCTGTTGGAGGTGGGGAAAGAAAGAAAAGGAAGGGAAGGCAGTAAAAACTGCTATGTTTTTTTTATTTTTTATCTGTTATGGTTTCAGTCACCACCTTACACGCGCTAAAATCATGGATTTTGTTTGTATTACACAGGATGGGACCTACTGGTAATGGAAGATTGACTGGATTGTGATGAAAACCATTTAGGATGAGACTGACATCCTGTCTGTGCATTAGTGATCAGTCCCAATGGAGAGAGGATATGTCTCATGTTAAGTTACATGTTTGATACGTGTCAATCTCATATTAGAGAATAATATGATTTAATTCTAATCTCCTAATAAAGTTGACCAATTAGATTGTTGGATCCTATCTCATGTTTTTTTTTTTGTAAAGCGGGTGTTATGCCTATCAATAATTTAAGAACTCTCAGAATCTATTTTGAATCCGTACGTATTAGAAAAATAAGAACATATTATCCAATATTTGTAAATCTAGATCCAATGTGAAAATGGATATCAAAATATTTGCTTCAGAAAATATCGGAATTTGATATAAATTATAAAATTATATATGCTTATATTCAGGGGCGGAGACAAGGGGGGGGGGGGGGGGGCGGGCTGGGGCCCGGGCCCCCCAAGCCTCACAGTCACAAATGTGAAGTTATAGTGTTATATGTTGTCTTTTGTTTTTTTGGTATGTTATATATATGATTTCCATTGTGAACAGTCACACACAAGTGAAGTCTCGTAGTCCCATCATTATGGACTTAAAATGGGCTTTAAGAATTAGATTTATTCAATAGGCTTTATCTCTTATATTAAAAAAGGGATAATGTTACATACAACCCCTTTCAAGCCCCAATCTTAATTTACAAGCATATATTCCAATGAATTGTGTGGATGCATTTATAAAAAATATTAAAATTTTTTTATCAAATAACATACTTCGTTAATATGATGAGTATATGATCCAGTTATTTTCTATCGATGTATATGAGATTGGAATTGAGACTAAAAAAATTGTATAATAAGATAATTGATACACTACTTAGTCTGTATTATATCTCCATCTACCGTCTCATATACTATGATAGGATACACTATAATAGAGCTGATACTATGAATCTATGATACGATGGTATCGTAGTGTATAGATCGCGTTATATAAAAGCAATTTTTTTACATTTTTTTATAAATATCATATTCTATTTGCGTATACTTCATTTCATATATCAATATGTACTTCAATGTAAGAGTGTATACTTTTTTTAAAAAAGGAAAAACAGTGTGGATGGTATGAACTGTGCACCCGGCTGCATCCGGGGTTGTATGTAACTTTTTTTTGGTTATATGGTTCAAACAAAATTGGTTAATAATGTAATGAAGTTAGTATTGAAATTTAAAAATGTCGTGTTCGGTTTGTTTTACAGTTTACACATGTTTTGAATTTTTGTAAAATATATATCTAACTAATGAAGTACATTCATTTATGAAAAATAAAATGTATGCTTATATGAATCGAATGCATATATTTATATTTTTTAATAATATATTTTATATTGAGATAGAGAAATATGTATATGTTAACAAATTTCATATAGTGTTTTGGTCATGATGACTTTAAATAGGGCTCCACAACGGAACCCATGTATCAATATCCATTGAATTTTTTAATTTTTAGAGTTTTTTTTTCTTTTGAAAATTTTGAAAAAATCTTTGTTTTCTAGAGAGTTTTATTTTAATATCTAGTTTTTAAGAATTGAAAAATCATAATTTTTTATTCAAAGACTTTGGGAACATATTTTTATATATTTATCTTTTGTACAAATATTTTTCATTTTTATTCTGCCCCGGCCCCCCCTTGTTTTAAATCCTGGCCCCGCCCCTGCTTATATTATATATTATTTAAATTTAATTATCTTGTACATGAATTATAATCTTCAAATTTAAGTAACAGGCAGCTAGTAGCTCTAAGGTTCTGATCAGGTAACATTTTTTTATTGCACCGACTCTCATACCTAATGTATTACCCCAACTATTGTGTGTATTTAAATATACATGTCAGTTATCTAATATATCTATAATTACTCTAAATTTAAAAATCGCCCTATTCAAATATTAAGTGTCCAACATATCTAATGCATCATTTGGAAGTACGTTGGGAAGGGAGAGATTTTGAAAAAATGACTGGCTTTTGAAAACATTGTTTCCACATAGATAATATATCGTGAACGCTGAAAATTTGACAAACACGACAATTAAAAAGAAATATATGAATCCGTGTGTTTAATGGTTGAACAGTTGAATCCGCCCAAAACAAACATGTACCCATTGGACCCAATTGGGTCCAAGATCAACTCAAACTCAGATGATAGTCATTCTTGATGTACCAAATATTTTTTTTGTCTCATTCGGGTGCCACTAAACGTTAGACTTTCATTAGTTCATGCCCATCTGCCACTGCAACCAATCAGTTTTTCTTTTTTTCTTTTAAAAAATCAGGGACCAGGAAGTGCATCCAATTAAATTGCATGTTTTATGCTTAACCCTTGCTAATTAAAAGATTATACATTTATAGTTAAACATCCCTCCTTTTGCAGAAATTTAGAACCAAAGCGTGTCAAAAGAGATGCCATGCTTGTTCTTTCTGTGGGGGAGGCAAGCTTTTTTCAGTGAGCATAGATGCATATTGTCCAAAACATGTTTCTAGGAAAGTATCAGGGGGGGGGGGGGGGGGGGTGTGGAGGGGACCTCCAACACATCTCTCGAATCATCCCATTATATTCAAAATGGTTCCATTGGTTTTGGGATTGATATATTAAAGTTCTATCAAGTTTTACTTTTGATTATGCATTATTTTCAGAAGCAATACATTACAAGTTTGACAAATTAAGTATTTATGACATGCAATACATTATAAGTTTGACAAATTAAGTATTATATATATATATATAACCATTTGTCACACATTAAATGAACTGAAGATCAGGATAGCTGGTCTTGGCACAGATGCATAGCTGTGACTCTCTCTCTATCTGTGTCCCTCTTTTTCTGGGGACACGGCGTGAGAACCGAGAAACTCCCCGGCATCAGTTGTAGTATGTGTCTCTTGTTGGTCGAGGGAGAGGAGAGTGAAGTCCCTTGAGTGTGCAAAACCTAAAAAAAGCTAAGGTATCAGTGTGGCCCACGTAAAAGGTACCTCCTCTTCCTACGTATCTCTCTGAAGTCTTGCTGAGAAACTTGTAGCAATAGTAACAGCAGCACATGAAACAAACGCGGAGAGAGAGAGAGAGAGGTCCATGTTGTATGTGTAATAGTTTTAGTACGTAGAGCCCACTGTTTGCATGCGACGAAAGACAAGAGTTCGACAAATAGTACAGACAAGTGTCAGAGTCTGCTTTGAAAGCTAGCCATAGATGCTAACACGTCACACCCATACTAAATCCAAGTTTAACTAATTAACCCTAATCTCACGCAACCAGTGAAAATTAAAATTATCCGGATCCTTTGCATGTTATGGCTTTGGTCACAAGAATTAGGATTGGATTCCATCCGCAATCCGGATTGACTGATTTTAGAAGGGAGACTGAATTATGAATAACTATGGTCATCCTACATGTAAAGTTACCACATGCTAACTTTGACAGATGCAACTCTGACTGAATCGTATATATATGCAAACATATGCAAATATCAAATAAAATAAAAGCATTGACTAACCATATATGTTTCGTATTAAACACTCTTTCTTGTTATTGACATCACTAGTCACGCTTTGTCACATAAAATTTCACATGTAGACCAACTATAAGACATCTTATAGATGAAAAAAACGCACAAGTGAATTTTTCTTTTCTTTAATCTTTAATTGATAAAAAGAGTACATATTCAATATAACAGCTGGTTGTGCCTTAACGTGACCGGTTGAGATTCACTTTTTTTTTTATTTTATGCTTGGATCCTACTTGACTTTCAATGTAGGAATGTCACATCAGCATGATTAAAAATCAGATGGTGGATGAACGATAAGAATTAACAATTATTTTAACTCTAAATTCATCAAATGAAATATAGAGCACCCTTTTTTTTATAATGAAATCCAAATACAAAAAAGACAAGCCAATGATCCAAACCCTTCGTTGATAAACCTTCACGAGATTTTAGAGTCTTCAACACATATGGCCTGGTCTCATCACAACCATGACTACTAACTCTATAATCTCTATATATAATCCATTGTATATATATTATCCATGCATAATAGTAATAAATATAAAACCAAATAATTAATACATATAAGAAATTATATATACCTACTGATTAGCTCACAAAAAAAACACACAAAAACAAAATCACAGTAAAACTATCCTTTAATTTCCTTCTTGGTAGATCACAAGATACACACATAAAAACGCAACCTTACTAAAACCCTAATCACATGCAAACCCTACAAGTAATCACACATCCTCCATCTCCATCTCCATCCCCTCTTCCTCCTCTTCCTCCTCCTCCTCTTCCTCCTCCTCAACCTCTTCAATCACACTATTCAAATCATTATAAGAAGACCCACAGTCCAAGTGCGGCGCGTGGTCGCTCCCGAACGACCTCACGTGATCCTTGAGCGACCTCTTGTGCTTGAAGTCCGAACCACAGACACAGAACCACAGCCTCCCACAGTTCTTCTCATGGGTTCGCCAGTCCCCCCGGACTGCGAAGGCCTTCCCGCACCTTCTGCACGCGAACTGCTTCGCCCCGTGCTTTCGCCGGTAGTGCGTCTGAAGCGTGCGGAAGTCCTTCAGCGGCCTCGCCCGCGGGTGGTCTATGTTGTTCTTGCACCCTTGCGCGCTGCAGTAGCACGGCAGCCTCAGCATCGACGAAGTCGGCTTCGTTCCCCGCAGTGATTCAGGTCCTTTTCGGTATTGCGAGCCGTGTCCCCACATGTGCATCTGCGCATGCAGATTAACATGTGAATAAGATGACATCCAATCAGGTCTGAAACCATTATATAGTTGTGTGCATATCTATTTTAATAAAATCAAAATAGATAATTTCTGAAAAAAAAGAAAAGAATATAACTTCTAGGTTGGAGCCCAGTAGAAAAGAAATGATGAGATCCAATCAGGTTTGGAACCTGTTAGGTATGATCAGCCCAGTAGAAAATGCGTACCTGCATGTTGTTGTATCGATTGAAGGTCTTGTGGCACACGACGCAGGAGAACTGCGTCGGGCCGACGAGGATCTGAGCCGGTGATGGGATCCAATAGGCAGGTGATCTTTGCTGTTCATGATGATCATCTGTGATTGTTGTTGTGTTTGTTGATGATGTTGCATTTGGGGGTGCTATGGAGAGTGCGATGGTTATGTTGTCGCTTTGAGGATGATAGGACTGAAAGGTGGATGGGAGAGCAGAAGTAGAAGATAAAGTGGATGCTGAGGAAGAGTAGAAGGTGTAGTGTTGGCCAGGAGGACAGAGAGTGAGGTGTATGGAGGGGTGGTCGTCTTCTTCTTCAATGGAGGAGGTGCTGAAGTTAGCAGGGGTTGTTATTGTTGTGTTTTGCATGGCTGTTGATGTAAGAGGTTGGGTTTCAAAATGAGTGATACTAAATAGAAGTTGGAGGAGAGAATGAGAGAGTGATTGATTTTAAGAGAGAGAAAGAGAGATGCACGTGCATGGGATGGGATGGATGTGTGTGTTTGGCTTGAGTGGGGAGACAGGGAGAAGGGAAGCACTTATAGGAAGGTCACCTCGCGCAGGCTTTTGATTTTTCATGCGTCATCTCTTCCTCTTTTTGTTTTCAGTTCTTTTTTATTTTTAAATTTTTTCTGTGACGTTTTGATTTTCAGTGAATTAATTTGAATTGGTATATCATTCTCTTAACACGCTTCTTTCTCATTCACGATGAACAGGACCTCAACCGACGTACATCTAAAAATCATTTAAAAAACAATAGCATACTATTTGTTTGAGATCATATATATTTTGATAAAAAAAATTTATTTATAAAAGTGTGCATAAATTTCAAATAAACATTCAGAGACCATTTTAGGGCTGGAGTTGGATGTATCTTGAACACTTTGATTTTATAATGGACATGCATGGTCATGGATTAGAATGTTATTCATCACTTCAAAAATGCGTGTTGGAATTGTTTAAGTTGTGAGCATGTGATTTTCACTTGAATATCCATTAACATGGGGGTAAGTACATCTAAAGTGAATTTTTTTTAAATTTACATACTTGGTGTTTGTTCCTTTGGTGGTAAAAACGGAGAACTTTTTGTGAATGGAGCTTGGTGAAAGGATGTGGGGATGAGAAACTAATGAAGATAATAAAAAGGTATTGTAAGGTTAAGATGAAATGTTGGTTGTTGTATCTGCGTCAGGGGACGTAAATCAATCATTACACAATGAAGTTGGTTATATATATATATGGTCACCAATGCACTCATTTAAATATTTTATAAGAGGTATTTATGCAGAGGTGTTTTTAATCGAAACTCACTTACAGAAGAAATGAAAATCATATATACATGAGGTATATATTTCATTAGAGACATGTGAAATTGCCGTGAAACTTTAAATGACTTTGCTCGTATAAAGATCGGGTTAGGTCTAACGTGCATTGGGTCCAATGCGCTCGTGATTGTTTAATCTTCTCATTTTGAGACGTGCAATTTAATTGAATACTAAAAAGAAGGTTTAAAATTTAATTAAATTCTAAATTTAGTTTGAAATCTTAAAATATCTTAGTCACATAGAAATCCAATAAAGCATATCTCGTTAAAAATTGTATATACCTCATTAAATATTTTTTTACGTTTATAAAAAATGGATTCATTCAATTCAAAATGGAGAGATATACACCTTTTATCAAAATATATACTTTATTAGATGTTGTTTATTATTTAAAAATAAATAAAAACATGTTTGGTCTGAATTTGGTAAAACAAATTGAGTCTAACATTTTTCTTTTAAAAACAAATTAATCAAAGTCATTCAAAGGTTGGGCAGGACTCTCTCATTTGATCAATCCCATTAAAGGGGAACTGGAAATTAAGTATTAGAAAGAATAATATTGCAATATAGTCACCTGTTTTGATTTTTGATTTTTGAAAGTACATACTTCAATATAATTTTTACATAAAAAAATATATGTACTTCATGAAATACTATTGCAAAGCTCCTCCAAATAAATTTATATGATCCCTATATTAAAAATATAAGTAGAGAAAAGCATCTTTCATTCATCAGCCACAGGTAGCAGGACCATGTGCTTTTCCTGGGCTGGGCTAGGGCCATGCCCCATCGGACAAGCCCAGACTGGTTCTCCGGCCCCCATTCGAGTGGGGTGCCACCTTTACTATAATAATTTCAATAAGAAAAAGGAAAATGGAAAATGTTAGACTCCGTAATTTTCATCAACTAAAACTCGAACCTCACATATATTTATTTTTTAAAATAGTAAACATTATCTAATGAAGTATATATTTTAATAAAAAAGTGCATATCCCTCCATTCAAAGTTGAATGAACCAATTTTTAGTAAGTGTAAGAAAATATTTAATCAGATATATACAACATCTAACGAGATATATGCTTAATTGGATTTCTAACGAGAACACAAGGTATATAGTACTGCTTTTTGGATTGAGAAAAAATTAAGTGTAGCAGCACTTTAAGAAAAATGATACATCCTGCCTTCTGTGCAAGCTTCACCTTTTCATTATTGTAAAAATTATACACTCCCCCATATGCAATACGAATTGAAGTATATATTGAGATACACCTGTATATTTTTTTGAAAAAATGAAATTTTTTTTATAGAAGATGAAAGCTCAAACATTATGATTACAAAGCATATACTTTCTATCATTGTGTATAAGATGACAAATGAGATTGCAAAACATGTTGAATGTATCAGCGCTCTTTCAATATTAATTCATCTTTTGCCCCAAACCTGACCATTCAAACACTGGCAGAAGGGTTTGTTGCTCTTTAAATAATTCTATTGAGTTTCATTTTTCTTGTATGCATTTTCCCGTCTTTTTTGCATTTGTTGTATTTTGTTTTTTTATTCTTTTACATCTATTTCAAACATTATATATTTTAATCTTTATTAAAATAGGTATGCCTACAATTTATCTTACAAAAAGGGTTAAAGACATTCAAGTCCTTACAAACATGAATAATCTTATACAAGTCATTATCAAAGTTGGGCAGATGGACAAGTCCTTGAAAATTCACAAAAACCTATATACGCCCCTGGTTTCAACAAAAAATAATCATAACCCAACCTATCCTACTTAACTCTAACCTATAACCATGAAATGATTAAATTATCCCAAGATTTTTAACCATTTTCAAAAATACCTCAATGGAAATGAAAAAACATAAAAAGTCTTACAAGGATAATTTGATCTTTGCATTGACTAATTTATTTTTATTGTTCTTTATGAAGACTGTAATGTCTATATAATTACATAGTGTTAAAATATTATGTCAAATTTGAATGAAATTTTAATATAAGAATGATAATTGGGTTTTTGTGAGTTTGTTTTTTGGGACCCGTGTGTCTACCTTAACTTTTACATGTACTTATATGAGATTACCATATTTGCAGGGATGTAAATGTCTTTAACTCTACAAAAAAAATTATATTTTGATATGTTAATATTATATATACGTGACCATAAATAAAAAAAAACAATAATGATTTTTAAACCCCAAATTTTAGGTCCCATCAAAACCCCATGAGTTGGCACATGTACAATACACATTATATCCTTGTATTGTATTTTTGCTATTATTACTCCCCATATTTTGAGGAGGTGGTTACATTTTAGAATGATTGCATTGATTCCATTTGTTCTTAAATTTTTTTCTTGTGTGATCCCTTCCAATTGAAGATCAATTGACGATGAGTTTGGAAAAATCCATTGACGATCGATTTTTTCTTGGGTTATGGGTTTTGGAAGTTCTGTGGATGAAGATCAATTGACGTGAGTTTGGAAATACAGATTTTATGATCTTGGAAGATAAAAAATTGGATTTTATTTTTGGAGTTCTAATAAAAAGCTTTGTTTGACAGTTTTTTTTTGTCAAAATATTAGGTTTTGGTTCTTCTGATTTAGTTTTGACTCTTTGGATTTTCTTATTTTGATCATATTTTTTAGTTTTGTTTGACATGTATTGAATCTGAATTTTATTTTAAATTCAGATACATGGCTTGTATCTTGATTTACATTCATCGTTGTGTACCAAGTATAATCTAAAAAATCGTTAATGATCGTGTGTTTTGTGTATAATTATGTAAAATGTGTCATTCATCATTTTTTAGTTTTGTATCAACATTATTCGACTTATTCAGATTTAAGATTTTTAAATACAGTGCACATTCACTTGTATGGAATGTGTATTTGTTATTCAGATTCTAGATACACCTGTATTTGAATTTGAATTCCAATCCATTTTGTTAATGTATTTGTTAATTCAAATTCTAGATACACTTATATCTGAATTTGAATTTTAGACCATTTTTTAAGGTTGTTATTTTTATTTTTATGGATTTGAATAATGCATAGCTGATTAATATTTAATTGCTTATTGTTGACATTTTGAAAACCTTTTATTAATTTTCTGTGCAGTTGTCAGTAGGATGTAGATCATATTTGTTCATTTGGATTTTCAGATACATTATTGTATTTTAATTGATAACATGTGGTTGATGTTCTTTTTTTTTGCAGGCAGTGATGGAGTTTCAGATACAATCGCCCTGTTTATTTCGCGAAAAAAAGCGATGGTGGAAGTATCGATTGTGGGAACAAATCTGTCCTTTTTTTTGTTTGTATCGTTTCGCCCAAATCGAAACTCTAAAATTCAAATTTTTTGAAAACATGTCAAGTCAGGGGGAGGATTTAATGGTTCCACCTCTATGAGATTCAGTTACGATAGTTAGTTGGAATCAATTTTTAAATTATAAAAATGATAGTTTTGTCATTGTTATTTTTGTGGTTAGAAAAAGTTAAATAGGAACAATAGGAGAGAGCTATTTATTGAGCTCACAAATGGAGTTTAATTTCTGGGACCCAAGTAACAGCATTGATAAAAAAAAGAAGAGAATTTACAAATGAAGGGCAGCCTAATCATGCCACACCACTTGTGTTTTTAGGACCGTAAAAATGAATAGATGATCGAAAAATTACATAATATTTTGATGAAATTAGATCTTGCTATTTTAGGAAATAGTGTGTTGTCCAATTATTCTTTCAGTGTTTCTGGCTAAAAAAAAAAAAAAAAAAAAATTCTGTCGGTGCTTCTGACTAATAAGAAAATGATGATATTCTGTCGGTGAGCTGTCTCATAATGTACACGTATGAATGTTGGTTGTCGTGGCTTTACTTACGGTTTAGATATCTTTTAAGTTAAATTTTTAGATTATAAATATTGTATGAATATTATGTCTAATTAACTCTAATTGAAAACATAGTATATTAAAAATCTTTTACAATATATTAAAAATATGTAAAAAAATCATCTGTAAATAACGATTTTATCCCTCCAGATAGGTTTTATCATCTATCTAAAGAGATAAAATCGTATACATAAAGTTTTCTCATTTTTAACAAATTATAAAGTTTTTTTGATAAATTGTGTTATTAATAAGAGTTAACAAAAATTTAATTCACAGTTATTTAGATTTACATAAATGTTTTTAAATATTATATGGATTTTAATAAAAATAATAGAATAATAAGGATTTCATGCGGTTTACATGGGGTTATTTCCTTTTTAAATTTAACATACACTATTTCATCTAAAGCCTCAATGTGAGTTTTGACAGCGTTGGTGTTGTGTAATCGGTGCAAACGACAAACCCACATCGAAACAGTCTTGGCATTTGTGAAGCTCAAAAACGACTGACAATTGCAATTTAAAAATGAAGCCTTTCAAAACGTCTCAAAACACTGCTTCATTGATTTAATTAATTTAAACCTAAAAGCAGTAATGATCTTATTTACTAATTCTGCTTATAAAGAGAAATATAATAAGGGTATTATTAGTGCTCTAGCTGAAACCTAGAACCTAAAATTCTCTTTATAAACTTAAAATATATATACATGTTACACCAAAGATCATTTTAAATTTAAAAATATGTTTTTCTTAAAGTTTTTTTTTATCTTATTAAGTTTATAAAGAGAAATTTAGATCATAATCAATTAATTTTTTTTGTTGCTTTTAGGTTTTAAATTATTATAAAGTATCATGTATTTATTTTGTAATTTTATAATAAGTTAAAATAGAATGATGTATAAGATTAAGCAAGTTATTTTTTTTTAATATGCATGGGGCCCCACTTAAAAAATTGACCTAAGGGCCCAATAAAAAAAATCAATTCTCATGTCCGGCCATCATCTAGAATCCCATAGAGTTAGTTATAACAAATTTATTTTTATATTTTTAGTAGTTTTTAATCTTAGTATAAAAAGGGAGACTTGTAACTTAAGATTTTCAGTTTTTATTAATAATATTTTGAATTTCTCTCTTTTGGAGTTTTATTTCTTGTGGATTTAAGAAACTTATGAGATTTCAACGTTACTTGGATCTTTTTTTCCGTTTCACGTTGCGTTAGAATGTAACTATTTTTATTAATATTTTACGTTTTTTGAAAATAAAATGATATTGTAATAACAGAGGTATTACCAACATCTTTGCAGTCAAATTTTATTTTAAAATTATAGCACAACTCGGGCTGGCTGAGAGCTCAACCCAAACCCAACTTGACCAGGTTTGTGAAGCTCAACCTGAATCCAATCTGTCGGGTTTTGTTTGGATTCAAATTTGGTTGGACTTGGATTGAGTTCAAGTTTGTATTGAAAAATGTATTATTTTAAACAATTAAAAATTTTCAAAAGTCAATTTTTCATACAACAAAAATTAAAAAAAGATAGATGAAAATGAAAAACATTTTTAATTAGATAATAAAGATATGGAAACTATAGAAGTAAAAAATTATAAATAAAAATAAATTGTATTATTCAAATTTTATAATACAAATTAAAAAATTATAATTTTATTTGGATATGAAAATTTCAAACTCTATTATTTTCAGGTTTCCTAAATCCTCAACTCAAATTCAACCCAAATTATGCACACATACATACAAAGCTCCAAATAAACCATGACAAAACCTTTCTGAGTTCGGGCCGGGCTCCTTGGCTCTAAGCCATATGAGGATGAAATCAGTGCTACTTTATTGGACGATACATACAAGTGACAACTTCACTAGTGGTATATTGGTACGAGTAAAGTATCATTACGTGAATGATCCATACATAGCTATAATTCCTATTTTTGAGTGGTCCCAAAGGGATGAAAGGGATGGAGCTAAAAGCTCTTACATATGGATAAGTTAGTATATATTAGACTAGGTGTGCGTTTGATTGCGCGATTGTAAAACTGATTATGTAAGAAACTCTCTCTTAATTTTTTCAAATCGCAACTCTTGCTTCTATTTATCTAAAATCCGTTTACAAAAAGCTGTTACAATAAAATTATTTAGTTGTACGATTGTAAAAACAACACTCTAAATAAATAAAAAAAATGAAAAGGTCGCATAACAAATTTTGTGTATCGCTGTACCGTTCAAAAAGTGTAGGCCTACCATGACCACGAGGATGGCATCAAGGCACGACAGACAAGTTAATCAATATTTCAAAAAACAAACAAGTTAATGAATAATGGAAACTATATAATTGGAGGCACCACCGACACACTAGTAGAATTACATGGCATAATACGAGATTAAGACATTTTTTTTAAGGATAAGGTTACATACGGCCTTAATTTTAACCTTAATTTTAGTGTACATATGTTTTGAATTTTTTAAAAGTAGTATACCTCATCTAATGAGGTAAACGTTATTATAAAAAAATGAATCATATATTCCAATGAATTGTAAGAATACATTTATAGAAAATATAAAAATTCTTTCGAAGCATATACCTTGTTAACAAAAGCATATGCTGATCTGTTAATTTTCCATCAACACATATAGGACTAGAATTAAAACTGAAAATGGATCTGGTGTAACAACACCTTTGTTTTAATTTCTTTTGAAATTAATGGTAGAAAGATACAATGACTTTCCTTGGCAAATCTTCTAAAAAGATGTTATAAATGCACAAAAAGCAATGACATTTCCATTCACAGTTTCTTACACGGTCTGACGCATTCACGGGGCATATATAGCATTATTTGGGGTTTGGACGAAATATTATCCTCATAGAAAAATACATCTATAATGTACACGTAAAAGAAATCGGGTTAGGTTTAATAGGCGTTGAACAATTTGATTGTCCAACGTGTTTCTGATCGTCCGATCAAGAACGGTTATAACTAAAAGGGTGAGGAGTTGATGGGGTGGTAATACCTGCCCTCACTATTTATGTCAACCACTCAAAAAAATGGTTATAAATAGATATATTTTACCTTACAAAGATAAGATATAAAAACAAAGAGTGGTGATACCCAGGCCCCAACTCATAGGCCCCAATCACAGGCCCCATGAGGTGTCATCACCTTATTAGTTGGCTTGTTGACTTTTGAAAATTGGTAAAATGACAAAATACAGATATGCACTTCATTAAAAATAGATCCAATTAACCAAAATCCCCCTTTTTTCTCTTATTAATATTTCACATTAATTTGAATTTTTCTAATTTAAAATTTGCCTATTTTAAAAAATATATCTCTCTAAAATTTGCTTATTTCAAAATTTGAATTTTTAAAATTCTTATGAATTTTACATCAAAACTTATTTAACTTACACAAAAATCACCTAAATTGTTTTTCATCAAAATTACACCAAAACTTATCTAAATTACACCAAAATTATCTAAATAACACAAAAAAAATATTTTAGTTTTTTTTATAATTATAACTGTTACATAATGTAACAGTGTTGTACAAATGTAACAAATACAAATCATTATGTGTATGCGATTGAATGTTACATTTAGAATGCAACAATAATAACAGAATGTAACATTGTTGCATAAATAACATTATATCGTTCAAAGACACTGTTACATTTCAAATGTAAATACAAAAACAATACACACATTTACAAGACCGTTACATTTCAAATGTAACAAAATATTCATTAACTGTTACATTTATAAATGTAAATGTAACAGTATTAATCAATACACAATTTTCACAATGTAAATACAACAAAACGATACCTGGTCGAAATGGTGACCGTCCCGATCAACTGTGCCCTGAATGCGTCATTGTCCTTGACCTGGAACTCGACAGAGGCCGCGGAGTGCGCGAGGGTCATCTCCAATGTTGAGAGACGGGTCGGCATTGCCTGCTATTCCATAGTGAACCACATCCTCCACCTTGAACAAATCCAACATCTGTGTGGTTATGCCTGCATTTATCTGCATAACATGTCGTGAAAATATTAACAAGCAAGTACGTGTTAGATCAGAAAGATTATTAAGTACATCTGCTAGTCAAAGATAATATTATATGTGTGAAACAAACTGCATTCAATTCATCCATAACACATTGTTTTATATTCAAAAAAGAAAGAAAGAAAGAAATTAAAAATTCATCGAGATCCGACATTTTGGAGTTCCGGTGCAATCGCAAAAAGAAAGGTTTTTTTTGTTTTGATTGAGGTGAAGATGATGAAGACTTAAAAGGAAATTTATTGATTTGTTTAATCTGAATTTTTTATCATAAAATTTAAGTGAGAAGAATTTTTAAAGATTTAATAAAGAACAAATCACAAAAAAAGATAAATCATAACCGAAAAACCACTTTATAAGGAAATAATAATAAAAAGGTATAATGGGTAATGTCTTGATGCCACTTCATAGGGTCTATTTGAAGCCTATGAAATTGGGGCTTAGCAATCATTATTGAAAAACAAAACCCCAAATGAAAAAAAAAGAGACAAAACCCTACTAGAGACTGGGCCCGGGGGGGGGGGGGGGGGGGGGGGGGGTCCATGGCTCTGAGCCACCTGAAGATGGAATCCGAGCTTCTGTAAGTGATGACTTCCAAGTGGTTTGAATCAATTGTCATCACGTGGAAGATCAATACGCAGCTCTGATTCTAATTTTGAAATCTGCACCTCAACCCATAACACAAAGTGGAACAAAACAAAAGGCTCACTCTGTTTCTAATAGCATCACTCACCAACACTACCTTCTATTTTAAGAATAATGTTACGTGTAACTTTTTTTCAACCTTAATTTCATTTTATATATATTTTAAATTTTTTATAAAAAGTATATCTTATCCAATGAGATGCATGTTTTTATAAAAAATAAAACATTTACTCTAACGAAGTGTATGAATACATTTATAAAAAAATCAAAAAATTTCTATCGAGATTTTCTATCAATGTAGATGGGACTGAAAAAAAATGCATGTAATCAAACCACAACAGCCCTTAATATGCCCACTCTCCTAAAATCATAATATCTGAATTCACAATCACATGTGATGAAATTTCTCATTTGTTAAAAAAAATTTAGTAGGTATTATTATGCATATCAAAATTTTATGTAATGTTTTTAACCATCTAACACATGTTTGTTCATTGTTTTATCTTAAGCATGTCATTTGTTGAAATCGAAAAATGATTTCCAACTCTGATTTTTAACAGTGATTTTTTTTTTTTTGGAATAGATCATGTGCTTGAAATTAAGATAGTTATATTTAATGGATTTATTTCATTCAAATAATTCCTCCCTCGGTAGTTGGTCCCTCCCTCTCCCCCTACTCACGCCACACTGACTCGATCACTCATGCACACATATTTGGGCGCCACACACAAAAACAAAGCATTCACTCTTTTAGATAATGCCAACGAAATGTAAAAATTCCGGATAAGAAGATAAAAAACTGAGGGATGTCTAATGCGAATCTTAATAAAAATTAGTGATCTTTTTATCACCAAAAATTGGATTATCTTATCCCCGATTTTTATTCCAACGTCAAATCAGGCCTCCAAGATTCTGAACCCGAGGGCTGAGGTCCATAGCTGTATACCCATATGAGGTTGAAATCTAACCTACTTTGTTGGAAAATACAAATGATGACACCCCCCACGTTATTAGAATCAAATTCTCCTCATGTGAAAAAATCAACATGCAATCCTAAAGAAAATGATATCCACAAGAAGTTCACATCATTTTTTTGTTTTTTTTATATGTTGTTATTATTTTTTATTTAAAAAAATAAAAAAATAAAAATTTCCAAAATGAAAAACAAAAACTCAACTCCATTTCCAACTAAAA
Organism: Acorus calamus; assembly: GCA_030737845.1. Taxonomy (NCBI): domain Eukaryota; kingdom Viridiplantae; phylum Streptophyta; class Magnoliopsida; order Acorales; family Acoraceae; genus Acorus; species Acorus calamus. Next base: position 6,137,432 of record CM060860.1, read on the forward strand.
TATCACATCATTACAAACACCAACCACTCCATTATTTCAATTCACAACAAGATCAACAACACTTATGATCAACACAAACAAAAAAGACCCCATCTTCAATCCGTGCAGTTCTTGATCACCGCGTGAGGCTCCATGGCCTTGGCTGCAGGGTGAGGCTCCACGTCTGCCGACGGAGGCACGTGCTGCCCGAGCAGCTCTTCCGGCAAGTCCGGTATCCCCTTCAAGTAGAAAGTGTAGAACAGCTTGAACGGGAATACGATCTGCTGCAGCTTCACCTGTCCATACGCCCCTTCGAAGATGCCCGACCCGCCCGTCACCGCCAGATACGTGTCCTCGTGCGTCAAGTACGCGCCTTGCACCGACAAGTGCCCGTAGTCGCCGAAGTAGAAGCTGTACATCGCCTCGTATCGGTCCGCCTTTATCTCTGGCAGGTGCTGTATGAGCACGCACAGCCCTGCAGTGATGCCGAGTCTCTTCTGGAGGTTCCCATGATAGAGCTGTGGACATTCATTACATAATTGTTAGATTGGGTCAATGAAATTTTTGCTTGTTTTGGTATGAATTGGTGTCAGTAAGTACTAATTCGAACGAATTGGTACAAATTAGTATGTATGAATTGGTATGAAATGGAACAGATGTATAAGATGGAAGGACTAACTTTGTTGCTGAAGGGGACGAGGTCGCCGAGGGCGTTGACGGGTTTCTGGCTCAGGCGGAGGTACATGGGGCTGCTGCGGTCCCTCTCGTTGATCTCATAGACACACAGTTCTTGAACGTTGCCTGCAAAGGGAAAACCATAGGAATTCAAGTCAATTTTTTGGTTGTTGTGATGGTTAGAAACAGAGACAAGAAACAGAGGAAGAATAAAAAAAATAAAGACACACTTGGTCTTGAAAGAGAAGGGGAAGGGGAGTCGGGCTTCTTCTTGAAGAAAGAAGCAGATGGTCTGATGGTAGTTTGGATGGGGAGATCTGATTTTGGGTGGGTGGTTTTCAGTGTGAGAGTTCTTGAGGTGAAGGGGTTTTGGGAGATGTATCTGAGGCCAGAGTGAGTGATGGGTGGTGCTGATTTTGGTGTTGTGAGGGAGATGGAGGAGCATTTAATGGTTTGAGTTGGTGCAGAAGCCATGGTTTGTGTTTGGGTTGATCAGATCAGATCAGAAAGATTGCTGGATGTTGTAGTGAAGCAGAAGACACTCTGTAAAGGTAAGACTTTTCACTACTTTTTAGAGAGAGAGAGAGGATTGAATGTGTTGAATGGTGTCTTGATTTCGGAGTATTTATTTTAGTATAATTTTGTTTGCATGTGCATTCTAGATGACTGTATGCACGTGTTTTTTTGGGGAGCGAGGAAGTCTTTCGGTTCCTCAAATTTCCATATGCATATAGACTCCAAAAGATGGATGTGATGGTCAATACAGAGATTAACCCACGATCAGATTCATAGTGTTTGTTCTTTCTGAGAGTTGCAGATTCTTTCAATTGTGTAATTTACATGAATCTTCGAATAATGGTCTGCCAACTTGTATTATCTTATTGTTAAACTGCTTCTTTACATAAATCTAATTGTAACATTTGAAATCCCTTGATAGACACATTCAACTCCTGTAAAATCAATTTTTAGATGATTGGTTGTAAACAGGTAAAAACTTTAACTTTTAGTTTATTATGATTTTTATGTTAAAAAGTCATTATGATAGCTTTTATGAAAAAATTGGTTGAAAATAATTTTTTTTTACACCGGTAAATTTAATCAATTTAAAACGTTAGTTATTTTCTAAATTTATTCCAAACAACCGAGCAAAAAAAATAAATTTATTCCAAACAAGAAGAAGAAGAAAAAGGACAAAGAAGAATATTGACTATTTTGTTTGAAATCCTTCATTTATGTATTTATTTCTATACATTCCAAGCCTTTCTTACAAAGAAACTACCATAATATAATTTTTGAGAAGAAAGAATTTTTTTCTCAACCAAAGTTACCGAATGACCATTAGAAAAAGATGTATGATATATGAACATAGCACAAGAATGTCATATAAGATTTAGTCGTAAATCGTGTATAGATCATGCTTAATTGGATTTTAAAGGACCTAATTAAACCACTTAATTATGTGCAGCAACAAGTGGGATTGCGTTGTTTATACGGCTTTTAGAAATCAAATTTTCCCCCAAAGAAAACTAATTTTACTTGAGAGCTATTTCAATGTAAAAATGTGATGCAGCTTTGAAGTCAGATTTCAGGTGCAAATAGTCTACCGCAGTTTTTGAAAAAACTGCAAAAGCATAGATTTTTCATAAAAATAAAATTATAAAAAATTTTAATTTCAACACAACTCTAAACAACCACTTACGGAGTCCTAATTTATTGATGCAAACATCAATCAATTTATTGATCTAAATTGTTTTTAGACCCAACTATAAAAAAAACACATCATCAATTCACTTCCGGGCAGTCTTTTTTTTTTATTGATCTATCATTTTTCTTTATTTTCATTTTTAGTTCAGGAAGTTTGAATCCAGTGATCCGAACTAATTAATCACCAAAAAGATGTCAGACTATCAATTTTGCTATTGATTGTCATCAGTTTGGTTCATTAAGTTCATCAATGTTTTATTATTAAACCATTTCATTATTCTAATTCACGTTTTTTGAGTCACTAAATTAATCAATAATCGTGGTTATTAAAAAACTTATATTTATTATAGATGCAAGATCTTAGGCTATTATTTTGAAATTAATTCCATTTTGTTTTTTTTTTGAATGATGCACGTGCAAATTAAAAAATGGTGTTAATTTAAAATATGACCATCTTGAATGGTCAAAAGAATCGTGTCTCCGACCAACCTATCTGCCTTATTTGAATGTGAAAAACCATGGTTTTGACCTTCATGCGTGTCACATTTTAAGTAACACGTTTTGGAACGGCTGAACCGTCCAATTTGAAACAGATGGACGATATTGATTGGAGGGCAAGGGAATAGAAATGTCAACGTCTGACAACAAAGAGTGCGTTTGACGTCGTCAACTAACTACCCTTTGCATGTGGCGTGTGTGAAACGCAAAGTTTTAAGAAGCTGCGTTTTAAATACCGATTGAAAAATCTAATTTTCTTCAGCTTTTAAATTTTTTTTTTTAATACTAAAATTGGAACTTGTTTTTGAAATGCAACAACCGGAAGCTTGTTTGGATTATGAACGGGACATGTTTATGTCGATTTAATAGTTGTTGATTGAATATGGGATGTCTTAAAATAGGGTTAATTATGGGTGTTGATTAAGGTGAAAATATCCCAAAAAAAAAAAATCTTCTAACTATTGAAAATACTCAAATTAATCATTTAAAAAAATTATACATACAAAAGTTTTTTTTACAATTTTTAAAAAGTATAATGACTTTACCACCCAGTAACGGCTCCAAAATTTTCATAGATAGTGTCATTAAAAAAATAAATTTAACAAAATTTTTTAAAAATCTATTATTATCATATATCATATATTTATTAAAAATATAATTTTTTCTTTGTAAAGTAAAACTACTTACATTAATAAAAAAAAATAAACCATTAAAGAAAGAACCATTTTGGATATATGCTCTTTTTATTTTGTTACGATCATTAAGATGAAAAGTTGAAATTTTTTTCTTAGCCTCGAATCTGAAATAGATTGTTTACTTCAAGACGACTTTGTTTAACACCACAATTATTTTTTTCATAGGAGAAAATTTTTGTTCTCTACTTGATTTTTTATCAATTAAACAAAATTTTTATAAACATAAATATATAAAAAAATAAACAATTAATTAACCGGAGACCGACACCCATCTTCCCAAAACACTATTCGGATGGGTCCACTCCTGACTCTCCCCCAAGCATATATCAAATTATATTTTGATATGCATACGACTAAATGAGTTTCGATACACATACAAATGATTGAAAGATGATGTAATGTTGAAGTGTTATATACTAGCGATATTTTTTTAAAATGGAGTAGTGTGTGTTTCACTATTTTTTCCTTTTCCGATGTGGGTGTTGGGTTTTTAATGGGTCAAATACTGGCCGGTTTGTTTTAAAAAAGGAAAATGTTAGACTTGATTTTTTTACCAATCAAAACTCAAACCACACATGTTTCAATTTATTTTTTATTTGTAAACATCATCTAACGAGGTATATGTTTTGATAAAAAATTTATATCTCTCCATTTCGAATTAAATGAATCGATATTTAATAAGTATAAGAAATTTTTCAACAAGATATATATATTGTTTAATTAGGTATATACTTCACTGGATTTTTAACGAAGTATATATTATTGTATTTTGAACTGAGAAAAAAACTAAGTGTAACAACACTTTTTTTTAAATTTAATGGGCTGGTTTGTTTTAAAAAAGTTTAATGGGGGTCAAAGTGTCAAAACTCTGGGTCAAAATGTGAACAAAATATGATGGGTAGGCTGGTTTGTTTTTTGTTTTTAAAATATTGATGGGGTCAATTGACCCCATCATGTGGAGAGTGGAGCCGCCCCTGTTACCACCCCTATGTTATTTACTATTTAAAAATCATCACATATATTTAATTATTTAAAAATTCAATTATAAAATATTAATAGATAATAAAATATTTTTTTAATATGTGCATGAATTTTGTTATTTTTTTTATATATCTAAATACACCATTAAAATTTAAATTGTAAAAAATTGAAATTTTTTGTTATAAAATATTTGTTAGATATTTTAAGCTTATATATGTTTAATATTATATGGAAAAAATTCTTATGCATGGCATTTATAAAATATAAATAACAAAAAATTTGAATTTTTTTTAAAGTTAGGAAAATCCAAAAAAAAAAATCTTATAAATTTATGAATGACATTTTTTATTACATACTTAAAAAATTTAATTACAGGTAAAATTACTCACATAAAAATTATTTATTATATTAATATTAATTTTCAATTAAACGATGATATGGAAAAATTTAAATATGATAAGAGAGAATTTAAAAATTACATAAGGGTATATGAGTATTTTTTAGTTTCCAAAATGGTGAAATGAAACTTTATTTTAATATAATCTTAAAAAGTGGCTAATTTTGGTATTTCTAACTTTTAAAATATTTTTATGGGTATTTTTCCTTGATTAAACTAGGTATTCATGTTGTTATCTCGGCTATAAGAATATCGTTACACTCTGAGTCTATTTTGTAATCTAATCTATAGCTTGTCACATCACAAATATAAATGTATGATTTTGCATAACGCAAACAACCAATATTAATAAAAAAAAACTTGATTAATTTTTCAACCAACACTTTTTAAATCAATCAAAAGAAAACATCTCATCCTATCATTTTTGGGTGGAAATTGAAAGTATTATGTTTTTTTGTTAGCTTAGGTCAATTTAGCTTAGTTGTCATCCTATCATAATTGTTATGACTTGATTAGATTTAGAGATTTGTTTAGATTATTAGGTTGCATTTTTTATTATTTAATTAAGTGTTTATCCCTTTCATTATTCAAGAATTTATTTATTTATATTTAACAAATCCTTCATGAAATGTTATATATTCAAAGTCTCATAAGTATTTTTTTTTAATTTTAAAGAATAATTGAATTAGTAGAAATTTTTCAGTTTTAGTATTTTAATTCCTTGGAATTTCTATGCGTCCTTGAAGAAGAAGATGTGATTTTCTTCTCATGCATTTCGGTTAAGCAAGAAGAATATCCAAAATCCAATCAAATATGGATTACAACCATTGTTGATAAGCATGATGCATGCATGTAACATGTTGCTAATATTTTAGTTTGTATGACTTATTGTGAGGTGTAATAACGGGCCTTTTTTCATATAGTTGCATTCCTCCTGAACCCCGAGTCTCTATTCACATAGTTGCATTGCTCCTGAATCCCAAAGTGCCTTTTTTTAATATAGTTGCATGGTCATGTTTACTTAGGCCGGAATGCAAGATATCTTATAAATGTATATCCTCCACTGATAACCATATGAATTAAGCTTAATAACTAATGAGTCGAACTAACAAGTTGATAATAAAATATTTTTATATAAAATTTAAATTAAATAATATGTAAACTAAACCAAATCAATTTTAGCTATAGAAACCAAAACAATTAACGTTATCAAAAAATGTTTCATGTGCGTAATACGTGAGATGTTCATATGTCCGTCCTCTGTAAAAAATGACCAATCCTAATGATTCTGGTCATATAAACCTAGAACTTAACATAGAGATGCTCAATAATGCTAAAAACACTCAAGGCGTATTTATATCATTATAATACACATGTGCCGTGACCCGTGCTAGTGTATTCTCCGTTACAATAATAAAAATAGAGAGATTGCGAATGTCTTTTTTTATTTTTAGTGAGTTCTAATCCAGTGATCCAATTTCTAATCATACTCATTTTTAATAAAAAAAGAAAATTAAATGACTTGTCACCTTATCTTTTTAGGAATGTATTCTATCACCATTGAACGAGTGAATTATCATTTTTCATCTGTTTGAGTCAAATTTTTAGTTATCATATCTTTTCCCTTTTTTAATATATATAAAATAAAACAATGATCAGTATAACAATCATGCCAGCTTTGCTTGTCCCAGTGAGCACCAACATCATGAAAAGGGGGTTCCCGTATCCATCATTCATAAGAACCTCCAACTATTTTATTTAATACACAGCATCTTAAACTTTGTTAAATCTGACATCAGACACCATAAAAAGAAAAAAAACAAGGAACAACCGACACAAACATTACAAAAATTTATTTTCCCTTCAGAATTACCTACACAGAAAACCATGTCTGATACTCAGCTTTTTGAACTTTTATTTGTACTGCAAAAATGGGACTATTTGACCTCCGCAAGAACTCTCTGTGCCCCATCTAATCTCAGGAACTCAACCAAATCTAATCAACAACACCCCACTTGAAACAAATGTGGTTGATCTACATTTATTCCATCCATGTATTGTTTATCTTTCAATAGGTCTCATACTTGTAGTACATACGTTGTGGGTATCTGTAGTAGTCAAGCATGCAAAAGCTCGGCTCCCTTGGGATAGTTAAAGGTCTGTTTGATCTGTTGAGTGAAAAATACAGTTGATATGTTTTTATGGTTAGTGATGTGATGCTAGGTAAAATTATGGATGCATAATTGTCGAGAAATGTTAAAAATAAAGAAACATTATCCAGTCAGGGCGCTCAGTCCCCAGTAGGGAACTAACATGTGGACTCCTTGACTCTTCACATGGAAGAATTATTACATTAACAATTGAGTTTTATTAAATGAAAGTATTCATGAATAAGTATAAATAACCATGAATTGAACTAAGTAAGTTGACATCAAAATGAATTTTGTATTTGTATTTGCATTTGCATTAGTCAAACTCAATTTGTGTAAGTCTTAAATTTAGCCGAATAATTTAATTAGCAATTCATGAATCAAACTGAGCAACCCATGAATTGAAATGTGTGATTCACGAATTATTTCCACTAGCATGTGAAGTATCCATGTGTTAGTACCAAATAAGAGACTGACTAGACCCGTAATAGGCAACAAAATGAATGTACCTTTGTGGGAAGAATGGCTCATCAAACAGTGGCATCAGCTGGGCCTTCGGAATCATTTCCTTTCTAAGAGCCTTTATGTCTTCCTCCTCTATCATCTGCACCATGTTATGTAACATAACAAACATGTGATTGTGACCGTGACCGTGACCGTGACCGTGACTGTTTATAGAGAACATGACATCATTTGTCAATTTGTTGGAGTGAGACAACAGCAGCAAAAACATACCTTTATGAGCCTCTCTTGACATCTCTTCAGAAACTCCTTTGAATACATCTTGTATGCCACCTATGTAATTGAACATCACTGTTAAAATCAACCTCCACAAATGCAGCTATATAAGTAAGAAAAACAAAACATACCATATCATCGAATCCGGCACGTCTGGCTGCTCTCTGTTCTGTGTGAAGCTTGATTTTCGAAGGCTTCGTCTTCTCTTTCAGTGGAGGTTTGGGCAGTATCTGTCAGTCGATGAAACATTAGTTCATGTAAACTGATCGATAGATAGATATCGAGAATGTAAAACCAAACTCACCTGTGGTTTCTCAGTTGTTAATGGCAAGCCTTGCGCGATGGGAATGCGATTTTTTTGTTCTTCAGCTGCAGATTCTTGCAATTTGCGTACCAATGCCTGTTCTTTCATTTGTCCTCTGGACTGTTCATGCATGTAGAAGCAATGAATCGACCTTAACTAATCACTTTATGTTTAATAGGAAGTATTGTATTTGTACAATTGAACTATGTAGTACAATTTTAATTTAAACCATCTTAAGTGCACTTTATTTGATTACAAAAACCACACTAGTACAACCAAAACAGAGTGGACACAAAGAGGTTTATAAAGCTTAATATTTAATTGTCACATGAACATTACCTCGGTTCGGAGTCTAAATGGTTGAGGTTGGCCACATTTGGTCTGTCTCTTGACAGAAGAGGTTGTAGAAGAATGTGAACTATTTGGCCTTGAAGGCTACAAAAATGAGAACATGAGATGAAGGTATATATCAGCAACACAGGTTGTGAAAGTAATGCATATTAATTGTACTAACAAAAGATGGTGAATGATTCCTAGACCTTTTGGGATGATGGGTTGTTAAGTTCTTCCATATTTTGTGCTCAGATTGTAATTCTGGTTGGTTTGAATTCAAATTCTGCGCGGGGAGGCTTTTATGAGGGTGGGTCAGTAGAATTTGGTTTTCAGATTCTGTTGTGCAGTCCAAATTATTAGCCATTCTTTTTTAAACGTCACCCGGTGCTCATCGTTCATTGATCTACCAACAAATTTAATTAGGCCCCATGCACTCACCAAACTTTCTGTTTGAATTCCACATCGAAGCAGTTTTTAGACTTTGGATAAAGACATATTGATTATGTTATAAGAAATTGTTTTGAGGGACTAACTGATGCATATTGTTCAGTATAAGAGAGGGAGTGATTAGTAACTTCTTTGTGTTATCTAAGTTTGCAGAAAAGGTAAAGATGTTTGGCATCGATGTATTAGCAGAATTTTTGCTTCCTCATTAAGTCATGTCTGCCATGCAATGCGATTTGTGGTATGGTTTCACTAATCAGTTTGTTGAGTAACAAATTAAAGTTCATGGGAATGGGTAGTTAACAGTGGAAGTGTCAATTCTCTGAAAAATTTTACAAAACACTTGACTTTATACATCAAAGTATTATGTCCTTCCATTTGTTAACAGTAACAAATTATAGCATTTGGAAATGAGTTTTTAAAAAATGTTTTTCCATTTAAAAAAAGTTATTCTTGAAAAACTATTTTTATGACTAGGCATAAGTTTGACAATCTTGATCTAGAAAGAGAATTTTTTCTTCAGAGTAATTCAATTTTGATAGTTTGGTAAAATGAAAAAAATTTATCTAAAACTTCCACATATGAATACAAGGAATGGAGGATTCCTAATGTAATTTTATTTGATGTTACAGCAGAAGAAGAAAAGGATGGACGCCAAAAAACTGACACTAAAATTTGTTTCTCGCTTTCTTCAGACGCGGATCGCTGGGGTGTTCCAAATTGAGTTTTATTAATTTGATTGATACAAAAACAGAAATCTTCAAAAACTATCAAACCAATTTCTAAAACACTATGTAAGGAAATGTATGTGGTGGAGGAGAAGATTCTCAAATTTCCATCCTTGTCTTTTCATTTCTTTTTATGAACGGAATAAAGAGTAGGAGAATGTGAGACCAAACTACAAAGTTTTGAAGTTGTGATAAGTTGTGATACTGTTTTCATTTCTCTTGGTTTGTTGTGATACTGTTGGGAATTGAGGATTCCTTCATTCTCCAGCTTTTTTTTCAGAGGTTTGGTGGTTCTTTTTTAAGTGACGTGGGCAAAAAAGAGTGATGGGACCTGTAAATGGTGTTCTTTGGTCTTCTTATGCTGTGATTTTGAATGATGAACTACTTATCAAATGATTACAGGTTTTCGATGCTTGTAATTGAATCTATATGCCCCGGCATGGAATTGGAAGTTCAGTAGGAAATGCATGAATAAAAAATATGAACCATCAATCAATTAAAAACCCAATTATTAATAAATATTGATTATTAGCATCTGGCACTGTATGTAAGAGTATCTCCAAATGCACTCCAAATTGAGCATTCTAAAGATCCGATCTTAAATTTTGAAATTGGAGATTGTTTTCATTTCAAATAAGGGAGGTGCTAGCCAACTAATCAAAGTTTGGTTCGTGAAATTGAAGATTGTTAAATAAGTCTCCAAGTATATTTTCATTTTTTGGGTTTTCTAAAATAAGTATTACTTTCTATTATTACTAAATTCAAAGTTAGTTATTGAAAAATATCAAATTTTTTTCGATATCGGAGAGATTCACCGTGGCTGACTTTATAGTCCAGCTAGAAAGGCTACATCCGCCTATTTGTCCCGGTACCTCAAGAAAGATAATTTTGTCTTTGTCATTTTTAACTTTTTAAAAATCAAACAAGGAACCAATGAAATAATTAATATCAAACTTTTTCAAGATGATGAAAAACATAAAACAAAATAATACAATAAAATATTAATTCTTAATAAAACAGAGATGAAAATAATTATGCTTAATTGTAAATTGTAATCTATTTTCGATGTGACGCTCTAAAATCACCTTTTATTTTTAAATATATTTGAAATCTCTAAAACATAGATCTCATCAAAGATGCTCTTATTGTCAAGTGACGGAAGGATGAGCCAAAATGTTGTAACAACACTAGGTTTATTGTATGGATAGTGCTTAACAGGAAATAGTGACAACCAACCTTATATATATTTTATTTACAAAATGCATAACAAATGCATATTGGCCAACAAACCTTGCTTCAACCCATCAGAACAAACCTTGCTTCAAAAGATAAAAGCAATAAAACACATATGACAAACCAGTCAATATGGACTGCAAAGCCACATTCTTTCGTGAAAAACACAACATCAAAATCACATAAATCTCATTTCAAGCTATTTTTATTTAATGTTCAAGGAACACCATGCATATCATATTGCACAACCACATCTCAAGGAGAAAGACTATATTTTATACAGCACCAAATCATATATAACAGCTAGACAATGTATTTTACTTGGACTTCTTGATATGGTTAACACAAATTTTTTTATTTCTCAACCTAAGGGGGGACAGGCACAAAGGCTTGTAGACACCGAGCCATAACATAGTGAATTTTTAAGCCAATTAAATTAAACCCAGAACAAGCCTTGTCATCCACATGTTCATTGCATTATATCAACCATGAAGTCATTATATAAACAAAGCATCAAATTATTCTATCATATCTATCTAGGTATAAGATGGCTTACAGAATTGCTCTATAGTCTATCCACAAGGGTTCAGTACAGAAGCCACCCAAAGTCACATGGGCCGTGAGAAAGTAAGTGGGCTCAACAACAATTTCAAGTCTTGCTGAATGCTTAATGTGCCAGGATAAGCTCTTTAAATTGAGGCCCAAATTTCAAAATCTCCTTCATCCATACTATCCTCTAAAACAGGCCTAAAAAATTGGTCGCTCTAGACACTTTGTTGATTTTGCATCCTTATTTGCAGTCATGTTACTGTGTATGAAATTGAGTAACGCAATTTATATTATACTATTATATAATATTTTGTGAAAAATGTAAAAATATATCTATTTAATTCATACGAGTATACACTTAATTTTTTATTTATAAAAGTATGTATTTCATTAGTTAACTATATCTGAAAAAAATATAAAACATGTATAGGTTGCAAATACAAACATGACTCAATTTCACCCTTCCTTAATCATAGGTTTTGTTTGACTATATGTAACCCAACTGAATAAAGATCACAATGGTTAGTGTTGTATCCCATGATTCCCAACCAATCCGTGTGTTATATCTTCTTTTGGATTGATTTTCAAAGCCCCACTCCAATTGATTCATCATGTTAAACTTTTAGGGAGAAAAGAATTGTGAGACCTGGTTCATTAAGAGAGGGATTAAGCCCTTAATATAATAGTACAAGACCTAATACACGTGCAATACAGTAATACACGTGTAACACAATAATAATACACATGTAATCTAACACCCCCCTCAAACTCAAGGTGGATCAAACAATGTGAGTTTGCGAATGAGGGACAAGAATCTAGGAACTGGATGAGACTTCGTAAAAAAGTCTGCGATCTACTCAGTAGAGGAAATGTGCGGAAGCGTCAGTGTCTGAGCAAGGAAGTGCTGACGGACAAAATGACAATCGATCTCAATATGCTTAGTCCTCTCATGAAAAACTGGACTGCTAGCAATCTGAATAGCACTCCGATTATCACAGTAAAGTGGAGTGGGACCTGTAACATCAACTCCAAGATCAACCAAGAGACGTCTAAGATGAACGATCTCTTTGGTCGTGATGGCCATAGCTGGGTACTCGGCTTCTGTGCTGGAAAGAGAAACAACATCTTGTTTCTTGCTGCGCCAGGAAATAAGAGAATCTCCAAGAAATATGCAAAAACCAGTAGTCGATCGATGAGTAGTCGGATCTCCGGCCCAATCAGCGTCAGTGTAAGCTCGAAGAACCAGAGATGAAGATAATGACAGATAGAGTGATCTGGTAATAGTCCCACGTAAATATCTGAGGATCCTCATGAGAGCACTATAGTGAACCGAACGAGGAGTGGAGACGAATTGACTAACTATGCTGACTGCATGAGCAATATCAGGTCTGGTAATGTAAAGATACACTAGCTGACCCACGATCTGTCTGTATCGTGTAGGATCTGGAAGGAGCTCTCCATCAGTAGGATGTAGCTTTACATGAAGCTCAAGTGGTGTGTCAGCACTCCGAGTGTCAGATATGGCGGCACGATCAATAATATCTGTTGTGTACTTCTGCCGAGAAAGAAGAATCCCCCGCTTACTCTGAGCAATCTCTAGCCCTAGAAAGTACCGAAGAGTACCGAGATCCTTCATCTGAAACTGACTACTGAGTCATCACCAGTAATGATCATATCATCCACATATAGAAGTAGAATCACCCTACCCTGCGATGACGATCGCACAAACAAAGAGTGATCCTGAGAGCTCTCAACGAAGCCTGCTGATAGAATAACACTGCGAAAACGCTCAAACCATGCACGAGGAGCCTGCTTAAGACCATATATAGCACGTCGAAGATGACAGACATGCTGAGGAGGAGTACGAAGACCAGGAGGTGGATGCATGTAGACCACCTCAGATAAATCTCCGTGAAGAAAAGCATTCTTCACATCCATCTGAAAGAGCGGGCAATCTGTGCAACAGGGGCGAAAGTCTCCTCATAATCGATCACATACTCCTGTGTGAAACCGCGAGCAACTAGACGAGCCTTGTGTCGTTCAATGGATCCATCTGGTCGATGTTTGACCTTAAAAATCCATTTACAACTGATAGGCCCAACACCGGTGGGAAGAGGAACAATATCCCACGTATGAGTCTCCTGAAACGCCTGAAATTCTGCATCAATGGCTTGTCGCCACTCAGGGTACTGAACTGCCTCTTGATAAGACCTAGGCTCCCGATGTGTATGAATAGCTGCAAGAAATGCCTGAAGTTGTGGAGAATAAGAGCTCATTGTGGCAAAACCAAACTGGTCACGGGGTCCACTATCAAAACTGAAACGAGTAGGTGGACGACGCTCGCGCTGAGGGTAGCGAGTGACGTCACTCGGATCCACGGCCGGGAGAGGGATGTCGGGCGCAGGAGGCGGAGCACCAGGAGAAGTATCTGCAGTAGGAGAGGGAGATGAAGACGGAGACACACACTCGATCGCAGAAGACACACCAAGGGGAGGACTAGGAGATGGTGACAACACAATAGATGGTCCAGGAAGAGGAAAAGACTCAATAACATGACATGGGCGAACAGAAGAAGACATAGAAGAAGTGGACTCAGGGGATGTGGAAGAAAAATATGGAACATCCTCAACAAAGGACACATTGCGGGCAAGCCAAAAACGATTACCAACGGGATCATAACAACGATACCCCTTTTGCGCAAAGCTTATTCCTAAGAAAACACATCGAACCGACCGAGCAGAGAGCTTGTCGCGAGCATGAGGAGGAAGAAGAACATAACATGTACAACCAAAAACTCGAAGACGACTATAGTCAGGACGAGAAGAGACGTTCATGAGGGGACATGCCAGAGAGAACGGTAGAGGGAGTGATATTAATGAGATGAACAAAAAGGAGTGCAGCCTCGGCCCAGAAATGTTGTGGAACAGACGAGGACAGTAAGAGAGAACGAGTGGACTCAAGGATGTGACGATGTTTGCGTTCTGCAACACCATTTTGTTCATGAGTGTAGGGACAAGACTGTTGAAAAATGGTGCCATGAGATTGAAGAAGAGAGCGCATTGTAGAAGAGATGTATTCCTTAGCGCAATCAGATCGAAAAATTTTGATGCGAGCCTGAAACTGAGTGTGAATCATAGTGGTAAAGACATCATAAATGTGAGGAACCTCAGAGCGATTACGTAGTAAGTAAATCCACGTAAAACAAGAATAGTCATTAATGAAGCTAATATAATAGGAAAAACCGCTCAAAGAATGTACTGGAGCAGGACCCCAAATGTCAGAATGTACTAACTCAAAAGGACTGGAGGACTGAGTAGTACTAGATCTAAAAGGAAGGGCCACAGGTTTGGCCAGTTTACAGCCCTCACACACAGACAAAGAAGAAAAAGAGGTAGATCCTAACACACCAAATTCAACGAGGATTTTAAGGCGGGACTCAGAGATATGACCTAACCTTCTATGCCACATATCAACATTAGAAGCGACGGTACCACAGAAGACAGATGGGTCTGGAACTGGAAGATGCAAATACTCTACGAAGTACAACCCGCCAACTCTACGACCAGCGCCAATCCTCCGCCCCGACTGTGGATCCTGCACAAAACAACCAGAGGAAGTGAAAGAAACTGTCAGACCGGCATCACAAAGTCGACTAATAGAAATAAGGTTCATGCAGAGATCAGGCGCATGTAAAACAAATGGAATGGAAAGACGACCAGTAGGATCAGAAGTTGTGGTGATAGATCCACATTGAGTGATAACTAAGGTAGAACCATCAACAGTATGAATCGGAGGCAATTGCGCGGGAGCAGGAGAACA
The DNA here is from genome assembly GCA_030737845.1 of Acorus calamus. Classification (NCBI taxonomy): domain Eukaryota; kingdom Viridiplantae; phylum Streptophyta; class Magnoliopsida; order Acorales; family Acoraceae; genus Acorus; species Acorus calamus. The sequence continues at coordinate 6,152,659 of CM060860.1, forward strand.
TGCAGTGAGTATAGAACTGTTAGGTGTCATATGATGGGATGCACCAGAATCAAAGATCCAAGAGACAGAGGTACCCGGAGTAGAAGAGAAGGCTGAGAGAACAGTAGAATCCGACTGAGGTGAACGCAGTAAAAGCTTCTGGAGACGCTGATTGATCAGAGTGTCAATATGATCAGAGGTAGGCAAGCCCGGTGCAGTGATGGGAGGAACATCAGTAGTAAGACGGCGAAGAACCGAACCACGACCACGAACACAACCATGAGAACCTTGCAACGACCTACGAGAAACCAGACGTTTCTCCGGATGAAGATCCCAACAGTTGTTAATAACATGACCTGGTCTCTTGCAGTGTGCACAACGAAACGACTCAAAATACCCCACAGAGACAGTTGGTTGAAGACCAGGATTCGGATCAGCCAGATTGTTGAATAATGACATGACCAAAATATCTCAAATGAAGCCGAAATATACACGAATGCGTAGATGACGAAAAACTGAACAAAATGAGTACCTGGATGACTAGATTTGGAGTCCGAACGAGGTCGTAACAGTCCAGGAAAGAAACACGAAAAAAAAATAGGCCGGCGAGTGATTGACGGCGGTCTGAAATGGCCGGACGGCGCCGGAAGATCGCCGGACGGTGGCCGGACAGTCACCGGAAGGTTGTCGGAGGATGGCCGGAAAGTCACTGGACGACTGCCGGAAAGTTGCCGGACGACAACCGGAAAGTCGCCGGACGGCTGCCGGACGGTGGTTGCCGGCGGCTTCTGGCGGATCAGATCTTCTGCAATTGATCCGAGTCGAAGTGGGCCTGTTGAGTGGGCCTGATGAACCGTGGATGAAGTGGGCCTGATGAAGTGGGCCGAGTAGCAGGCCTGGTGAAGTGGACCGAAAGGGAACCGTGGGCCAGGTGAACCGCGGACGAGAGACCGCGTACGGACGAGCGCGGATTTCACGCGATTCGCGTGGATTTCACGCGATTCTGCGTATGTCGACCCGTTGTGGACGAGCGCAAACAGGCTGCGCGCGGATGGGTTGCACTCGGACGAGCGTGGATGGACTGCGCGCAGACGGGGCTCGCGGCTGCGGACGGGGCTGCGAACGGGTTGCGCTCGGACAAGCCTCGCGGCTGCGGACTCATGGCGGACGGGGCTCACGGCTGCAGGCTCACGGCTGACGGGGCAACGGCGCGAAAAGGATGACAACACGACGGCGCGAACAACCGTGCAATGACGATGTAACAAACTTCGAATCTCAACGAAGATCCGAAAAAAAATAAAAATAAATTGAGATCTCAACACTGCTCTGATACCATGTTAGACTTTTAGGGAGAAAAGAATTGTGAGACCTGGTTCATTAAGAGAGGGATTAAGCCCTTAATATAATAGTACAAGACCTAATACACGTGCAATACAGTATTACACGTGTAACACAATAATAATACACATGCAATCTAACACATCAATTCCAATCTTAATCATACTAACCGGCCTATTGCCTATAGGTCCTTAAACAATAAAGTCAAGTTCTTCAAGTGAGTTTAAATTAATGATGAAGTGGTCATTATATGGACACAGCAATTGTTAAGGGTGCCTAAATAAGTAGCTTTAGACAATTAAAAATCATATCCAAGTTCAAGTTGTTTTTTTTACAGATGCATATCATCACCACAGTACAATCTCCTTATCTTAAATCCTCAACTAGTAATCCTCAAGTTGATTAGCCAAGACAAAATTGTGTAAACCCAACTAAGACTACTTGAATAGGTTTGGGACCATTATATAGCCCATGCATTGGTGTCCAATATTATATCATCTATGTGCAAATTGGTATAAAAGATATTGTATCCAATACAGTGCACTGATTCTATCATCCATATGTTATGGATCATCAAAATATTTAGGATGAAAAAAGGCATTGATGAAGATGGTGATATTGGTGGTGCATGTACACACAAATTGTTCCCCCATGCATTGAATGAATACACTTGACTACATTTTGATGCCAACATATAATATTCTTTTTATTCATGAAATATGATGTATATATGTAGCATCATATGAATGTATAAGTCCCACCGCCACAGGGTGACCAACCGGTAGGGGATTTGTGACAGGTTCAATGCATCTGACATGCAACTTGCACATACATGTAGGTCTCACTACAGAGAGTCTAATAAGAAACAGAACTTTTGAATGGAAAAAATTGCATCAACAATTAAGTATTATATGTCTAAAAGCTTGACTCGGGCAAAATGGAAAGGTTGTCAGCAACCACCAATTGTGTGGGAGCTCACATTATGACATTAACAAGGGTATTATGCTTCACAACTTCTGTTCATTGTTAGAACAATTGAAATTGTTATATATATATATGAAAGTGAAGAAGAAAAATGATGTTTTCAATACTCCTTCTGGAAGTTTCTACTTTCTATGTTTTGGGAGGAAAAAAAAGAGATGGTTTTGTTCAATAAACGCGTTTGTTAGAAGCCATGATAGACTTCAAAGCTTTCTCTCAACCTTTCCTTTTCTTGGCAGCAAAAGAAACTTCAGTGGTTGGTAATTCTTTCATGTTGGGAAATAATAATATTAAGGGTTAAATGCATATGACCCCCTGAAAGTTAGCCTATATCCAAAAAAGCCCATCATTTTTTCGAATATCCATATAACCCCTTCAAAATTGACATGGTTAAGTATTTAGCCCCATGATTAACTTTTCGTTAAAAAAAATATTATGAGAATATTCCGTCAGCTGTTAATTTACATATTCACATGATCCCCTACTTAAGTAGACTTTTCCTTTGCTTTGCCCTGGGAATCCAGGTGGGATTTCATATTCTTTTTTCAAGTCTAGTTGTTTGTATGTTTTGGGGCATATCCCCTGTTTTAGAAATAAAATTAAGGTCGTATGTCTATCTTTTTTTAATCAATTTTTCTTTTTACATGTTTCTATAAAATAGTATTGAATCCTTGTAAGTTGCAATTGCACATATGGGAAAAGTTGGCTGTTTTAGGTTTTTATCAACATAGTATTAATGTTTTAAATCCATGTTCTTTTATCTTTTGAAATGTTTCAAATTAAATGCGTTTAGTCCCACTTTTAAAAATATGCTTTCAATTATTGTTAAATAAGTAATTTTATTGTTTTTATCAAAAGAACATGTGCAATCCTGTCACGTGAAAAGCGCACGTGCCCTTTATTTTTTTTAGAGGATCATGTTGTTTTCATGTGGTCAAAATGACAGTTAATAAGTGTGATCGACTCTTTGCAAATGTGAGAATTAAAGTAAATCAAATGATTCTATGGAGATTTCTTCATCCTTAACTCAACATTTTCACCATCCCCTCTAACAAACTAAAGCTTAAGGGCTCGTTTGGGTAACGGGTTAAGCTCGAATAAGGATGTTATAAGAATGGATAGGAAAAATAGTTGTTTGTTTGCAGAGTATAACTTGGTATTACTAAATCAGTTTAAACGAATATAAAAGAGTGTAACAATTTTAAGTAACCCCTATGATAAGTTATACTCAGTTTACCTATTCTCATGTATCCACATATCAAATTAACTTTTTACACCTTGTCACATCAAATCACCTATGAATACCTCTTATACATCAAATGGGCAACATGTCAAATTGACATTTTTACACTTTATTTATATTTTATTCTTTATTAAACAAACAACTCAACTTTTATTCTTACGTTTTCCAATTATAATAAAAAACACAACCAAACAGAAAATCTCTTATTCCTGTAGAATTGTTATCTATACTGATATTGTTATTTATCCAGAATAACTCAATTCCTCAATCCAAACGGATGCTAAAAGTTCATCAAAAAGAATATGCTAGTTAGAGAACAATAAAATTTGTAAGCAACATCACTATACGAGGCATGGAAAATTTTCACTTCCATATGAAAGTTCTAATCTTTGCATGGAAAACCATATGAAAATTTTTATAATTATAATCTTTGCATTTGCATTGAACAGATAATTATAAAGAATAATGTTCTAATCAACCCTACGTCCTTTTCTATTTCTCATCTTAAAAATTTAATTACAAAATGTACATAACTTTTATCCGGAAAGGAACATGAATCAATATAAGAAAAAAAATAAAGAGAAAATTAAGCAGGACTAGTTTAACAGACCTTTTTCTACTAAAGCCATGGAATTCTTTCTTTTCTTTTGAACTTTTAGCAATTTTCATTTTAAAATAAAGCATCCAAAACGGACAATGTCCCAACAGTGATGAGAGAAGAGCTACAAAAATGAAAAACGATAATAAAAACAAAAAACAATGACCGCTAGTCTTCAATGACAAAAAAATTGGAAAGAAAATGTTTCTACCCAATCTCCCAAAGGAGAGGAGCCCAACCACTATTCTATCATGTGGACAAACCTCTCAACCATCCAAATGCAAGTGGTGAACGATTTCCATAGCTAGGTTTACGAAATAGCAGTTTACCCCTTGGAAGATCACTTCATTTATTTCTGCAAATGTCATGTAGCCCAAACATCTGTTGTCTTCCACAAATCCTCAAGTGATCGAACCTTACAACCTGTACCCGAATGATCAACCAGACCATAGCGGCCGTAGGGCACTCGCAAAATAAGTGCAATAAAGATTCCTCCGAGCAAGTGGTGGGATCCTCCTGCCTCTACTTCGCGCGATAGGCTTTAGTGATCAACTAACTGTTCATGCATTATAAGTCACATGAAATATTTAACCTTTAACGGAATCTGCACCTCCCAAATGAAATTCAAGCACGAAACAAACACCGGGTCCGCCACCAGTTCGATCTCTCCTCCACCAGTCGTAATGGTGCCCTCGCCCTCCAAGATCTGGTGCCCTCACCCCCAATGAGCCCCAGCAGCTGAGCAAAATGCTCGACCTCAACCCCCCTTAAGCCCCCTTCTGATCATAGTATCCCAGCCATCCCCAGCCTCCGCAAACCAGAAATCCTGCACTCTCCCTGTGGTTCGGAGGCGGAGGTGGGAGGGGATCCGCTCCGTCCGATGTCGTTAGGTCGGTCTGATCTCGAGGGGGGAGCTCGTTTTGCTCGCGGACGTTGCAGTTCCTTCTCGACGGTGGAGGGGGAGGAGCCGGTGGTGGCCATCGAGTCTCCCGTCACTAAAAACCATGGGAATTCTTGATTAATGATACTAAAGAGGTGTCAGAAGACTAATGTTAACATAAAGACATAGTCAGACTAAGCTAACAGGATGGATGTTTATTCATGAGTAACATTGGTGGAGACTTCCAGATTTGGAAAATCTTAATCAAACCATGTGTCTCATATGATAGCTTTCTTCAGGCCACACAAATGATGGACCCTGCCCTTGTTTGTTGTATCTCCAGCTGAAGTGAAAAAAAAAGGGAGCTGTCTTTCTTTCTGTGTCTTCTCATTGCACAACTTGTTTGAAGATTCTCTAGTTATATATTCAGATTGACAGCAAGTGTGACACATTTTAAATTGTAGTAGTACATGAACTCTCATTGTTGGAGATTCCCTCCTTCTGCATATATCCCCAGAATTATAAATTTGAACGGCTTATGACGTTTCAGTGGTGTCACTCATTACGATTTTGATTGAGGAGCTGCACATATATATATCTAAGTCTATCCTCCACCTCTGTCGCATAAATACAGGCATGTGTTTCCATACTCTGCATAACAAATCATATTACATGCGCATGTTTCCATAAAATAACAATTTTTTTTATATTCATATGATCCATTGTTAGAAAAGAAAGATATGGCATTTCAGTCAAGTCATGTCTGTCTAAAAATATATGTACGTCTATATAAAAGCAAGCAACAAAAGGAATCCAATTGTGTGCACAACACCCTCTCATTTCCAAAAATAAGTGAGTCCCAATGATTTGTTTAAGCGTAACTGCTAAGCTTCCAGTGATCTGTAAGAACACCCAGGAGAGTAGTTGATTTGGGGGACTAATGAAATGTCACATGAATTAAATTAATAAATAAATAAAAAGAAATTGACTTGGATATTCAAGTTTCAAGTTGTTTTTAATTTTTGTATCTCCCATTGACAAGGACTCCAAAACCAGAGACCAAATCTCTGAACCCCTCTTTGGTGTCTGTGTGCTTCAATCAATCACCCAAAGCAAGACAAATATGTGTTTGGATGTATGGATTATCTGTAAAATAGACATGTTCAAACTGCCTGAAAATGTTGCTGGTGCATCCACAGACTAATGATGTCGGGCAGTCATTGATCACAAACACATATATGATAGCAAGAAAGATTCAAGAACAATATCAGTCATACAGTACTGCTGTCTCTCTCTTAGACTCTGGCACTGCTATGGCTCCACATGGAAAAACCTACAACTCATACCAACAATCATATTCTTCGGGATAGATGTCTCTTCTAACCATGACCATCGACTCAGTGTATTTTATTTTCTATTTCTTTCTCTTATCTTTCCTTTTTCAGAATTTGCTATTCAATTTTTAATAATAAAATCAGGTAGCAAATACATGTACAAGCAAAAATTTGATCGAATCCACATCTAAATTTCAAATAACTTTTTTCAAGTAACATATTTGCATGATAATCCAAAATTCAAACTGTTCAATGGAAGTCTTTCCATTTATGGTTTCTCAAAACAACTACAAAAAAAAAAAACAACAAAGAGTATCATCACAAACTCCGTATACATTGCTGTTTAAAACACTCATTCGTCGGCAACAACTCCATCTCCCTCAATCTCTTCCCACCACCCCCATCTCCACCACCCACCTTGACAATGTTCACCCCAAACAACCTAACCACCTCCACCGGCCTTACCACCGCCTGCACTGCCTGACGAAACCCAATAAACCCACCACCCACAGTGGGCACCCGAGTCTTGTAATCAATGTAGAGCTGCTCATTGACCCCCGTCGTCGACCTCTGAAAGCTCACAACATCCCCTGCTCGCAGTCCCTTCTCCTTCACAAACCGACTCCACCCCTTCGTCAACACGTAACTCTGACTGCTATTCCAATACGAGTACCTGAACCGCCAAACCTTCCCGCCGGAATCCTCAAAATTCAACAACACGCCTTTGGCGGCGCCGCCTCCGCCGCCAATCTGCATTGGGAAGTGCTTCTCCGCGTGCTGTTTCGGTATAACCAACCTGTTGAGCTTCCCGACGTCGCTCGGCGTCACCGCCTTCTCGAACAGATGCTCCCTCTGACCCCACGCGCCGCCGCCGACATGGTGGCGGCGGGGGGCGGCGGAGGAGGTGGTGGCTCGGCGGGACTGCGCGAACTCGTCGAGGTAGGTGTGTTTGCGGAGCATGTCGACGATCTCGGCTTTTGAGCGGGAGGAGAGGAAGGCGAGCTCGGACTCGGCGTCGACGGAGTCGGAGTCGGAGAGGGGCTTGAAGTTGGTGACGGCGTCGCGGCCGCGGAAGCGCTGGGCGGCGACGTCGTAGGCGCGGGCGGCCTCGGCTTCTTCGTTGAAGGTGCCGAGCCAGACGCGTTGGTGTTTCTCGTAGATCTGGGCTCCCCACCGGCCGTTGGGCTGGGGGACCACTCCTTTGTATTTTGAGGAAGGGAGCTTGCGCGCTAAGGCTGCGGCGGCGGCGGAGGAGGAGGAGGCGTCCGCTTCGTTGCTGGAGTCAGATGGGTCTAAGATCACGGACGCGCCCGAGCCCATGCGTTGGAGGTTGGTGGTGGTAGATGAAGGTGGTGGTGGTGGTGGTTGTGGTGGTGGTGGGGTTGAGGTGGTCGACTCGTCTGTGCAGCTGCTCATCTCCATTTGTGTGAAATGTTTTGGACTTGAAGGGTCAGGGAGGGGGAGGGGATGGATACATATATAGAGAGTATACAATAAAGAGATATTGAAATTATTCAAATGAAAATGTGGGTTTTTTTTCATGGTCAACTGATATTTGATGGTGGGAGGAAGATTCATACATACACGCGATTACATGGGATAAACTATCAATATTATATTAATAAATTTATCTACGTCGGAATTTCTTGAAAAAAACCTAACATTTCGAAGTTTCGTGACTTTCTCATGCGATAAGGTTTTTTTTTTTCCATTTTAACAATATGTGGATATTTTTTTGAGTAGGGTTTTTGTGTGTAACTATTGACTAAATGAATCATATGAATGGTTTGGGGTGAGGGGGGTTGAATGAAGGACCCAGATGTAGGAAGAAGAAAGCCAAGTTGGTTGGACTCACATGAGTTGTGGGGCCACTTATTTTATTTTTATTTTTGGGGGGTTTCTCAAGTTCATCCCCCCTGAGTTTTGATGCTTAAGTAGTAGTGATGACCACGGCATGCTCTTCTATGATATTTCTCTCTCTCTCTCTCTCTCTCTGAAATTTTTATTTTATTTTTTCATTTTATTTTTTACTTTCATATATGTTTAACAAAAAATAATAAATAGATAATAAGAAAAGAAGGTTGGCAAAGATATATAGAAACGGACAAGAATATTTGCCTGAAATATTCTACGGCTTACGTGGCAAATCCAATTAGGCAACTGGAGAAGTATGTTGCTTGCCAGGTTGGAATCCACGTGGGAAAATCTATAGCTAGAGATATAACGTGTGCGTAATTTTTGTAAGGCCATTGCAAAGCATATATATATTTTGATACAGCAGTATTGATAATTTGACATATTTACAAAAGCAATCATGAATTCAGCTTTTGTAAAAGACTAATATATAAAATAGACTTTGATTTCATGGTACTCTAGTAACAACTTTTGAGTAGATGCATTCAATGTTGGAAGATTATGCATGGAATCGAAAAATAATTTGGGTTTTAATTTGGAAGCGTCGGAGAAAATAAGTTTTCTTTAAACGATATTTGCTCCCACTTCAGTATGAAATTACTATAAGAATTCTCTGTAAACTCATTCCTAAATACAACGAAGTCTTATTAGACTTGCGCTTAAAACTGACTCTCTTTGATTGTTGTGTTTATAACAGATATTGATGCAAGTCTAACATGTTTTTGAAAAATAGGCCTGGGTGAGGTTTTTCGGGGAGGAAGAAGAAGATATCTTTTCCGCATATCCGATTAAATTCAAAATTCGAATTTAAATATCAATTGTTTGATCTTATCCTCAATTAACAGCTCTTTGTCGATCTCTCAGATCCAACGATGGTATTTAATTAATTGAATTTTACACACACATGCATCACAAAAAAATGTTTAAAATTAATGCAAAATTTTTTAATGTTATAAACATTTTTGTAAAACCCATGTGTACTTGTACTTGCTAGACATTGACAACATGTGTTTCAAGCCCTCATTTATATACCTCTTCAAACCAAACCATTTAACTAATGTGAGACTATTTTGACAAAACTTCATTTGCAAAACCAAATATTACAACACAAATAAAATAAATACATGATATTTTAATTATATTAAATCAATAAAAATAAACTCAATATTCAGTCCTGTAGGCTGCGACTAACGAATTAATTATTGTGATATTCTACCCATGATGACTTTGTTAATACAATTTTTAGATTTGTTTTAACATAAAAAAATATAAGCAACTCGAGTTTGATTATCATTACCTCTTTTTCTTGTTTTAGGAGCATACCGATAATAATTTATATGATGTTTTAAAAACTAATTTAAACATGATCAGTCATATCACTGTTGGATTAATCAAAATTTGATATATGTTTCATGTTATTATGATTTATAAATAGATTAATTACTAATTAATAAATAATTATAAATTACAAAAAATAAATAATAAATAATTTAGAAAATATTTTCACACATTTTTTAAGTTTTAATATAACATCATGGGCCAAAATATTTTTAATAATTGATAATTCAAAGAAAGAGTTCTTGCATTCGTAGCTTGTTCTAAAAAAACTTCAATTTGAAACAGTGGGATGATTAATTTTTAAAATTTAAACATGTTTTGATGGTTAAATAAACCTAAAACTGAACATATGGATAGTTTTGATTCTTGTAGGGCTGGTTGGGTAAGGGGTACGTCAATAAAGGTTTGTAAGGATAAGTTATCCTAATTTTAGCATATGAAAAGTCCAACAAATTTATTCTTATTCACATTGGTAAAAATTGTGATTAAAAGTGTGGGTAAATATTATTTCAGTATTTAGTGAAACAAAAAGTCTCTATTTTTTTTTTAAAATCAGGACAACTGTCTATCTTTTATCCCAATTATTTTTTATATCAAACATGATAAATTGACTTCACCTTTCACTTATCCCCCACAATCATCCTTATCTCATAACTCATTCATTTATCAAAATAACCATTAAATATTATTTTATATATATATACATCCATAAACAATTTTAAGAAGTAGAAAAATAAAAGCAAAAGAACAGTTCCAGCAGAAACCCTGACGACAAACATGTGCATGCAAGGATATGATTGTATGCATTCTTTTTTGTGACCATAAAATTCCCACCCAGCGATCTTATCAGCTATTCTTTTGTTATTCTGTTGTTTGAGAGCGAAATTGGAGGATCGTAGGTCGTCTATCATATATATAAATATAATAACCTAGAACCTGGACACCCTTTGCCTTTTCTTTTCACTTCCACGTGATTCCCAGTCATTATTCCGTGATTGTCCCATGCACCTATTTCGTGTAATTGACCTTTTTTTTCATTATCTATTGATTTGATATGGACAGTTTAATGATTTTTTTTGTTAAGAGAATAAATTCTTTTTTCATACTAAGACTTTAAATATCTCTTTCACCGAATAGCGACGGATGGTAAATGAATCAAGCGGTCTGGTTCAACTCAGTTGAAATTTATTTAATTAGACAAATGAATTGAATTTGAATAATTTTTAAAATTCGATTGAATTATTCAAACTGGATAGGTTATAAATGAGCCGAGCGTTCTTTTTCATTTTAAGGTAGGGTTAAAAACAAAAGTTTAGCTAATGAGCCAAATTTATGAGTCTCAATAAGTTAAGCTTGAACACAAAATTAAATTCGATTTCGAACCTGAGCCGAATTTAATTATAAATAAGTTGAGTTTCAACATATCAAAGATAGTCTTGTTCGACTCGTTTACCACCCTTAGTTGGGAGACCCGTGTATTAAAAATAATTAATGAAGATGTAGAGAATGAGAACTTTTGAGAGATAAAAGTCTTATATATTTTTTAAAATATAAATTAAATGAGGAGATGATAAGATATTCTTATTATATTAGGAATTAGTTTTTCTCAAAAGCTAAAGTTTAAAATTGAATTTGTAGGAACTAGCTTTTGGACACTATTTGTACAATTTGGGTTTGCAGTTTTAATTAAGCTACATTTATTTTTTGAAAACGGGTTTTGAGAAATCAATTCATGTAAACTCATAATCTTACCAAACCCATTCAAACGCCCTATAGCTATTATATTGATTACTGTGTTTTGAGTCCAAACAACCACTAAATGTAAGTGAAAAAAAATTAATTAAGCTAAAAATTTCACTTACAAAAAAATCACTTAAAAGTAGTTAACAATAATAAGTTTTACTAATAAGTGATTTAACATTCAAAATATCATGGTTCCATGTACCAAAATATATATATATATCATGGTTCCAAGTTTCTATATAAAACAATAGAAATGAGTTACCCAGTGATAGAGTAGCTTCCCCCTGGGGGGGGGGGGGGGGGGTGGGGGATGGGTTAAAGCCTTTTTTACACATTTTTTGTTTTTGTTGTTTTAATTTCTTTCTATATTTATTTTGTTCATACATAGTCCGTTTTGAAGTTATTTGAAATGAAAAATACCCAAAGATCAATGAGATAAAAAAATAGAAATGAGTTTTCTTTCATTGGTAATATATAGGAACTATATTTTTTTTTCGTATACTCATAGAAGTACTTGATATAATTTTTATAGTAATAAAATATTATACAGTCATAAAGTTTTTTTGTTTTTTGTTTTTTTAAAACTGAAGGTAGATATTAACTATCGATTTCATTACTAAATATCGAATTGTAAATTCTGAAATGAGAAAGGGGGAAGACGAAAAGTTAATTAAAGAACAAGAGAGGCAAAAACTCATCTCACATATCGGATAGAAGAGTCATTTAACCCGTGAGCATCGTCGGACCACCCACCATAAAGTCGTGAAAACCATGCCCATAGAGGAAGGTGGACTCTCAGTGCAACATGGTTAGATAATATAATCCAACACATTCACATTAATTTGTTTTGGAAATCTCTGCACCCAAAATTCTTAGAATATAATAGAATATTATTGTTCTGAACACCCACCATACATCATACATGAAAATCACAATGAATTCGCACGTAAATGATAAAAAACATTTCCATCTTCCTATATTTGTATAATTGTTTTATATATATACCCATTCAAATACCAATATCAACTACTATATATTATTTCCGAAATAATGTTATTCCATTTATATTTTTATAAAATTCAAGCTGGTAAAGCGAGTGCCAAAGAAACCTCCGTACGGATTTGGGAGGAATACTGGGCCTACAAGCAACTGGAGAGTGGGGTTGGTGACTGCTCTGATGAGGCCAACCTGAACTACTGTAGAGAGAGAGAGAGAGAGAGAGAGAGAGAGGTGGCTTCCATCTTTAGGTTCACAATGGGAAAATGAGAAAGGAATAAATATATAATATTAAAAAATATATCCACTGAGTGCAATTTGCAGATGCAGTGTGGGCCAAACTGCAACTAGGCAGGCCACAACTTGTGCCCAGAGACATTGGATTTGGCCTCCATTGTTTCTCCCTTCTTTTTTTATGGTCCTCTTTTTTATTGTTGTTGCTGATTTGATCTGTGAATGGTACGGTTTGGGCGTGGATAAGAATGCAATCCTCATACGAGTCGGTTCAACCCTAATTTTTTTTTCTTCTGTTTTTGTCAGTAAGTCCAAAATTGTATTGTTGCCAAATATCCTAAATTTTGGTTCATGGACTTCTATTATTGCAAAATATCCCACACAGATGCATGTATATAACATTGTTAATATACATCCAAGTCAATTTTATATGGATGTATTGATTGAATAAGATGTAGAGACCGGCAAAGAAAATGTCATATATATATATATATATATATATATATATATATATATATATATATATATATATATATATATATAGGGAGCCGATTAGGTGCGGTTTACGGTCGGTGCGGTGCGCGATCACGGGCCGTCGATCACGGGTCCATCGCATCGGACGGTCGGGTGCGATTCACGTCGACCGTTGGATGCGATGGACCCGCGATCGAACGGCCCACGTCGTAAACCGCACCGACCGCACACCGCACGTAATCGCGACCATATATATATATATATAACCACTAAACCCCCATTTGGATGTAATATAACTCCGAATAGATTCTGGAATAAGGTGGAATATTTTAAATAAGTTGTTTGGATGTCCAGAATACATAGGGATAATGTATGCATGGATAAATTGATATAAAATGGTATATGAATTCCAACCAACCCCTGAAACTAAAGTTATTCCATGTTATTTCACCCCCCCATTTGTGTAACGGAATAGACGAGTATAAGGGCGGTATAAGGATGGTATAGGAATGGATAAGAAAAATAGTTGTTTGTTTGAAGGGTATAACTTGGTATTACTAAGCCAGTTTAAACGAGTATAAGAGAGTATAACAATTCTAAGCAACCCCTAGGATAAGCTATACTCACCTTATCTATTCCCATGGGCCCACATGTCAAATCAACTTTTTACACCTCATCACATCAAATCACCTATCAACACCTCTTATACATCAAATGTCAAATCAAATTTTTTACACTTTATTTATATTTTATTCTTTATCAAACAAACAACTCAACCTTTATTCTTACGTTTTCCAATGAGAATAAAAAAAATACAACCAAACAGAAAATCTTTTATTCTTGTATATTTGTTATCTATACTAGCATAGTTATCTATCCAGAATAACTCAATTCCGCTATCCAAACGGGGGGTTAAAGAATATATTGGTCTACTGTCAAATCAACTGTCATCACCTCTTATAAATCACATGTCAAATTAACTATCATTATTTTTTCACCTTTTATTAATCTTTATCCACACTTTAATAACATTTTATCTAAACAGCAAAATTTTTATTATTATGTTTCCCAATGAGAATAATGCAAAACACAACCAAACAACAAATCAATTTATCCTTATTTATATTCACTTATACCAGAATAATTGTATGCTCAATAATAAATCATATTCTGCATCCAAACGGGGGCTTATAAGTGCCTCTTTGGATAGCGTATTACGACTAGTATAACATGGAATAGCTCAGTATAAGTCCATTTTAGGCGTTTGGTTTGAAAGAATAACCCGATATCTAGAACCTAGAATAGCTTGGAATAGATGATATTTGTATTCCACCTCCCCCATGGAATTAGCCTACATGTCAAATGGAATTATAAGTGGGTCTCACATTTATATTTGTTTTTCATTTCAAATCACATGTAATCATCTCTTATACATCAATAAGGTCTACATGCTAAATCAATCTTTTTACACCTTATTAACATCTTATTATTTATCAACCAAATACTCCAACATTTATTATGACATTTTCGAACGAGAATAACCGAAAACACAATCAAATAGAATATCATTTATTCTATTGATAAAATCAATAATTCCTGAAATAGGTATAAACCCTAAAATAGCTTATGTCTTTATCTAAACGGCCTCTAAAGAGTTAATCCTCTATACTAAGAGAACCCTAAAAATGACAAAAACCACGTATATGCAACCTTAGAGAGGTCATTCAATATTCCCAAAATTTGAACCGGCTTAACCTAAACCGGGCTCTTTTAACCTAAAAGGTCATTGAATTCCCATTTAATAATGAAACAGGCCCGGTTCGACTGGATGGGACTTTTGGGTCAAGTTTTTGGAATTACGAAAAAAAATTATTTATGAATAAAGTTTGTACTTTTATGCATGTATTCTATAAAAAGTTAAAATCTGATACATCTATAAAAAAAATTTGAGGGAAGATACATCTATAATTTATATTTTAAACTTGTTAGGTAATTAGGCAGCTAAGAGTCCACTATAGTTTAAGATTGTCATCAAGTATTATAAAATGTATTTCATACTTCAATAGTTTTAAATGCTCTTGCTTATTTCAAGTATAATTTTTGTAATTTACTAAAGGCAATGGTACCGAACAAATTTTGAATTCAAATCTGGAGAATAATTATTTTGTATTAAAAATGGCGATAAATAATCCATATTATCGATCCCTCTATTAGGTGTTCTATTATTTTCAGACTTCTTCATCCATCGTCCTCTATTCATTTTTACACATTGTGGAAATAAGAACAATGTCAATTAATGGATTAGTTAATGAAATAAACTTGGCATAAAACAATTGTGTTATAATTATTTTCATTTCAAAGAAAAAGTAGTTTTAGTGTTGAAAAAAATCACATTGCTGATCAAAGTATAGAAAAAACGACAAAAAATTTATTAATTTTATGAATTTGAGATGTTGTCTGATGGGCTATAAATATAATGCTCTCTCTCTCAAGAATAACCTCTAAATGATATATATATATATACACGCTCGCGATTAGGTGCGGCGAACGGCAGGTGTGGCCGCGACGTGAGCCGTCCGATCGCGGGTCCATCGCATCGCACCCGACCGTTCGATGCGATGGACCCGTGATCGACGGTCCGTGATCGCTGTCGCACCTGCCGTTCGCCGCAGCTAATCGGTTCCCATATATATATATGGAAAGTGATTCGGTGCGGGAATGCGGTCGTGCGGGAAACGATCACGGGCCGTCAATCACGGGTCCATCGCATCGGACTGTCGGGGTGCGATTCACATCGATCGTTGGATGCGACGGACCCGCGATCGAACGATCGATGTCGTTTCCCGCACGACCGCATTCCCGCACTGAATCAGTCGATATATATATATATACATATATATATATATATATATATATGGTCGCGATTACGTGCGGTGTGCGGTCGGTGCGGTTTACGACGTGGGCCGTTCGATCGCGGGTCCATCGCATCCAACGGTCAACGTGAATCGCACCCGACCGTCCGATGCGATGGACCCGTGATCGACGGCCCGTGATCGCGCACCGCACCGACCGTAAACCGCACCTAATCGGCTCCCTATATATATATATATATATGGTCGCGATTACGTGCGGTGTGCGGTCGGTGCGGTTTACGACGTGGGCCCGTGATCGCGCACCGCACCGACCGTAAACCGCACCTAATCGGCTCCCTATATATATATATATATATATAAACCGATTAGGTGCGGCGAACGGCGGGTGTGACAGCGATCACGGGCCGTCGATCATGTGTCCATCGCATCGGACGGTCGGGTGCGAATCACGTCGACCGTTGGATGCGATGGACCCGCGATCGGATGGCCCACGTCGTAGCCGCACCTAATCGCGAGCGTGTATATATATATATATATATATATATATATATATATATATATGTCGAGTTATTCAGTGCCGGGAATGCAGGAATGCGGGAAACGACGTCGATCGTTCGATCGCGGGTCCATCGCATTCAACGGTCGATGTGAATCGCACCCAACCGTCCGATGCGATGGACCCGTGATCGCTTCCCGCACGTCCGCATTCCCGCACCGAATCACTTTCATATATATATATATATATATATATATATATATATATATATATATATATATATATATATATAGGTGATTACGTGCGGCGAACGGCGGGTGCGGCGTCGATCATGGACTGTCGATCACGGGTCCATCGCATCGAACCATCGGGTGCGATTCACGTCGACCGTTGGATGCGATGGATCCACGATCGAACGGCCCACGTCGCGGCCGCACCCACCGTTCGCCGCACCTAATCGCTCGCGTATATATATATAGGGACGTGATTACGTGCGGCGAACGGCAGGTGCGGCAGCGATTACGGGCCGTCGATCACGGGTCCATCGCATCGGACGGTCGGGTGTGATTCACGTCGACCGTTGGATGCGATGGACCCGTGATCGGACGGCCCACGTCGCGGCCGCACCTGCCGTTCGCCGCACCTAATCATTTTCATATATATATATATATATATATAGGGAGCCGATTAGGTGCGGTTTACGGTCGGTGCGGTGCGCGATCACGGGCCGTCGATCACGGGTCCATCGCATCGGACGGTCGGGTGCGATTCACGTCGACCGTTGGATGCGATGGACCCGCGATCGAACGGCCCACGTCGTAAACCGCACCGACCGCACACCGCACGTAATCGCGACCATATATATATATATATATATATATATATATATATATATATATATATATATATAGGGACGTGATTACGTGCGGCGAACGGCAGGTGCGGCAGCGATCACGGGCCGTCGATCACGGGTCCATCGCATCGGACGGTCGGGTGCGATTCACGTCGACCGTTGGATGCGATGGACCCGCGATTGGACGGTCCACGTCGCGGCCGCACCTGCCGTTCGCCGCACCTAATCATTTATATATATATATATATATATATATATATGTATATATATATATATATATATATATATATTGGGAAGTGATTCGGTGCGGGAAGCGATCACGGACCGTCGATCACGGGTCCATCGTATCGGACGGTCGGGTACGATTCACATCGACCGTCGGATGCGATAGACTCGCGATCGAACGGCTCACGTGCCGCACCCGCCGTTCGCCCCACCTAATCGCTCGTGTATATATATATCTCCCACATAATACATAATTACAACAATGCCACTCAACGCGCGTTTCATTGTTTTTCTTTTAAATTTAGCTTTAACCTAGGAAAGGGATTGTCCTATAAATGAAAAATAAAAACTTAAAAGGGGTTGTTTCCTAAAAGAACCCGAAGCAGATGAGTGTCGGCCGAAACGGTTGGTTGTTTTTGATTCGAGGAAAACAAGGTTGTATTTTTATTTTACCATGGTTTCCAAAACGGGTAAATTGGAAACAACCGGTGACACAGAAACAGCTGGTTTTCCGGATTCTGATGTGGGGCCTATCTCATTCAACGGCTGGGATCGAACGTACGGATTCGGATGAGGTGGCCCCTTTTTTTAATTATAAAGGGAAAGTGAAGTGGTGAAGTTCACACGCGAGTTTTGAAAAGATACTATTCTACATGGTGGGAGGAGAAGAAAATATTAATGATGATATATAATTAGGGTTTGGATGTTTTTTATTATTATTATTATTATTTTTATAAATTAATGGTTGAGAAGCACTGAAATTGACCATATTTTTAGGGTTCAAAGCACGTGGGCGACTGCTCCAGAGATGTCGTAGATTAGAATTTTTTTTTGTTTTTTGTTTTTTTGGACATGGTTTTGAGAAGGTGGTTTTCGAAACCATAATCTGATGTACATGTGTAGCTTTCATTTTGAATGACATAATAAATAAAAATATAATATAATAAAATTGAATAAAGCTAAAAGTTTATTTTTACATTATGTAATTTATTATCCACATCGTATTTACTATTTATTAATAAATTATTAATGTTAGTCCAACTAAACAATAAAAAATTTATTATTATATTTTGAACGAAAATAATTGATAACATAACCATAGCACTTAGTCTTATCTTGTAACTACAAATTTAATCATTTTGGTTATTAGACCAATCAGAAAATCATTATTATATTATTTTTTAATTAGTATGTGTATGATTATAAAATTGATATCTTTATTGTGAATAGATCTTTTTTTTTTAAGTGTTTTCTTGTGTTATTCATATGACTTATACATGGATCAAATATTTTTACAATCCAAAATACAAATATTATTAATGTGATTAGATTGATGTCTAAATATTTTTTTCTTTTAATAAAAAGTTAAGATGACTGACGAAGATTCAAGTGAAAATGATCTGGATTTGATTCTTAATTAAGAGAAATTCTAATTAAAAAATAATAATTAACTGTCAAAAAATGATTAAAAAAAGGTGTATGAGGAAGATGTCACTTTGATTGATTAGGAAACTCCACGTTGACAAAGGATGTGATTCCTGATTGCATTAATTAATAAAGATTAAAACAGTCAATTAGTTGGTTAATGACATTATCATGATCAAGAAACATATAAAATATCATAAACTCAGATACATGTTGCAACAGCAACAACACTTGTACGCAGATTATATAATGTCAACAGCAAGCTAAATCAGAACTAGTAAATGATGAAGGGAGAATAAAAAAAAACAATTCTCAATATTAGATTAATTGATTCACTCTAGATGTAACAATCACTAATTTACCCATGCCAAAAAAAACAAAGACTACACTGATGTTTCATTACTGGGAGTCCAGTGGAGTCCAGTGGATCATGAATATATAAGGAACAAAAAAGAACAGAACTGTGCTTCTCACCCCTCAGTGGAGTGATCGAGATGCACCCTCTTAAATGAGAGGTCGCGGGTTCGAACCCACCTTTACCCAAAAAAAAAAACATAGATTTATAATTTATAACCTACATAAATAATAATAACAATAATAAGGGCAGTTTGTAAAAGGAATGCATATAGTTTCACCACAATCATTAATAAGTTGTATTATGAATAGAAAGCTGTGTATATATATGTACATAAACTCTGTTATGTGTGCATAATTAATCATGTGTCAATTTTAGACCATTGACATCTATCATGCTATCCAATTAATATATATGTCAAAGCGGGTGCTGCGTACAACCGATTAAATCAGAAATAATTATCGATAATCACTGTTAATAAATAAAAAAACATATAAGATGATATATAATTTTTTCCTTTAGTAGGACCATGCATGATTTATTTTTCCCTACAAAGAATCAATTGTCCAACAAAGAAAAGGTGGGAGTCAACAGAACAGTGTTGAAGTATAAATTGTGCACAACTTGAAGTATAAATTCCACAACTTGACTAACGTGGAAACTTCAAACTTAGCGTGACATCAATTCAATGTTCTTTTGTTGGGGATAAGCACTACTTCCCTTTATATATATAGTTTTGTCCAATCATAGTCATATATATAATATTAATGTGGGTGTAAATTGAGACATGCAACAATATACACAAGTTCACAATGAATTTATGAAAATTAATACGCGACACTTCCTAGGTTAAGTCAACAACTACTTAAAATACTCTGAACATTTCAATATCCAATGATCCAATTTGTGACAAACTTTTAATATTTTTGAGACATCTCACTTTTTGTCAAATGCCTTAATTGTGATCTTTAAAAAAAAAAAAGTGGATGCATCTATTTCAAAAATCAAAATAGATAATGTCTGAATGAAGATTAAAGAAAAAGGAGAAGAAAAAAGCAAAGAAAATACAAATGTGTGAATTGTTTTTTTTTTAAATATTGATTTAAGTTAAATTTTTTGTCAAAATTTAAATTATTAAATCTTTTTTCCTATCAAAACATGAGAAACATATGTTTCGCTTATTCTCATGCAATCCGTTTGGAATTTAATTAAGACCATAAAATTAAGTAAAAACAAAGTAAAGTTTTCTTCTTTCTGTGGTGACGTCCGAGGATGGTTTTTTCTTTTGAATAATTAGACTAGAAAAGAATCAGTACTGTATATTTAATTCAATTTGTTTTATTCATCATAAACTGTTTCAAGTATATAATTCAGATTTACAAATTTAAGGCAAATATCCAAAAATAAAAACTAATTGGTTGATTATTTACAAATTAACACTCAATGATACTTACTTATGGACAGGGGCGGAGCCAGGAATTAAAGCAAGGGGGGCCAGAAATTTAAGAGAATGAGTTAGATAAAAAAGAATAATTATAGATATATGATAAGTTAATACGAAATAATACGAAATAAAAACAATTGAAAATATTTTTTTTACTTATTTTTTAGGCTATAAATATCCGTAATAATCTATAGAAGATATAGAAAAAAATCGTAAAAACTTACTATTCCCATCGCAAAAAAAGAAAAAAAATGAAGCTTAAAAAATTAGCAAAAATGAATATGAATAAATTAATTGATCACAAAAATATACATGGATATCTTTCACGCTTAAATTTTAGAAAGAGATTTTAAAACCTTACTTCTAAATATTTTAAGAGACTAAATATAGTAATGATGAAAAATCAAAATAAACAAAAATTAACAAAACATTCAAATTAGTAACTTTTCAACCATTCAAAATCAGATACCAATATTCACGTGAAAATAAAGATTTTCAAAGGTTTTTTTAAAGGAGACCCATGATTCCAAATCTCAATGGGCGCTAATATGCTCTAGTTAGTCATATTTTCATTTGTCACGTCTAATGCATTATTTCACTTAATAAAAACATTATATATTCTACTATTTCTATATGCACTATTATAGGAAACATAAATAAAATTATATACATTTATTTCATATGAGCATGTATTTCACTTCTATAAAAAAATTAATATAAATCATGATACAAACAAGTCTGCACGTAATATCTTCCAACCTCAAACTCACTCATTTCAATTAGGTTTTTTGCATATACCCTTAAAAAAATCTCATTTTATCAAAATTACTCTAGTAAATTACTATTTTTAACAATGCCTCTTAAAATGGTTTAAATTATTCATGAATGTTCTTCTAAAAGATATTCCTATAAAATTTTAAAAATCTGTATTATGCAAAAATACCCTTCAAAAGGGAATTGATGCAAAATTTAAATCTTTTGAGGCATTGCTGGGAATAGAATTTAAAAGTGAGTATTTGATAATATAAGAAGTTTTGAGGGGGTATATGCAAACACCCTTTCTATTATACCCATTAACCACATGCATCAGATTTCTTGGCGTGGGTGGTGGTGGGCCTTGGGGGGCCCCAAGCCCTAGCCCGCCCCCCTTTGGCTCCTCCCCTGCTTATGGATAGTTGGAAGAGAACTTGATCTTACAATTTTTTTTATAGTTTTTGGATTATCAGCATTATTCTTATGAATGCATTATTTGTTGAACTTTTTTTTTTTTGAAGAAAAGGTAGATGTTTGCTATCCGATTTCATTTCTGAACTCGAATTACAAAATCTGAATGTGTGAAGAAAATAGTAAAAAGATAAGAAAGAAACACATAAGGAAGAGAATGAACTTTAAGACGGTACAACAGAAAAGGTTTAATTAGGTTTTCAATTGTTGCCTAATATGTTTGATCCTAGTGAGGAAATTAAGCCTAAATTCCTCTTTGTTAACTTGGTCTTCATCACGTCACCAAACTTTCTTGTGCGCTACACTTTTTAAAGTTGAAAAAAACAATTAATTATATGTACAACAACATATAGTTGGACTGTTATTTATGTTTATTCATTTCTTAAATTAAGAGATTATAGGAATTGAAGAGTGCCATGAACGTTAAAAAGCGTACATCAAATAGAAAAGCTAGGGTTTGCTTCTTACTGGTATCCTTTTATTTATTAAATTATATATTACTAATAATTATGATGTTATAGATTTCTTTTGTCACACACAAATACACACAAATACATAGCTATGGTCAAATAGTCAGACAAAAGCTCAGTGTTTGGAAGGTACGTAAGATTCCTTTTGTTAGGTTAAGTTTCTGAAAAACGAATTAGTACTGCCAAGCAGCCTTTATTGTTTTATAGAAGAAAGTTTGATTTGATGTATTTCTTTCATTCTATCATGCCTAAAATGTGGCAAATAAATAATCCTTTTTGAAAATATTCAAAAACACTTTTTCCAAATTCAAGCAGAATTTGTGTCTAGAAAATTGCAATTTTGTTTCTATAAATTCAAGTCTTTTTTGAACTGCCACGTTTGCTTCAAGGAAACTTTGGAGAAAAAAGTGTTGTATAGACCAACACTGCCCATTATCGATAATATTAAATACTGACCGATATAGAGTTTTCTACTTTGAACAAAATAAATTAAATATATATATGGTTATTTAATTTGGATTATTTTCTAAATACATCATTATATCAACTTATAGTGTTTTTATCATTTATAGATTAACCCAGATCACTTTGATACCGATCATTACACGCATTGCCACATCTCACTACAAAACTAGGGGAAGCCCCTCCTCATTTTTTTATATTGTTTTTTGGTAAATAGACAAGAACAGTTTAATATACGAGTTTAATATGGATATTTTGATTAATTTATAATATAAATTATTGGAGAAATAAATATATTCAATATGTTTTATAAAAAAAATTTAGTTTGTTTAGGTCTCTCAAACGTTTTAGTGTATCAAAACACCCTTAAATAATTATTATATTTTTTTCTAAGTTCTATCATCTCTTTTCGATCGTTTAAATACTTTTACACACAATTATACATTTTGTATATATTGTTCACTTGTATATTGTTATTCATTCCCTATATTTTATCATATCAATCCTTATTATGCATCATATATATATTATTAAGAGTCAGTTTGATAATTCTGATTAAGAATGAGAATTCATCTTTCTCAATAATCTAGTTTATGTAGATTCTTTGGAATCAAATATTTTAATTGAGATATACAGAATGAACACATGAATGAATGATTCCAAACATAATTTTCCTAAATGTTGTGATAGATTTTTATGAATTTCTTTGTTTAAAATTAATTTTACATCATATATATACATAGAGCACCATAAACACAAATTTATGTGGCCTTACTTTTTTTTGGACACAATCTAAAAGAGTGTTCTATAGTATAATATAGGTTACAACAAGACTTAATTAAAATATACACTCATATATATGGAGTTTCTCTCTTTATGTCACCAATCTCAAGTTCTCAACTATAAATCTTTGTACTGCCTTTTCCATCTATATGACCATATTATATGGAGAATATCCAAACACAACATTTTAACAATGTTATACCTAGACCTAGCCACAACAGTTTTTAGGATATATACCTCCACGGCTCCACATTATTACAATGTCCACAACATACATGCAATATATGAGTACAATAGACTCGAGATATGATCCCAACATCAATAACCTCAAAAACTGCATGGGTCCCCTGATTTTATAAGAAGAAGAGTAAGTAAACACAAACCAAAGTTCACAGGAAATAGGACCAATATTTATTTGAAATTAATGCAAATCAGCCAAGTTGGTAGAATTGTGATTAATTATGCACTCTACTTTCACTCAAGTCTATCAATCCTTGTATATACTATTCGTCCAAATCAATACAATGAATTGCAGTCATCATCATCAGCAATTATTTCTTCTTCTATTTCTCCAAACCAACTATATTAGTTCACATCTTTTCCTTCTCTAGAATATATGAAATTAAATTTCTTTTTTAATCAGCCAAACCTAATGACATTTCTCTTTAATTTTGATGATCATGATATGTTTACAACCAAAGATTTTTAAGTTCTGTAACAATACAAGTCAGACATTCTAAATAGTTATATACATAGAATTCTGAATTAAACAATCTGGGAGTATATATATGCATTTAGAAGTTGCACTATTATACTCTAGATTAATGTTGGGAAAGATATATATATTATATGCCAATCTATAAAAAAAAAATCTAACTTAGTACCACAAATGGATGCAAATTAAAGATACATAAATTTCTCCCCCACCATACATCAACTTCACATGGTCCCTTTCAACAAGGTGGAATGGATCGAGTCGTTCTAGAAAATTAAAAACATGTGCTTCCATGACCAAGCAACTAGTACGGTAACCTACACGACGAATATGTGACTTATTCATATCACGTATACTCGTATAAATCATGGTTGTTAATTTTTCTAGTGCTGCATTGTACATGTATATCTTTTAGAAATGCAGTCAATTATCGCGCACTTGTATCTAGATATTTGTTATTTTATTTACAACTTGCAAAACAAGTGACAAATCATTGAAGATAAACGTGCCGAACAGATACTATAGTCTCATTTTGCAATGCATGTGTGAATAGGTTTTTCTCCATTTTATGAATGGCTGACATTTAGGCAGATATTTTGTACTGATTATTCTATCTGTTTTTTTAACTGCTAGTGATTGAAGAGAAATTATCAACTGTCGAATTTTCTAAACCAGTTGAAACCAATGCAGTTAATGAACATATTTCTTATTAGTTCACACATTTGTTGATAAATTCTTGGGCCTTAGAAAATTATGTTCACTGCAAGAAATTATGTTTGGTCACATACCGACTGGTCTTCACATCAATTATGTGCATTGATGATAGATAATTTTCTACACACACATATATAGTTGTTAAGTGAATTATGTTCATTCAGGAAACTATATTTTCCATGCATATAGAGGAAGTACTATACGTTTACTCGTCCAGCAGTTTTGAAAATTAATTAATTAAGCACCAACTTGTAGTGCCTGTTTAGTCACCACATGCACAACATTGACAAATAATTGAAGACAAATGATAATCAAATACGTGGAGTCATCTGGAACCACATACAATTAATATTATATAATAAGGATATGTCCACTAAATTAATTAATGGTTTGACATATATATATAATCGGATTAGGTCTCGAGGATATTTGTTCTGACTGTTCAATATATGAACCAATGCATTGTATGGATTTGTCTTTCATGAAAAGTAGTGGTGATTGAAGTGCATGAGGTGTATTGAATAATCTAAAACCAAAACATATTTAATACCAATTATATCAAGGTATATATATATGTATACACGCCTTTGTTGACGGGCTTTTTCTACATCAGAAGGTTGGTTTGAATAGAAGTATGAACAATTTCTTGTATCTTGTTAAAAATAGGTGACCCTCTACTTGAATTTTGCTTAGACAATATTTGGTTGCACAATTTAACAATTTTTATGTTTACAGGAGCTGAAGCTGTTTTTGCGGTTGTGAAATCAAGCAATATTACTATGACAACTTCTTGCAGACAGATTTTAGACAAATAGTAATAAAAAATTATGATTTTTAAAAGCTGAGTACTGAGCTTATTGCAAAATCAGTTTTAAAATCTAGATTCATATGAAATCAGTTTTGTAATCGCACAACCGAACACAACCTTTGTGGTTACATTGGTTCGGTAGTGCAAACATTGGGCCAAGTTGATGGACCCCTTTTTTATATGAAGAGGGGACGATCCATGTGCCTTTCAAAAGAGTTGGGCTGGACCGATCCAGCATGAAAGCAAGATGAGCTTGAAAGAAATCCAAATAAAATTGATACCCTCTGGCCGCCCACATGAATTTTGAAAAATTTTAAGTACACATTTGCTATGACTATGCACATTAAAAAATAATTAAGTATATATTTGAATAAATTAAATACATTTTTTTTCTAATAAAGTGTGTGTGTGTATATACCTAGTAGAATATATATTCGTATAAAAAATCCCATACATTAAGTTAGGGTCACAAGAGTGATTGTAGGAAGAATAGAGAGTAACAGTGCCTGTATCGTTTTTTTTTTATATTCTTTTTTGCTCATGTACGCATACATGCTATGTTATAGGAGTTCGAATCTAGTCATGTCTGACTTCAACCACTTTATCAGTATTAAACTGCAGAGCCTGTGTTTGATCAGTACTATCAGCATTCAATAGGAGAGTAACACATGTATTCAATAATTGATTAGGCAATTCGATTAATAGACTATATATGTAGTTCAATTTATAAGTTATGTAATTTGATACCGACCAGACTGATCAAAGTCAAGTACTGACTGGATCCGGATCCAAACCCACATTATTGTAGTGAACTTTGTTTTGTTTATTGATTGGTTTTTGTTTGGTCCATGAAAAATAATGAAAACTATGTGGCATGAGATCACCATAGGAAAATACTAATATTTTTTTAGTTTATAACTATTTTTGAAGGAAATATATATTTTTATTAGATTTCTCAAAAAAAAAAAATTAAAAATAGTTTTTTATTTAAAAAAATTGTAGTTTCTTGGTACACTTGCAAACGAATTTGAATTAATAATGATTCTTGCAAAATAGAAACTTACGCTCGATTTTTTTGTAATCCAAAATATAGTCTTATATATCTCATTAGAAATTCAGTGAAGCAAGTACTTCGTTAGACGATGTATATACATCGTTAAATATTTTTGTACTTATTAATAATGAGTTAATTCAACTCGAAATGGAGAGAGGTACACTTTTTATCAAATCATAACATCATTAGATGATGTTTACCATTTTGAAAAAATAAAAACATGTATAATATGAATTTTGGTTGGTAAAATGACTGAGTCTAACATTTTTCTTAATTATATTGTAAAGAAAGAGAATGCTCAAATAAAGAGCAACAATACAACCTTTATCTCTCAAAACAAGAGAGAGACTCACAATTCTACTCCTTGACACATAGTCTATCCTTATAAAAGCTCACCCTCTTTGCTCCAATGAGATATCCCAAAATTTGATAAAACATATAATTGGCTCTCAAATGTTATCCATACACATCGGAGTTCCCTAAACAAAGCATCTTTCGAGGAGGAAAGAGCATCTTTCGAGGAGGAAAGAGCAAACACAGCTAATATAATTGTTGTGCTTTACGTGTAAGTAGTAGCAAAATTATAAAAATCAGCAGTTTAACCAAATTCCATACAAAATAGAACAAAAAATGGTCTATGTGAGAGACCAAATTCGGCTCACCTGAATAAGAGATAAGGATACAAGAATTAATTAGAATAAAACAAGGATGTCGTAGGAGACAGGTCCGCCAGTGTCAAGGCCCATCCAAGCTAAAAACTCAACTCGACACAAGAGCCCACGCCAAAAGACAAGTTCACCTCGGCCCAATACACCATTCCAGAAACAGGTCTTCATTTCATGTCGGGCTAAAGAACATCCAGGTCGGATACCTGACCTGGCTTGAGTGTTCAAAGATGGGACCCCGACTTGCATTGATTAGAAGCGGTCAGACCATGAGATCCAACCAGATACAAAGACATCTCACGTGTATAATATGAACACCAATGAAATTACCTAATGGCCCAACGAATATTCTCTGACACAATGCTTGTAATCAACTATCATAAAACGATTATGATGAGTTGATCCCGAGATCACACGCGTCAATCAATCCAAGAGCCATGTGAAAAAATTCTCTCTCATGATAACCTCACACCCTCATAGCATGGTAGGTACGCCACCTCCGCTCATAAATAGAAAGGCATCCTCTTCAACATAAGATACACACTTCTTCTTCCCCAAAATCCTATACTCAAGCTTGAATTCTCATTTTAATGGAGATCTGACTTTTGCATCGGAGGGGCGTTAGCCAGCATCACACTAGTGTGAGTTATATGTAATCGAAGCGGAAGATCAAATAGGAAGATCTGACAAACGTGGATTGACTACCAACGTAGAGGTTCAACTGACGCTTCTTCTCGAATCTGCATCGAAAGCCCGGATCGTCTTTGAATTTGGTCCAGTGGAGGAAGATCTAATTCCACCTCCCTCAATTTCTATTTGAATTAAAGTAGGTATTATACATTTAACATTCATGTGTTTTTTATTATAAAATGGATTTTGAGTAACACATTTTTCAAACAAAAATATCATACAAACCATTTTGTTAGAGGCCCATTAAGGTATGGGCCGGGCTTTGGATGGAGTCTAAGGCAGCCTGGATTTAGCCCTCTTATTTTGGATAACATTGTGAATAGTCAAACCTGTTTTCAATCCCAATTTTAGTTTACACGCGTTTTGAATTTTTAAAAAATTTATACCTCATCTAATGAACTATATGTTTATATAAAAAAATAAGGTATATTCTCTATTGAATTGTGTAGATAAATTTATAAAAATTATGAATTTTTTTATAGAAGTATATACCTCGTTAATACGAGTATATGCTTTGATGACTTTGTATCGACTCATATAGAACTAGAATTGGAGCTTAGAAATGAGTCGGAACCTATTAGGGGCATGAAATGGGGCTTGAAGCCTTAAACGTACAGTCTTAATAGGAATATAAAATGTGGATAGCTGTCTCCATTTTAAAATAAAAATTGAGACTTTTTGCTCCACCTAAAGGCTGAAATAACATTTAACCCCATTTTTTTATCATAATTTTGACAAATGTGAATAAGAACAAAATTGATGGACTTTTGGTCCCTTGAATTAGGATAATTACCCTTAAAACCTTAATCTCAAGGTTTAAGAAAAATTAAAATTGTTGGACTACAAATGGAGTTACACAAAGGACAAACGTTGATCCACTCATCAGCCCATTTTTGCAGCCCCATATGCAATACATCCGAACAATGCAACATGTACGTTATTTTTTTAAAAATACATATTTCATTAGCTAAATATATATTTTATTAAAAAATCAAAACTTACGTGGGTCGTAAAAGAGATTGAATGTATCAAACCCGAAGATCCCGAAGCTAATAAACTTGATTATTCCTGCAATCATTCATGTAGTATAACCAAATTTATGAATTTTCTAAAAATATAATTAACTACAAATTATGTAAAAAAAAAGACATGAATACAATTCATTCCAATCTATCCTATGCCTTCTAGAGAAGCTCAAAGTACACCTAATGACAATGGATGATCCGTTTACATACACTCAATTATTCCTACAAAGAAAATGATATATCTAGCCCCATTACAGTCCTAATTGTAGTTCACACATTTTTTTTAAAAAATCATATACTTTAAAAGTAAATTTTTTTCATTTTAAAAAAAAAATTTATATACTCTGATGAAATCTCATATGCTATAATAGCGCAGTATATATATATACTGTTAGTGTATAGGACTGCAAAATGGATTGTAAAACTGATTGAGTGCATCAGTGCTTTTCCTATAAATCTTTTATTTTATATTCAATTCATTTAAATTTACTTTTTAATAATAAAATTAAAAAATAAAAATGGCTGCTATCATAATAAAATGATTATTCAACACACTTTGTAAGACCAATCACGCCATCATTGTATATCTCAACCCACGGTTTGGTTAGAATTAGTTGAAATAGTCTCTAAACGAGTGTTTGAAAGATTGAAATAAATAAAAATATGTATGTCAAAATTAACTAACATACAGTGACATGTAGATTTCAGTCAACCTTTGAAATTAAGTTATTCTAGATTATTCAATAAAAAAAGAAAATGTGAACTCATTGTTAAATCAAATGTTCATTTTTTTACATTTTATAAATCATTATACACACTTTATTCACATTTTATCTAAATAACATAAATTTTATTATTACATTTTTCAACGTAGAATTATTCCAAACACAACCAAACAAAAATCACATAATTGTTTATTCTAGAAGAGTCATAAACATCAAAATAACTTATTTATCAATCCAAACAATAGGCTAAAAACACTATTTTTATTTTTCTTTCATATACATATATCCAAACATCCCCTCCTCCCTCCACAAAAAGAAAAACAAAAGATGGCTTCCCTTCCCTGCAGACCACCGTCACTTCTGCTGAACTCATCCTCCTCGTACGGCCACAACCCCTCTCTCTTCGCCGCCACTCGTCTCTGCTTCTCCAGCCCTCCTTCAGGTCCTATTCGTTCACTCTTTATTTCAATTCATTTTTCCCTTTTTTGGATTCTTGATTTAGCATAGAATGGCATTGTAGTAGACAAGAGATGCTGATGAAAGTGAATGGTTTTTCTTTGTCTACCAATTTGATTATGCCCAATTAAGTGAAGAATATTACGCACCGGTTATCCAAAATAAATTTAAAAAATCACAATTTGCAGTTCATCTTGTTATCCAAAAGGAAAACAAGGGTTTAAACAATAAATCTGTCATTTTGTTCTTTGAATTCTTAGAGCATCTCTAATGCCATTGGAGTTGGAGGCTCCTAACTCATATTTGGGGAGAAATAAAAAAAAGGGCTCCAAAGGACTCCCTATATTTAACATTAAACATTCTCTGGTGAGGAAGTCTCCGCACATGTAGGAGTGAAATTTGGCTTCCTGTTGCATGGGCCCTATGTTACACTTTGTGAAATAAATACTCCCAATGGTCCCGCATCATACTTTATTAATAAAAATTATGTAGGGAGTCAATGAAGGAGGAAGGTTGGAGAATACACTCCCAAATGGCCTTCTATCTTTATTGGCTCAATGTAGGGAATATTTAGGTAGTGTGGTTGGAGATGCTCTAAGAAAATACACTGGAACCCAAAAGGATTTAGTTAATATACTGTCAAAGGATTTGAGAAGAAAATTGAAAACCTATAAATATCCAAAGGTATACAATTTTTATGACACTGTTTTCCACTATTGGGGACTACATCCTTGATTTCTGTCCAACCATAGACTTACATTTAGGGTGGTCTAGGAGGCACCCTTCAATTGACTACGGATGGATGATATCATGATAAAAATATACATCAATGTAGATGAACTAAATCCATGTGTCTACATATCATCACCCAAAATTTTCCATTCTTATGTTTTTTTTTGAAGAATGGTGCTCTCAAGGGATCCTTGGTCTCCTTTAAAGACAGGGGAGGTTCTTGCCGACTTAACCAAAGTTCGGTTTGTATGGCATTCTTATGTTAGACTAAAAAATTTAATCGAGAAATAGAAGGTACCATCATTTCAGATGTTACAGTGGTACTCTTATACAGGGTGCAAGATGAACTGAGTCCAGCATGTTGGTCTTGAATTGAAATAACATCTTATTTGCTCAGTGATTTATCATGGAAATTCGTTTCTCTAATTCTTTTCTTTTGATAATTCTTTCCTTTTAAGGGTTTGACGATGGTCTCGTGTAGATGATGTGGATTTTATATATAGTTAACTTGTTGAAATTTATTTTCTAAGCATCATTTTAATACAACCAACTACGTAATTCAGGGAAGCCTCACCAAAAGCATGTTGTCAATGCAAGAAAGCTATCTGGGTTGGAGGAGGCAGCGCGTATTAGGAGGTATGCATGTCCCTCACTAGAAGTATTCTTGTAAACATTACTTCTGTTGAATGTCAATCACCTGACAATTCTCTTTTTGTTAAGTTTTTTTTATAAATTATTCTCTGCATAAGTCTGGGCACATGTTTTTTAGGAATTTTTTTATGTTGTTTAGCGTTATCATATTTTGAACATTATGACTTCCAGGCTAAGGGAACTCAAAAATGCTAACAAAATAAGAAGAAGGCCACCCTTAAGGCAGGGAAAGGTCTCAGGGCGTCTTCCTGTTCCAGATCATATACCTAAACCTCCTTATGTGAGTTCAAGTGTATTGCCAGAACTTTCTAGTGATCCTCAGATACCGGACAGCGAGGGAATTATTGGCATGAGGGCTGCTTGTGAGCTCGCTGCACATGTCTTGGACTTCGCTGGAACATTGGTCAGGGTAAGTATTTTTTTCTGCAAAATGAAATTTCCATCTCTTTTCCTTTATAGAGGATGACAATTGTTGACTCTTTCTTTTGTTACAATCCATCAATATGTTCATAGTATATCATTTAATGAAGGTTTATGGGATCATTGCATGCTGTTGTTTTGAAACATGTCATTTTAGCATCTTGTGTTGGATTGCTCAAGTTGATCTAGACAAGACCATAATCAGCACAGGTGATAGCTAATACCAGATAGTGGCTCTTCTTGTGCTGTTGACGATATCTATTTATTTCTATATGAGGTTTTTACTTTTCCTGTAATTTATATAAGAACTTTGACATGGATAGTACCTTTTTCCCCTTTTTATATAAAGGGATAATACTTTTTTTTATAGAATATTTATAAAATCTATGCTATAGTCTTGAAAGTGACACCTTACAGAATTACTCTGATTTTCCTAATTATCCACCTTTTTTTGTTGTGCCTTTTTCATTTATAGAGGAGGAGCAGTACGTGTGACAATAGCAGCTGCAGGTGTAGCTGCCTGCAGCGGTAATCATTAATTCCAGTTTTTTCTATTGGAAGGACAAATATAAGAATAATAGAGTTTATATTACTACTAGTATCAGCAGCAGTAATCGTTGTAGTAGCATCAGCAGTAGTAGAGAGTAGCAGTCATACATCTACATTTATACATGTATATACATGCAAATCTACTCATGGATAATGAATGCATTAAGATATTTTTCAATAAAACACAAAAGCTATTTTCACGCATGAAATATATTAATAATTTGATTTTCTATTGTTCTAAGAGCTGTACAATGTTAAACATCTATATCATATTCCACACCTATGCTGCCTGTATTCTGATGATTTTGGGATCAGTTACATTACATACTTGCAT
The DNA here is from genome assembly GCA_030737845.1 of Acorus calamus. NCBI lineage: Eukaryota > Viridiplantae > Streptophyta > Magnoliopsida > Acorales > Acoraceae > Acorus > Acorus calamus. Next base: position 6,185,859 of record CM060860.1, read on the forward strand.
CCTTATTATACCACTTCAATTTTTAAGTAGCATAATTCTTTGCCTCTTTGTTACCAGAATATCAGTTACATGTTGAACATTCTTTAGTCTAATATACATAACAGAATTCTTTATGTTCTCTGGATTCATGTCTGATCTTTCATATATATTTTTGGGTTAAGGACATCCAAGTTCTCGCAAACATTGGTTATCCCATATAAGTTCTTATCAAAGTTGGGGCAACGTACAAGTCCTTGAAAACTCACAAAAACCCATATACATCCCTGATTTCAACAAAAATTAATCATAACCCAACCTACCCTACTTAACTTTAATCTATAACCATGAAATGATTAAATTATCCTCAAATTTTTAACCATTTTCGTTCAATACTTCAATGGAAATGAAGAAACATAAAAATCTTACAAAGATAATATGATCTTTACATGGACTAATTTATTTTTTTATTATTTATGAAGACTATAATGCCTATACAATTATATAGTGATAAAATATTATGTCAAATTTGAGTGAAATTTTAATGAGATGATGATAATTAGGTTTTTATGAGTTTTCAGGGACTCATGTGTCTACCCCAACTTTTACAGAGACTTGTATGGGATTATCTATGTTTGCAGGGATGCAAATGTCTTTAACCCTTTATAACCCTATATTTTTTCATCCATGTTCCTAAACATACATATAAAACACATGAGCATGTTTTCTTTTTAAATAGTATGTGATAGGACATGTTGCTAAGAAGAACTGGAGTTTCCATTTCCTGTTCTAAGTTTGTATTAAGTTCACAGATAATAGTGAATTTTTTTCTACAATAGTGTGCATTATGACAATGAAATTCATGAACAAAAAATTCAAGGAAAAGTGATAAGATGGTTAGTAAAAGTTCAACTTGAAGATTATAGTCCCTTCCATTGTTAACTGTCTACCTGCCAACTGGAAGATGATGCTTCTGATTGCAATGAAGCCATGGTCCTTTTGATACAAAATATACAAAATTACACCTTAGACCCTAATTCACATGTTTCCATATGATCGATGTTTGCACGGTAATATTTAGCTTCTTCGGTTCCAGATTTCTTGCTCCTTGATATTAATGAAATTCATAGTACATGCAGACTGGCAATTAGAAGAATCTGAACGTCAGGATACATGCCACTATGGTCCCACAAGCATGCTTGACTACTTTTTGCTTGTCTTCAGATTAATTAAGTACATGTGAATCAGATATTGGTTTCTCTCCTGTAAGAGAAATTATTCTTATTCAACATGCCTACTTCACATTTTTTGTTGTATTCTTTAATTCTGATGGTAATGATAATTTGCATGCTAATCTTGACCTGTTTTATCAGCCATCAGTTACAACCAATGAAATTGACAAGGCGGTGCACCAAATGATTATTGATGCTGGGGCCTATCCATCACCACTTGGCTATGGGGGGTTTCCAAAGAGTGTATGCACGTCAGTGAATGAGTGCATGTGTCATGGAATACCCGATTCCCGCCAGTTACAGGTCTGCCGAGCCAGTATGTTAGTAAAAGATTGTTATTATGTAAAAAATTAATTGTAATATTTCGTCATCTAGAATTGTATTCTTAATAGTTCACGCTCTACTCTCATGCAGGATGGAGACATAATAAACATCGATGTCACCGTCTACCTCAATGTAGGTTGTCGAACAATCTCAACTTTCTAATTTACTTTTGTGGTCATAATTATTCCTGCTTACCTCCTCCACTCAGCCTTTAATTTTGCTCAACTCAGTGATTTCTGCATAAATCGTAAAAACTTCTAATTTGTACCTATCATTCTTTAATCATGTAGTCATTGATGAATAAGTAGTTCATTGTACTTCATTGACAAGACGGTAGTTGAGAGATGAAAGGTAAGCAAATGCAAATATTAAATCTGAAGGAATGCCATGAAGTTCAAAGGGATCGAGTTGTTAAGCATAATCTTGACAGCTGAAATATGAAGAGATCCTTGGATTTATTCAATAAATATTTATGCCTTCTCATCCCTGATGGTGGAATGGCAGGAATTTTCCCACATTTCTTAATATTCTGTCGGTCAGTATGTTCACTAGTTTGTAAGGCTAAGGATGCTTATCATTCTTTGTGCCGTTATCTTTAGAAATCACGACTAGTATGTTGCCACACATGCAAATTATTAAAATATTGAAAGTAGTGTTGTGAATTGTGAAGTTCACACTGTTCTTCCCTGTTACAAGGGTGATCTTTACTCGAGCTTACATGGGAAAATATAAAAATGCACTATGAAAAGTAACTAATAAGTATTGGGATCACCCATTGATATTTTGTCATTCAGTGCATTAGGTGACCTACATGAGGAGGCAATATGAACCTGATGTTTATTTCGTAACATTTTTTTAATCTCATGCCTATCTTGTCATTTCAAATGAGAATCTCTTTCAAGCAAACTGTGTATGATTGTTTTTAGGGTTACCATGGGGACACCTCGAAAACCTTTCTCTGTGGAGAGGTTCATGAGTCGGTTAAACTTCTTGTAAAGGTACCCCTACTCCATCATTGTGTGTCGTTCATGAGCATTTGTAACCCATGAGTAGATTTGCATGCCATTGATTGCTGTATTCCTTTTCCTAGTTTATGATTTCCGATTTGAAATAATCTGGTCTCTCATGTATAATCATTACCTTTGAGAATATTTGTTATCTTATTTTGTTTGAACTTTCTAGGAAACTCAATTATGTCGAAATGCAGAAAATGTTATCAGTTACAAAGTTGGAACTATTTAATGTTGTAATTATCAATGGTTTGTGTGTGTGAATGACATAAACTGAGATATAAAGCTCGTGAATTAGCCATTTTTATTTTATATCATGTTATTTACCTTCTTTGTTTGTTCGGATATCCTCCATCCAATTGTTTGAAGGAAATCACTTTATTATAAGATTTCTCCAACATTTACATTAAAAAACAATCGTGAATTAGTGGGGTGAGACAATATGTACACTCATTTCCAAATGTTGGGTTCTTCATACAATCCAACTTGATAAGTCAAAGTCAATCTTTTGTAATAGATAATTATCTGCCCAACTTGAAGATTAAATAACCTTTGATGGTGACATTTTGTGTTAATTCGTTCTTGACATACTTTAGTCATAAATCAAAATATGGTATTAAACAAATTTGTACCTGCTAGTTGCTCTGCTGTAGGTTATATTGACTGGGCCAACCCTGCCATGCTCCAATATTTAGTTACATTTTCATTTTATAGATGCCCATAGATAATACTGGATTGCATATTTTCTTCCATCTCAAAATTCAATAAGTATATTAAAAAGCAGTTTTCTTGCACATAGAACTACTTTCTATTTAGAATAAAATTGTACAATGTAGCTAAGTTCTTTTATAATATGTGTTATTTGAACAAATGACCTAGTTCTTTTTGAATGACTGGTGGAATTGGTTCTACCTACATCTTCATCTGATGTCTCAAGGTGGATTTTGACTAAAGTTTTATGAGGCATGAAATGTAGTTCCAGAGTGTATGGATTTTTTTTCCAATTCATTATTGTGCATATTTTATATATTTAAATCCCATCTAGTATCCTGTTTTTTAATCCATTATGTTTTGACTATATTTTAAATGGTGCAGTCCCCATTTGTTGGCACTTCCACCTTATATCCATTTCTTATTGTTGAGCAGGTAACTGAAGAATGCTTGGAAAGGGCGATATCTGTTTGTAAAGATGGTGCTAGCTTCAAAAAAATTGGAAAGAAGATAAGGTATCTGGCCATGATTATTTTATAATAGGTTTTAGGGAAATTAATGATGTATCAGAGAAATCTTGACAAAATGCTTGGAAATCTTTTTATCAATCGAGTATGATGTAAATTATGTTAGTAGGGTACAACACTATGAATTTGGCCAAGGGTACAACCCTAGATCTTTTGTGCCATATGCTATCTCAACTCCAATGAAATTGGGAGACTGAGGGTAGAATTTTGATGACTGAATTATGTCCAATTGTATTTAACATAGCTTGCTGATTATATGACAGGATATACCTCTTCTACTATTTTCTTTTCTTACACTTTCCCTTTTTCTTATGTTTCATTTTATATTTTATTTTCCTCATTTACAATGCCAAGGTATATTAGGGACTAAGTTTTGGCTTTCAATAAATGAGGGTTCTATCCTATATTCTGAAAACACTTGAGAGTGGGTTCCAAGGTTTGTTAGAGACTGGGATCTCTGTCATACAGGGGCTGAGGCCAGTAGTTGCTTAAGAGAGGGTAAACTGGAAGTGTGGTAGGATGTTGGCCTCTTCTACTTTCTGTTCCTTGTTTATTTTCCTTTTGTTATAGTGTAGATCCCTCATTTGCACCTCACTTGGAGTTTATTGTAATATTGAATAAAATCCATTGTGGTAGACTCCCACCTTTAGTGGTTAATTCCTATAGGAAATGTAAGAAAGGGTTTTTGGAGGAGAAATACATATTTTAGAGGAATATTAATGAGGATTAAGATTTGATCAACTAAGAAAAAAATTGCTTCAGTATCACGTGATTCTTATCTATGTCTTCATTACCTACTATATGCCATGATATTGGTCCTAACAATATGCTAATGATTTTCAGTCCTTTAAACCTTGATCAAGGATAGGGTATTGCCTAAAAGAAATATGCCAATATGCCATTAGACTTTGTCTTGATTGTGGTCTCAAAATCAGAAGGCAGCAGATGTAGACTGTGACCTATTAACAGCTTGCTAAAATGATGTCCGGTTGTAATGAAACGTAGGCATGCCTCCATATAACTAGTATGCTAATAATGGAAACGATTTGGAATACAAGGATATTGATTGTGAAATTCACCAAGCTAATGGTTGAATGTAGATGACAAATGTCGAGGGGTGAGCATAGATGTAGTAATAATAATTAAGAATAGCATTTTAGGAATTAGAACCATGTAACATTACAGGAATTATACTCCATCTTTAGTGCATATGTACCACAGATAGGTTTTGAAACTTTTTTTTTTTTTTTTTTTTGGGGGGGGGGGGGGGTGGAGGATGGTATGGATACATTCATGCATGTGGGATATGTGAGGAAGAACACAACTTGAATCTTTTAAACTCTTCATTTTTTTAATGTTTTTTTCGTGTTTTCTGAAACCTCTAGTTTTTTCTGTATCACTATCACTCGAAACAAGCCAATAAAGTTCACCAAAACAGATTCATGTGGTGAAAAGTATTCTGTATGTCAAAACTTAGGCTATGTAGTAATTATCTGACAAAACATAAATACACTCATTCTCTAGACCATGACTAGTGGTATGTAAATGGGAAATTTCTCTTTTCAGCTCCTCACAATGTTAAGTGATACAAATTTAATGAACTTTTTTCATTTTGTAGCCAGATAATGTTGTCCTCAATCTCATTAAATTATAAGTCATTCTTGTCATAATTTGCCATTTTCTTCTATACAAAAGGCCATAATCATCTGGTTAATCAGTGCTTTCCATGTTGTATACATGCTTTAACAATATTTTCCCTGGATTAACTGTTTTATGATTTAGAAATTTACCGTAAGCTATGAACCAAAGGATGGTTCGATTTCCTAAAAACATCATTGTCATCAATATTTTTATAGTTCCTTGTGCGTACTAGGTGCTTTGAAATTTGAATATTTTCTTTTATAACTGATAATGTTGTTGATAATTCCAGTGAGCATGCTGAAAAATATGGCTATGGTATAGTGGAGCGTTTCGTTGGGCATGGTGTTGGGACCATATTTCATTCTGAGCCAATTATTATGCATCATCGTAAGTCAGCAAATTCATCAATTCGAAGTTTTCGTTTCTTTGCTATTTCTGTGGGGAATTAATATTTCAAGATATCATTGATTCCATTGAATTAGTGTATTCAGGAGTAAACTTGCATAACTTTTATTCATTTTCATAAACCATGTACCAATGTCATTGTCGATTTTATTAGGGAATAACTCGTGGGTAAGATAGAGATGTATTGTTGAAGCGCTACTGCTTATCTGTTTCAGATTTATATATGAAAATAACAAACTATTTGCATATATGTTCGTAGTAGCTTTTGGGTTCCTGATTAATTTATGTTGATTCCTTTTAAAGTTAGAAGCATCTAGTTGTTGAAAGCAATGCAGAAAAGGAGAAACTTTAGACTAAACATAAATGAAGGCAATGTAGAGGAATAGCAGGGATTGTGTTGGCCTGGATGAACTCAAAATAGATCACTCTTCTACTTTGGTTCAGAAGGGATGAAATATGCTTTTGTAATGTTTTGGGCATTCCCTTAAAGAAGCTTGATAAGTTAACATTGTGGATGCTACTCAATGTATCACAGAGCTAAACTGTCAATTGCAAGAGGTTTCCATCTGGAATAGATTTATACATTTGATAATCTGTACTAAAGAAACCAAATTGGCTCCAAAGAAATGGATCACTAATGATGTATGTGATAGGTGTTTGTGATGCATCAATTCTCACATGCTGAGAAGAACTTGGCTCCATCCACGGATATTAAAAAAATAGAGATCTTCATCCAGAGCTTGGATATCCTCTACATAGTAGTGTATATGTGCATTCAATTCTGGCCATTCTTTCCATTCAATGGATTTTTTAGTGGCCTCATCTGACTAAACCTTGTTTTGATGTTCCAATCTTTTATATTCTCCCATATTTTTGTGGCAGTTTTATCTCCACATGATTCCCATGATGGTTGGCACAATGCTGAAACACCTTAAATTCTCACATTCGTGAAAACTCTCTCCAATGAAAGTCAGCCACTCAACCTTCACCCTTTGGTTTCCTCACAAATACTTCAAAAGCTCTGGAGTATCACCTCCATCATAATGTTCCATACTTTCATGATATATGAACTTCCCCTTATATGTGCCATGCATGACACACTTTTTTTTTTTTTACATCTATTTAAAATATCTTGATTTTTGTTTATGCTTATTGATCTGTTCATATTTAATTCTATATTGAGAAAGGAAACAAAAAAATTTATGTGAAAAACTTATCCAGGAAAAAACATGGAACATTGTCTAGAGCAATTTGTGTTTTCCTTTCATTTTAAAAACCTGAACTTTCTGCTCTCATACTTTCGTTTTTGTATTGATGGGATTCTTTACAGGTAATGATAGATCGGGGTGCATGGTTGAGGGTCAAACTTTTACTATTGGTGAGTCATACTGCATTCATATCTACAATAAAGTACCTTCTTCTAAATTGTTTTGTGATTTTACATACTGATTATTTAATAGCTGGATTTATTATTTATCTGATGAAGTGATGTGGCCCATGTAAGATATGCCTGATTTTCTTTAATCAATAAGATTCCTCCAACTCTCCCCCCCCCCCTCCGAAAACACACACACACACACACACAAAGACATGCGTGATTTTTTTATATATTTATTATTCTTGTTTCAATTATGAAAAAAAAATATAGAAGTAATATACAGTATGAAAAATACAAAACCATTAAATCTTACATAAATTCTTATAAAAATGATATTGATGATGAGAATGAAAAATTGACACCCACCATAAATATAATAATTTGGCAAAAAAAATTGAAGTTTTTGTGTCATTGCTCATCATGGATAAGAGTTTGTGACATGCATAGGTGAGTGACAGTGACGTTCCTTTATAACATTTACTTGATGATTTATGAAGCAAAACACCTAAGACTGCGGACATTTATGGGGATGTTAGGGTGCATGAAGAAGATCAAATAGAAATACATTTCTGAAGGATATATTTCTTTTGGTATTAAAAAAAAATAAAATAAATTCATAATGCAAATAAGACCTCTCACCCTGGTTGTGTTATATCTTGCTGTTTGGTATGTCCAAAATGTACCTGAAGTTTAGTGTTTTTGAAGTACTATTAGTACTCATTTTTTTTTTTTCAATATTAATGACAAACATTTGTTATTTTCAGAGCCTATTCTTACCATGGGAAGCATTGAGTGCATTACGTGGGATGATGGCTGGACAACTGTTACAGCTGATGGAAGCCCTGCTGCACAGTTTGAGCATACTTTGCTGATTACCAGAACAGGTGCTGAGGTCTTGACAACATACTAAGGTCAGCATTGATGACACTATCTTAATCAAGTTATGTATATATGATTTTCTTTTAGAACTCATTCTTTAAGCACAATCAAGCAACACATGCATAGGTGAGAATTTTGCAAACTATGATATATCCACTCCCCACACATACAGTTTCATGTGGAGTGGCTTGAGGAATTTTTTGTTTAGTATTACACAAACCTTTTAGTACAAGTTATTTATGTCCTTACCAATCATCAAATATTTGACATTCCTTTAAGAACACATGAAAGGTTCATGGCCTCAACTTTTGCCGCACAACTTTGATTAGTAAGTTAAGTTTCTGAGGATGAGACCAGAGATAATCATTCTTGGTTCGTTGAGTGTTTGATTCATTTTATTACAATGTAAAAGTGTTATATAATAAATTCCTTTTTTTTCTCTGTTATGTAAACAACAAATCTCAGTGAAAAATCAGTTCTTGCACATCACCCACACTATAAAGATCCAGGCAGTGAGAATCACAACACACTGACAACATTATAGCACACACGCCAAAGAGTGGTACAAATGGGTCGCCCAAACAGTGATATCGTTGTCTCAACTCACATTATTGAGAACAAAATCAGGGAGTGAATTTTGGGAAGATACTGGCAATTAAAGAGTAGTGTGATGGATTGTATAAGTCTTAGCAATAATATGTGAACCAGTACAGATTCAGACAATAGTTAAAAGGGCATCTCAAAATCAAAAAAAAAAAATTCATTGTTGTGATGGTGAAAATCTATGTTTTCATTTCACCTATTAATAGTTCACGAATGATCTAGTAGATCACAGAGGTAATGGCATTTTAAAAAACACATTGTCTGGCAGTTATTTTTTGAATTGATAGATAAGGATCTCATGGGGAGATTTGAACTTTTAATATATGCTCTAGATCAGTAATTCTGTCAATTATCTGAATAATACATGTGTGATTATTTGAATTTTAGATTTGAACTGTTTCGTTTTCAATCAAATCCGGAAAACAGTATATTTTTTCAAGATAATGTCATGAATGGTCCCATAGTAAATCCCACGGGCACCTTCCAGATTCTTTAGATATTTTTAACATGTGAAATGAAGAATGCACTTTTTTAAAAATGAAATATATTTTCCAAGTGTATGACACCACTTAAAAAAGGTTCATATGTGCATTGAGATGGTCGGGCGGCTGTAACAAGGGTTGTGTGTAACATCGTTTGTATTTTTATGAACTTTATATTTGGAATGGCTTTCTATTTACAATTAATGTATGGAAAAAGGTTGAGAAACATTTATGAAGTACATGTTTGGCATACATGTTAAAGATTAGTACCACTACCGTCCATAGTGAATTACTTATGTCTCCAAACTATCTTGCTTTAACAAGATTGTTTTCATATAATCATTTCTAAAAGTATTTTCAAAACTTTAATTTCTGGTTTTAGTATTATGCATTAAAAATATATATATGAAAAAAAAGAGGAGTGAGTAATTTTAAAATAAAAATTGTTAATGGGGTATAATTTTCCATCTCCATTAGTGCATCGATTCTCTCTTCTTTTTTTTTTCTTTTTTTTTCAAGATTATTGCATTTGATTGAATAAAGATACATTTTATCTGATTTTTAGCATCAAGTTTAATTTTAAACATAACAAATGAATTATGTATCATTTTATGTGAATGTATGTATATTCATGTGATTATATACAAGTACTATACACCTGCTAAAAAATACCTGGTATATGATGCAATAAGAACATGTTTAATAAGCATTACATATATGTTTCATAGTAAAACATCCAAAGCCGCGTTGTATTCATATATGAAAAACATGCTTTATGAATACAATATCACAAAGAACAAATAAAATGATATGTGAAATTCTTTCAATACATTAATTCAAATATAACATATATCTATAATTAAACAAAAAAAACAAAATATCAATAACAGATTCCCACCAAAAACAGTCCAAATGTTAGGTTTAAAAAGCAATGCAAAATTCGAAATACTTTCAAATTATACATAATAGATAATACCATGCATGTCTCAAATTTAGGTCGATCTGTACTTTGTAATATTGAATTAAAAAAAAATGAAGTACAGACCTTTTGTTTCTCCGAAGCACGGCTTCCTGTTAGAGTGCTGCTACTGATGCTGCTGACACTTATGATGGGACAGCTCTATGAAACACATCCCCACCACTAACACCACCACCACCACCACTATCATATCTGCATGCATATTGCATACACCAAGCATGGTGTGGTAGGCTATTTTATATCTATCCCCCACAAGGGACGGGAGGGCTCTATTGTGTAGCTAGACCTAATATTATTTTTGAAACTGTGATGTGGTCAGAACCCTCTACATATTCAGAGGCTGACACAAAGATCAAAACCAAAAATTGTTATCAAAGGAAAGAGTTGCTAGAGTAGTGCAGTGCCTACTAGGTGAACTCCTCACTCCTGTGGTCGAAATATTGTAATGTATTGTGCATTGTATTTTTGCATGTAATGGTAATTCTGTGATTTCTATGTTATATGTGTGTTGGGGTATTGAAATTAATAATATATATCTAAGATATATTTTTATCTTTGTGACTTGAGCCCTGTTTGGATGGAGAATTAAGTTATTCTAATGTTAATGACTATTCAAGTATAAATAAAGATAAATTGATTTTTTATTTCGTTGTGTTTTGAAATGGATAATAAAGTTTTTGTTGTTTGGATATAATGTGAATAAGACGTGGATAATGATTCATAAAAAATGAAAAAATGATAACAGTTGATTTATAAGAGGTGGTGACAATTAATTTCATAGTTGACCCAATTTTTTTTTAATAACCTGGAATAATAACTTAATTCCAAGGGTTGACTGGAACCATATACTATTTTATATCAGTTAATTTTAGCATACATATTCTCATTTATTCTAGCATTTCAAACACCCATTTTAATGTTATTCTGATTGATTCCTACTTATTCCGGGCCCTATTCTCAAACCAAATGAGTTCATAACCACTGAGACGGCCCTAAAATTTTTAAGAAGAGTAATGTTTGCAGACCTTTCACAGAATTTGAAAACCTGCGAAATACTCTTCTTTTTCTTTTGTGAATATAGATAATACTTTCTTCTTAACCCTACTTGGATTCAGGGCAACCTATGCAGCTTTGGCAACACCCCACTGTCTCCAGGGCTTCTGCCCCGCAACACTGTATACAGTATACTCATCAATCATTTTTTTTTCTTCAAAACCATTTGTTCTATGTGCTGCTGTTTTTATACGTTGCCGCAGGTCTCAATTCCCAATCTATCACATAGGTTGCCTTTATGCAATTTTAATATAAATGGATACATCGGGGGCTTTGTAACATATGACATAAGTTATTAAGATTACTTTCTATCTAAAATAAATAAATAAATAAATGGATATGACCTATATATTAAGATGGTGTACTGTGTATCATCTTCAGATCAATGTGTGGCCGTTGTCCGTCCTTACAACTATAAGTAATTTTTCATTAATAAAACAAATCACATCTTTTCACAATGATGAAGGGAGTGTATAATTTCTGTGCATCTCCATGACTTTTAAATGTCCTAGTTAAACAACAGAGAATTCTAATAACAACTTTTTTGGGGTCAAATTAATGATAGATAACAAACAGTCCAAGAATCACTGCCCAAAGGATCCTCAATACATCTAATTGCAAACTCAAAGCAGGTGGACACAGCTAGCTTTTCCTTGTATATAATAACAACATAGGTGTTTAATTCATTCACTACCTTAATTATGCTAAATAAATAAAAAAAATTAAAATGGTTGGAATCTCATTTAACATGCAAAAAAATTAAAAAATACAAAACGTCTCGCCCACACGTCCCCGTCTACCACTCCCTCTAAACAGAATCATCATAACCTTAAAAAGAAACTTGTAAAGATGTATATATGAATTCCATCTATTAAAAAACACAACATAGCCATCCCATCTCTCATGCATCAACAAAACAACAAAGTCTACTAATCAAAGACCGACCAAACAAACAAACTAACAAAAGGTCCGAATTTGCTGATGATCCTTCTTATTAATCAACAACTTTCGATGAGGTCCACTCCCCACTATCCCCACCAACCTAGAGATCAACTCCCTCTGCTTCATCTCCAACTCCCCCACCAACCTCTCCCCCACCACCTCTGCCTCCCTCCTCACCACCTCCACCCTCTCCCTCCACTCCTCCTCCACTCTTCCCACCCACTCCACCCCCTCCTCCCTCAACCTCCTCACCCTCCTCTCCACCTCCATCTCCACCACCCTCCATCTCCTCCTCTTCTCCTCCTCCATCTGCTGCTCCACCCTCCCCAACCTCCACCCAGCCTCCCTCCTATGCTTCTCCCACTCCCTCCACCCCTCCTCCACCTCCCTCCACAACCCAAACTCCGGCGCCGCCGGCGCCGGCGCCAACAACACGTGCTTCTCTGCGAAGGTGTTGAGTATGTGAGCGTACTCGCTTTGTGGGGGCTGCAGCTTTGTTGGCTTGTTTGACTGTTGTTTGAGCTGTCTCTCTTTGAAGACCTCCCACCACTTGCCGAGGCGTTTCGGGGTGCGGCCGGGGACGAAGGAGGCGATCTTCTTCCACTTGTTGCCGTACTTGGACTGGAGGGAGACGACGAGGGACTGCTCTTCTTGGGTGAGGGAGCCCTTCTTGAGGCCGGGCTTCAAGTAGTTCTTCCAGCGTTCGAGGCAGGACTTTGGGTCGCGGTCGAGAGGAGTCCCCATGCGTTGGGAGACCATGGACCAGTCCCTCGGCCCGTACTGTCTTACGTATGAGCGGAGGAGGGAGTCCTCCTCCGGTTGCCATCTCTGCCTCTCCCTCTTGTTCTTCATTGAGATCTCCTGGTGATGTTCTTCTTCATGTGTGTGGTTTGTTTGTTTTTTATATGGTTTTGTTGTTGATGATGTGAAAAGACAGGTCGGGGTGTGATGTGATAATGGGACGGTTTTCTCGGATCGAGATTTTCTTTTGGACGGATGGATTCTATGGTTTTTTTTTTTTTTTTTTGCGTGATTTTTTTTCCAGTTGTAAATAAAAGGAGGATGGCAATTCTGTCATTCCTGTGTAAAACAGGATTGAATTTTTTTATTTTTTGAAAAAATTAATCAAGCTCCGTTTGAAAACACATATTGAAAAAGAATTTTTAGAATAAAACTATTTTTTAAGATGATTTTATATCTTAATTTTTCTATGATGTTTTTTTTTAATTCAAGAATTAATATTTGAAAGTAGTTTAATGTTTGGTAGAAAAAGTTACTTTTCAATTCAAAAAATTGATTCCGATAAAAAATCGTTGTTTTCAAACTTTTTAAAACACAGATTTCGATAGAAAAATTAAAAGGAATTCAGCTTTTCATTCTGCAAAAAGCTGTCCCGTTTGACTGCACTATTTTAGTTTTTCAATTTTTCAAAAAGTGAAATCCATTTTAATCGTGGAACCAAACATGCCCTAAGGGTGCTTGGAATCACTTGAAATATTTTTGTTGAGATGATTTGTATAAACAGACCACTTTTTGCATAATTGATTTATTAATTCGGTTTTTTTTAATCAATATATTAATTCGGTTGATGTCATCTGATTTTTCAAGATTCATATTGTTTTTGAAACTTTTTAATTAATACGTGAAGACAAAACTCCCCTGTGGGCTGTTTGGGTAGTTGGGGGGGGGGGGGGGGGGGGTTAATAAAAAAAAATTGTTTGTTTAGAAGGTATAATTGGATATCACTATGTTATATATGGAAATAAGTAGGTATTTATATTTCAAGTATCATTTAGAATTGTGTTAGTTCACCGGATTCATTCAAACAACTTTTTAATCAATTAGTAGACAATTGATGGAAATAAGTAGACAATTGACATAGTGATATTCAATTATACCTTCTAAACAAAAATTATTTCATTAAAAAGTTATATTCCAACAAAAACAGTTTCTATTATCAGCAACAAACACGATTAATTAATTAAAAACCGCTCTCATGATTGTATCTTAAAAAATCGTATATAAAGCTCAAAACTATTTTTCAAATTGTGCTTAAATATTGAAATGAGTAAGATGTTGAATTTTTTTATAAGATATATGCTCATTAGTTTATAATATATTTATTATATATTTGATTTATATTTCAATTTTATAATACAATTTTTGTATTGAATTGAAACTCAACCGGTGAGTCGTGCATATACGGTGATACACACAGTTTATTTTACAGTCCGTTTTACAGTCCAATACGTTATGATAACGTAATATATACTGTACTATAAATAATATATGTGGTTCTATCATAGTGTATGATCCAAAATTATTTTTCATTTTTTCACTATGAAAAAATAATAATAGCGTATCTCAGTATATATTTCATTTCATATAACAACATACATTTTAAAATGTGAGTGTATGATTTAAATAAAGAATAAAAAAAGAGATGGACCGCAATTGAGACTTCACTGGGATTGCTTTTTTTTTTTTTTTTTTGGGTATACGTGTTACAACTTGATAATATCACAAGTCTAAAATATTATTATATTCTTGTTATAATGATTTTTGTTTTTTATATCTTTGAGGGTTTGGATGTTAGCATTTTTCCTTGATTTAAAATTGAATCTAAAAGAAGCTCCCGCTCCATCAATTCTGAAAAGAAACCCTAGCTTCTGGTCACTTTTTCAAGAAAAAAAAACGTCAGAAGTTTTTTTATTAAGTTGTAACATTTTTTTCAATTTGAAAACTGAAAAACTCAACTTCTTACTGACTCAAAAAACACCCCAATTTGAAAATCGACCCAAGTTAAACTGTCACTCAGTTTCAATTTTTTATTTTTTAAACATTTCGGTTGGGAAGGAAAATATAAAATCACGTGCGAAGAAGATCTTTAAGAATATTGAAAATCATTCTCGGTGAATATAGTCATCTACAACAAAGAAGAAAATCGAAAAATAGAATAAACAAATTATAAAGTGTGTCACTATTTATACTACATCATAAAATTAAGAAGGTACTCAGGTAATGAAATAAAATATATAAATGTAAGGATATCAAGGGATATGTGATCAATTTTGAATTACGTTACGTTCTGTTTCAGAAGACATGCATGGCTTTTGTCAAGAAAAAGTGAAAAGTCATGAAGCAGATAAAAGATAATGAAGGCACCAGAAAAATGACTTTACGTTTCTCATAAGCTGGTTCTCTTTTACCATACAAAATAATGCATGTTAATAATGTTGCCACTTGCCATTGCCTCTTTAAAGGAAACCAATATACCATGAATCTTATAAATTTTAATGTAAAATAAATTTATTTGTTTCGCGTATTTAATATTATAGTTTTTCATTGATATTAATTACGTGATACATTGTCATTTTCTTGCAATCAGGTTTTTTTTAACTCATATTAGATTTGATCGTCAATAGAAGAAAAAAAAAAGGGTGAATTGCCCGAATAACCCCGTAGCCAACCCCCTATTACTTCTGTGCCCCTACCTTCTCAAAAAAAATTTATATGCCTATGTACCAAACACCCAATTTTTCTTTTACTCTCATTCATTTAATTCCCCCAGCCCCACAAAATCGCAGTTTTCCCCTTTGTAAGTGCATATATATATGTTTTCTGTAACTTGAAGAACACAAAATGTAATTTCTTTAGATATTATATATAAATGTATTATTATGTTATGTAAAAATGATAACTTGCAAAGCACAAGAGAAACATACATTAATGCATAATATTAATATATATGTGGTTTTCATATTGTCATGAAGTACACACTTGTTGGTGTTTGATTTATTTGGGTATTTGACTAATTGTTGCATCTTTAATATAGTTTGAAATGCGTTTTCTTCCTAATGATGTATTCTTGCTAACTAGAAGGTGTAACAATGGATTTGATTTCAGTTAAAATGACATGAAAATGATATGAGGAAATACAACATCTCAGTTCATTAGAGTAGGAAAATAATATTGGAATGCAAACATTCGATGAATTCAAGTGCTTTGATGTATTTGTTGTTATAAAATATTTTCAGGTGTTATACATTAACGTATGTTTCTCTATTGTTTTACAAGTTATTATTTTTACATGACATGCATAATAATGTACTTACATATAATATTTATATAAATTACATTTTGTGTTTTACAAGTTACAGAAAACATATATGCACTTATAGGGGAAAACTGCGATTTTGTGAGTTTGAGAGAATTAAAGGGAGGATGGTATAAAAAAAGTTAGGTGTTTGCTACAGGGGTACAAATTTTTTTTAAAAAAAAGTTGGGGCACATGAATAATGGGGGGTTGGCTGCAGGGGTATTTGAACAATTAACCCAAAAATGATTCAAATTGTATTATGTTGGGAGATAACGCAGGAGGTTCTGAATTTTTATTGACACAAAATCAAGATGATATTATGTTGGGAGATGACGGCCGGAGGTTCTGAATTGAATGAACCCATTTTTAGTAAACGTAGGAAAATAGTTAATGAGGTATATACGACGTATAACGAGGTATATGTTTCACTGGATTTCTAACAAGATATATAAGTCTATATTTTAGATGATAAAAAAAACTAAGTGTAATAGTGCCCCTCTAAAAAATACAAAAGAAAAATATTAGACTCAGTTATTTTTACTTACCAAAACTCGGACCACACATGCTTTTATTTTTTAAAAATAATAAATATCATCTAATGATATATATGCTATAATAAAAAGTGTACATCGCTATATTTCGAATTGAATGAACTCATTTTTAATAAATGTAAATTTTTTTTAACAAATATATATATTGTCTAATAAAATATATGTTTCATTAAATTTCTAACACGATATATATATATATAAAACTGTAAAAAAAATTACAAAAAACAAAGAAAAAAAAATTGTGGACCTTTCTGACAGAGAGTCTGAAACCGGCCCAGCCAAACTCATTGAGTTCTGTAGCGTAACAGTAAGGTCGCGGCCCTTGTGTTTTAGGGTCCCATAAAAAAGGTATCAAACACTGTACAGGACGACCTGCTTTTTTTTTTTTTTATTTTATTTTTATAGACATGCAAAAAACAAAAAGTGGGAGGTGAAGAGTTATGTACTGCAGCAGCAGCAGGAGGGGCTCATATGATAAGAGCCGTCTCCATCGCTGCTCCCCGCAACCCCCGGGCGCATAACACTCGGTACAGGCAGCGGTGGAGCCCGAAATTTATTTTATTGGGGACCAATTTTGACTGTAATTTTTAAAAGAAGAAATATGTTTAATCTAGTGATTATTTAAATAAAATTGTTCTCATGTTTATATATATTTTATCAAAATAGTAAGTGAAATAATCATATCACTTACATATTTAGAACTTAAATCCATGTGTGTTTTGTGATCAACAAAGACGAGGATGAGTGATAACGAGCAGAGTGAATTGAAGAGAAAAACATGTTTGTTCACTATCAATAATACATTGTAAAAATGCGGAAGGCCCCCCCTCGTGTGGTGGTCGAGACGTGCCCTCCCCGAAGGGGAGGTCGCGGGTTCGAATTCGTTCCCCCACCGATTACCAAGCAAAAAAAAAAAAAATACATTGTAATAATTTACAATAATAAATACTCACAAAATATAATATTTCATAATAGTTATAACTGAGAATGGACAGAGATAATTCATTTAAATTTTTTTTATTCAAAACTATAATCTTATATAATCAACATAAAAGACATCTAACAAAAACATTTTAAAAAATAGAGTGTTGTTACACAGTTTTTTTTTCAGCTCAAATTTTAGTCCCATATGCGCCGATAGAAATGACCGAAGCATATATTCACATTAACGAGACATATATTTTGATAGAAATTTTTCATATTTTTTATAAATGTATCTATACGATTCATTGGAGTATACACTTTATTTTTTTTTATAAAAACATGTACATCGTTATATGTGGTATAATATTTTTAAAAAAAGTTTAAAACACATATAAACCGAAATTGGGGTAGGATAATATTATCCATTAATTAAATAGGCTAAACACACGACATGAAATATTATGTAATTCTAAATATCAATGCCAAAATTCAATTAACAATTAATACTAAATGTTAACCCTCTTGACTATTTTAAAACCATCATTTTTATAGCTAATAACCTAAATCATCCAATGATTTTTTTTTTTGCACTAAACCAAACATACAATTTAAAAATATGAATGTGGCCATGGGGGCTGTTGGGGCAGCTACCCCTACTCGTCCCCATGTGGCTCCACCCTTGGGTGCATGGTTCTTCCCTGTAGCAACCAATGATGATCCGCCACCTAATAAAAGAGTCATCGAGGCACCGTAAAAAAAAATATTTTAATGAACTAATACAGTAAGAGTTTGGAAACACTTTTTTTTATTTACAGTGCACTTAATGACTCCCTCATACGTAACGGATCACCATGTGTTGCTATATGGAAAGACCCAATAGCAAACCAAGAGTGATCTATTTTTAGAAAATCAATCCCCATGACACCCATACTTTTTGCATCGTTTAATTTGATGAATTTATAAATGAAAAATTATATATGATTCGCACGTGCTTTAATTTTGATAAAAATAAACATCGTCTAATATAATATATGTTTTAATGAAAAATATATATTATTCTATTTCGAATTGAATAGATCTATTTTTTTTGTAAATATATATAAAAAAATTGTTATATATAATTCATAAGATAATATATTTTATTTTTTATAAAAATATACATCTCATTTGATACTATATTTAAAAAATAATAATAAGGTGATAACAAAGATGAATCTAACATTTTTCTTTATTGTATTTAGTAACTTTAATTTTTACTTCTATTTTCTTTATGGATTTGTGGTGCATTGAAAATCCAATGACACAGAAAATCCATTAAAAGAAGGTCTCATTTCATCTCTTAATTATATAATAATCTCTCTCCGTACAAATATAAGATTTTCCTGTCTTTTTATAGTACTAGAGATGCAAATATGCATTTTGTTAGTTACTGAGAGTTAAAAAAGAGAGTTTTACTGCTCTGTCTGGGGTGGGTGGTGCCTCGGGTTTTGGTGTAAGAGCAATTGGGTAGCCCACCCACCTGGTTCGGATCGTCTGTGGTAGAGCTACATGGTTATCTCTGTAGCAACCACTAAATAGTCGCCACTTGTAAAGGTGAAAAGCAAACCGTTACTCCAAAGTCCCCAAACTTCTTCATTTTCTCAAAAGGACCCCAAAACCATATTATTTTCAAAATGCAAAGTCCAGCCTTCCTCATTTTCCCAAAACAGGACTCCGGCCTAAAAAAAATAAAATTATACAAATAATATGATTTGAATATCCTAGTAATAAGGTATCATATTAGTTGTGAACTTTGAATTTTTCACTTTGAATTTTCCAATCATATCAATCATATTAGTTTGGTTATGAACTTTGGAATTTGTCATATCATATACAACTAATATGATGCCTTATCAATAGGATATTCAAATCGGGATCTTCTTATAAGATTAAAGAAATTTTTTGCATGTATATCATAAAAAATCAACTATTTATTTTTATACCGATTCAAATAACCTATTTATTTTTACACCATTGAAATATATTAAAATTATGCATATTTTGTAATATTTTACCTTACCAAATACAATATTTATAAAAATGTAAAATGTTAATTTTAACATGAAATTGATAAATTCATCTAAAATTCAAACATAAAAATTAAACACATGAACTATTTATCATTTAGTAATACTTACTTTAATAGAAATGAAATAAATTATTTTGAGAATAATTAATCATATATATTATAAAATGATAATTTAAAAAAAAACACTAGATCTTGATTGAAAGAAAAAAAAGAAGGAACAAGATTGAATGACTCATGATTAATTTAAAAAGAGCAAAAAATGAATCCATATGTATTTTAAAGTTGATTATTATATTAAATATTCACAAAACATATATAAACTTAATTCATTATCTGTTTTTAAATATTAAAAAAATTAATTAAATGATAAAATAGTAATTTTAAAGTTTTTTTTTCCCATCTTAATGAAAATCTAACTTTAGGGGGGTGTAACTACATGATAGTGAACTTCAGAGGGTGTTTTTGCAGGTTTAAAAAATTTTAGAGGGTCCAACTGCATTTTATCTATTATAATATTATAAGATCTTCTTATATTCAAAACTATACTATGACTTCACAGGTTTGAGAACAATTTTTTTTTTTTGGAGGCTGGAGTCCTGTTTTGATGTGTGTAGGAAAGTATTTTGGAAATACTATTTTTTGGGATACTTTTGAGAAATTGAGGAAGTTTGGGACTTTGGTTTAAGAAATATTTTTTGGAGGCTGGACTCCTGTTTTGGTTTGTGTGAATGGGGGAGCATTTTGAAAATACTATGGTTTTGAGGTCTTTTTGAGAAAATGAGAAAGTTTAGGGACTTTGGAGTAAAGATTTACTTTTTTCCTTTACAGGTGGCAATTATTTAGTGGTTGCTACAGGGACAACCTTGTAGCTTTACCACAGACGATCCGAACCCCACACGTAACCTACTTTCTAATTTCTATCTTTTTCCTCGTATTTCAATTCTCTTGTAATTGTTTTGTTGTATTATAAAAGGTCTACAATGTTTAACCTCTTAAAAAATTGATTTAAACCAAGAAAATTTATTCTATAAAATGCCATAACCCCAAAATATATGTGTTTTTTTTTATCATGATCACAAAAACTTTGAAATATATAATTTATTTTTAATAAAATTACATTTTCATTTCACAAAATATTTACTCTTAAAAGATCAGAAATTCATGTCTTTTATGTTAGAAAAATGTTGCACGCGTTCCCAGATGCCACTCAAGTTTTGGGCTCTATTTCACATAAATCTGTACATAGATTTTGGTTCTAGTTTTTTTCTATTTGGTAAGGGGTTTGACAAAAAAAAGTAATGAAACATATAGTTTTATTTTTAATTTTTTCTTTTTTTCCTCAATTGTGTGAATCCATTTTAATTTTGAAATTTTTTTTGACATGCTTGGATTAGTATAAATAGTCTTTCCACGCAGATCTACGTGTAAATAAAAAATTATGTCCACAATCATAGCTTTATTTTTTTTTGTGACGCATTGAAAATCCAATGACACATAAAAAAAAGTTGTAATAATATATATATGGGTTATTTAGTTTCCACCACTCCTGAAATAGGCAAATTATTAAAAACCCTTTCAAAACACAATATTATTATAAACCCCCTTTAAATGCTAACTGGATTTGTAAAAAACCCAAATGAGTTATTTTTAGATGGATGCGTTATTAAATGATTGATTGAGGTTATTTAGTTTCCACCCCTCCTAAAATAGGCAAATTATTAAAAAAAAACCCTTTCAAAACACAATATTATTATAAACCCCTTTAAATGCTAACTGGATTTGTAAAAATTCAAATGGGTTATTTTTTGACGGGATGCGTTATTAAATGATTGATTGACCATAATACCCTTACAAAAAAAATCCTAAATTGATGGAAAATAAATGTTATTTAGTTTCTACCCCTCCTAAAAGAGGAAAATTATTTAAAAAAACCCTATAAAACACAATATCATTATAAATCTCATTTAAATGTTAACTGGATTTGTAAAAACCTAACAGTTAACAAAACAAAAAGAAATTTGTACTCCCAATCTACAATATTTCAACAACCCCAGAAGAACAAAAAAAAATTTAATTTAAAATTCAGCATTACACCCAAAAAAGAAACCACATAATGCTTCATTTGGTAGCTGCAGTACTGCTTCCTGTCCCTCTATTACCCCTCCTTCCTGTTGCCTCTTCCTTGCCCTATAGTAAGTGATTCGAAAATAGTTCTACCAGTAAAGCTTGAATCGACAAATCTAGGTCGCCTATTACAAGATATGAAAATATTCAGTCATGGTACATTTATATGAAATTTGTCTTGGACATAAATACGTAAACTAAAATTCTCACCTGAAAATTTTCCTAGAATTTGTTGTAGTTGGAGGCCTATCTCCACCTTAACCTTGGCCAGTCTCCATAGATGTGCTCCCTTGAGTATATGTGTTCCCCTGAGTATTTGAGCTCCCTTGAGTGTGTGTGATACCTTCATTGAGCATTTATTTTTGTGAAGTCCATATTGGTGACATTTTCCACATCTATGCAATTTTTTTCTTTTTTTCTCATTAGGATCCCGGATCCTCTTCTTCTTAGGCCTACATCTACCTCTCTTGAATATAGGAGGATTGACTTGATATGGCAAGTCTAGTTTTTCTGAAAACACCTTATCAGGGACAGCATAATATCAACTGAATATGCAGTTCTATACTTATCAATTGTGAAACACCCATCTACAAAGTCCTAGATATTCAATCCCCTGACACTTGTAATGAACGCAGCAGCATGCACACAAGGGACCCTCAGCACTTGCCACTGTCTACAACTGCAAGTTCCTTCTTCCAGATTTACATCACATTGAAACTCAGTCCCTGTAACTTCTGCCCTCATATCAGTAGACCTTCTGAAAATATATGCACCAAGGTCCTTTGAAATATCCTGTAAATATCTCCTCACATGTGAAACAAGTTGTCATTTCCATCTGCTAGCTTGGTGTCTTCGTTGATCCATTCTAACCATGAGCTTCAATCTTAGGCATCAACCAAATCGATTAACTGACAACCTCTTATATGACTAACCCACGCATTGAAAGATTCAGATAATTGTTTGTAAGATATGACAGTTGGCAGTTGTGCCAAACTTACATAAACTCCAAACCATGGAGTTCACACCATCCAACCAAGCAGCTGCACCTCTATCACATTCCCTGAGAACACTTACACAACCCTCAAATACTATATGTGTGTATGCCTTTGCAGCGGACCAAACAAGTCCCTCAAAATATTCTTCGGAAACTTCATTTTAAAATTCTTGTAAAGATGTCTCATACAACATCTATGTTCAACTCCAGGATACACAATAGGTACTACAGATTCTAGTCCTTTATCCATATCTGACATAAAAGTCAGCCCTGGCACACATCCAATTCCTTCCTTTAAATTCTCCAAAAACCACCAACTGTCACTAGACTCACCCTCCAAAGCAGTAGCAGCAGCAAGTACGCCACCATATTTTTCCTTCAAATGACATGCATCCAGACCAATGAATGGCCTACAACCCATTAAAAAACCTTGTATACATGCATTAAGACAAACAAAAATTCTTTTAAATGAATTATCATCATGTAATACATAATGGACAATGCTCCCAGGATTGCTCTTTTTAATTTCTTCCTGTAGCTTAGGAACAAGAAGAAAACTATCCTTAGGGTCACCATAAATTTGTCTTATAGCCTTCTCTCTTCCATCCCAAACCCTGTGATAAGGGATATCCAAGTTATAATGAGTCTCCAACTCCTTTCTCAATTTTGCAGCTCCATACTCGGGGTTTTTTTTTAGGATTTGAATGATCCTAGAAGCAATCCAATTGCCATCAACCATTTCATTTCCCACTCTATTGATTGAAGTGCATGTATGAGTGGGATTCAATGTTTTAATGGAAAATGTTATTCCATCTGACAAACATGATGCATGTATCCGAAATGGGCAACCTGACTTACAACACCTGGCAGTGACCCTCTTAAGTTCATTCTTTTCATACACCACAACAAACTCTTCTTTAATGCACCATTGTTTCAATGCAATGCGGTATTGCTTCACATTAGCAAATAATGCATAAACCTTGATGTGTTGATTCTCTTCATCAACCGCAACAAAATCTCCTCCACCTTCATAATCACTAACTGAGTCATCTGAATCAGAAATTATACTCCTGTACTCATCTTCTGATATGTAGTTATCATGATCATCACTACTATCCTTCTCATTAACCACTACCCCACCTTCACAAACTTCCTCATTACCCTCTACCTCATTTACTTGATCAACTTCTACATCATCATCATCATCCAACTGGCCACCTCTATAAACGAGTAGTGCAGTAATCTATTCCACTTCAACGTGCAATGTAAATTTTCGGGTGTTCTCGTGTAAACCAAATAGACTTATCAACTCATAGTCCCTTGTAATTGTCCGTACTTGCCGAGGGATTGAATTTGGCACCATGTATAACAACAATAATGTTTGCTTAGCTGCCCCTTTGACATGGTTGTAAAATCTTCTAAAATAGATAAAATTGAACATTTATCTCTCTCAACTGGAATTGTCTTACTTCGCCCATACATATATATCATCTTGTACTTTGATTTCACAAGCTTCCAATATCCACCATGCACTAGAGTGATTCTCCATAGAGGCTCCTCATCCATCACTGATTACCTAAAATGTACAAATAATATCAATATAGACAAGTAAATTATGTTACTCAAGAAAATGTCACTCCTCACTTAAAAAATGTCACAGCCTAGTTATATTAAAAGTGAACCAGCCAATTTAACTTAAAACTCAATTGAAGCCTAATTACATTGAAAATGACACTCTCTCTAACTATTTCTTAACAGAGGCACATTGATTCATTGGCATTGTAATGATGATTTTTAAATGAGCTTTAAATCTAAATGACAATATGTATGCTGTTTTTTATACCCGTTGAATGCACTCGCCGGAGGTGAATAGATTTGTCGGAGAAGTACTTGACAAAAGTGAATGGACTGGTCAAAGAAGGGCTTGTCGAAGGTGAACGGATCGACTGGTAGGAGAAGCGCTCGCCGAAGGTGAATTAATGGACTGGTCGGAGAAGATGAACGGATTGGTTGCACCAAATTTTTTTTATGGAAAGGGGTTTAGGTTAATGAAAGGGTTTTTTTCCATCGATTTAGGATTTTTTTAGTAAGGGTAATCATTTGATAACGCATTCCGTCAAACAATAACTCATTTGGATTTTTTACAAATCCAGTTAGTATTTAAAAGGGGTTTATAATATTGTGTTTTGGATGAGGTTTTTAATAATTTGTCTGTTTTAGGAGAGGTGAAAACTAAATAACCCTATCTCTATATATATATATATATAATGGATTAGTTTTATTTATGTATAGTATTAATTTTGATGATATAAGTGATTAAGATATGACATAACGGGTTGGACAACTTTGCACTTAAATCCCAAACCCTTATGTTCTTCAAGTTAGGACGGGTCAAACTCAGGTTTGATATTTAAATGACCAATCTCATTTCAATAGAGTGAGCTGAGGACGGATTTCTTATTTATCTCATCACACGATCATCCCCATCTACAAACTAGCAACTACGAACCCCACCCTATAAAGCAATACCAAAATCTATCCATTCACATGTACACCATCAAACACCAACAAAGTGAGGAATGGCCATCACTCTTTGAAGGGACACTTCGGCAGTTTGGCCGGCCTTAATTAATTACACTGTTCAAGGGAAGACAAACAACCCTTGACATCTACCAAGTACCAATATCCAATATAAAGATCCACTTTTCAAGGTACCCCATTATTAAAATCGACCTAAGTTTCACAATATCTATCTTATATCAAATACATTAAAATAATAATTCAGAGCGATCCTTTATCCCAACCAATCTTCAAACAATGTATATGAACCAAAACCAACCCTTCAAACAAAGCCAGATTCCAACTTATATAGAATATTCTACTTTTCCCCAAGGTGTATGTATAACTACTATGCATGAGATATATACCTCTCCATTCTCTGTGAGGTGGGTTTGGAATCCAATCTAATAAAATATGGATTATATGCTTTGAAGATCCTTTTTAAGTGGGTTAGGAACCCGAATATCCGGTGTTTAAAAAAAGAGGGAGGAGTGCCATTTGACTTCATGCATTCAAATATATAATTCGTTGGACTTTAAACGAGATTAATTACAACACCATGTGTGTAATATATATTTCCAAGAAATATACACAAACTTTGTTTAGCATTTTTAATATATTGTTTATATATTAAATCGGTTCCTCTCTTTGGTAACAACCTGTAAGCTTTGTGTTTGGGTTTCTGTGTGCGGTTCCTTCATGAGTTTAATCGAGACATATGTCTTTAAAATTGAGAAGGGTGTCCTGAAGGAAAAAAAAATAGTAATATTTAATTAGTCAGCTATGAATAAAATTATAGATAAAAACTGAAAAAATGTCACATGTTTATTACTGAATGACATTTAATGTCCCTTTTAAATCTTGCTCTCTCTGCTTTAATGTCCCTATCAGATGGATTTTCATGATCTATCTCTTGTAATCATACGTGTAAATAGATATGGCATTACAGCATTATATGACGGATGACCCAAGAAAACGTCTGGATTTGTCCATAGTTAATTAGGATTTAGAAACAAGAGTTATCCGTTTGATGATGAGTTGACACGTTTGTTCGGGATCGGGTTGGTCCAACGCTTTCGTAGCCGTCTGATCTTCTCACTTTGTTGTGATTGAGATATTTTGTGAGATTTCAAAACTAAACTTAGAATGCAATTAAATTATAAGTGGTTTTTTTTCATATATACCATTGTTAGGATCCCAGTTTGTAAAAAATACCCCTGTTAGGATCATGATTGCAAAAATACCCCTCCTAAAATAATAATCAGTGCTCATATACTCCTCCGTTACTCACCGCTAGCTAAACAAAATCGATCATGGTTAATTTGTTAATCATACATATGGAGATTACCTATCTACCCCCAACTAAACTTCCCTTACCCAACCCAAATACCCTCTCACCCTTTCTCGAAAACCCTCTCCTTCCTCTCATTTCTTCTCCACCAAAACCCTAACCCTAATCTCACCCCTCTCACTTCTTCTCTCATTTCTCTCATATGCCGAAAACCCTTATCAATCCCAACCAAATCCACTCTAAATGGATCCCAAATCAAACCCATATCAACCCCTAATCAATCAACAAGTTTACAAATCAAATAATCCATGAGGAAGAGATTTTCTCTAGTGTGAAGAAGAAAGATAGGGATAAAATGAAAAAATAGGAAGAAGAATGAGAGGAGAGGAGAGAAAATGTTGGTCGGAAAAAAAGAAAAAACAATGAGAAAATGAAGAAGGAAGAAAAAGGAGACGGTTCAACCATATTCATGTATTAAAGAGGGGTAATTTTGATTTTTTCCGGTACTTAACAAGGTAAACGATGATTTTTTTAACCACACCTCACGGTGAATAACTATAGGGGTATCATTGCACTAGTTATTAATTTAGGTGGGGTATTTTTACAATCGGGATCCTAACAGAGGTATTTCTGCAAACTACGATCCTAACATGGTATATATGAAAAAAACCCAATTATAAACCTTCCTTTTTAGGATTTAATTAATTTATGTATTTTAAAATTATAAGATCGAACGGCCATGAATGCATTGGACAATCACTTTGTCCAATGCCCGTTGAATATAACCCGATCTTTGTCTGTTCATTCGCTTGATTGACAAATTGTTTGAAATGATGACACGTACGTTATAGGACTGAAAATTGATCATGATACTTTTTTTTCATGTCCTTGTATCAATTAAATTATCTTCAATTCATAAAGTGAAAATAGACCCATTCGTGGCCCATGGTCTCATTCATATTTTGATGTATTTATAATCGTTTGATTTTAACTATATTATAATATGACAATGCCACATTGAAAGTCAAACAAAATACAAATATGAAAAAATAAATAGAGAATCAAAAGCCAGTAAGAGTAACCCAAAATACGTGGGCCCTATAATTTATTATTGTTATCTTGTTGTTTTAATGGTTTTATTATATTACAAATCACGCTATTATACAGTCTAAAACGTAAACTTCAAATGTTATAATTTTTTTAGAAAAACACATACAATTTACTGAGATATGTAATTTTATGAAAGAATCAACATATATATTCAAATGAATTAAATTATATCATTTGTATAAAATAAGAAATTTTTTATTGAAGTAAAGGAGATTAACAAAATATATGGAATTGTTTTTTTTTTTTTTTGGTGTAAAGGCCCCTAAAGGGCTCATATATTTATACTATCAAAAAAGGAAGATTGTATGATTTTAACTATCAAATACAATATATGGAATTGTATTTGAAACAAAAAAAAAAAATAGACAGTAACAAAGCTCATTATTATATTTGTTAATCCAAAACCCCCTCCACGAAGAATAATATCCCAATGGTTTGGTACTATTTCCACTATTTCTAGCAACTTAATTAGGTGACTGGCTTGGCATCTCTCATCTACTCGCCCATAGGTTGCATGACCTGACCATGCACGTGCATTGGAACTCTTCATATTCTTGGCTTAATGACATTCCATCAATTTATGCTGAAATTTATTATTTTATTCGGGTATATACTATTTCATGAAATTGGAATAAAATCAATATAACTAAAAGTTCATAAACATGAAGATCCTAGTTAAAAGCGATCCAGTTCCAAAAGAGCTTAAATGATTTTTAACTACTTTTTAAAAATAAAGTAGAAGATAATGATTTAGGAGTAAATAAACAAGGGACAAATGTAGTTCTCCATTCACATAAAGTAATCTAAATCGTTCTGGTAATGCCCCACCCAACCCACCACTTGTTTGAATATGATATTCCATAAAACAGATTGTGACAAAATCAAAACCCACTCACGATCAATTCCAAATTATCCAATCAATTTTTTGAAAACTTGCTTCAAGAATTAGAATCTACAGATGACTTAAATTATTTCCAATGCAACACCAGAATTCCAAATGCTTTATTCATGATCCATCTCACAGTCTCACCACATTATGCATTGTATCAACAGCACATTCATATAAACATGAACACCAAAGTAGGAATAATTATTCATCATCCACTATAATTAACCAAAAAAAAACCTCCCTGACACTGTTACAACACATCCGCAACAAAAACAAAACCTATGTCCATCACCAACTCTATCGACTCCGAGGCGGCGAGGCGGTGGTGGTCTGCGAGGACGACGAGACGGTGAAATTCTCCGAGTTGGAGTTTGCCTCATCGTCAGCAACCGCATCTGTTTCCGAATGCGGAGACCGCTGCAACCGCATCCGCTTCTTCTGCTCAGCAGCCTCAGGAGGCAATGCCGCTATAGGGGCGTAAAGCCCACCGGTGGTGGCCAATCCATCCACCTGTCGCTGTGCCGTGGCAGACACAGCCGCAGATGCGTATTCCGGTGGGGGCGCCCAGATTCCCCCAACCAGGACGAACTGCTGAAGTTGACAGGCATTGCTGCCGGCGGCGTGGCTATTTTGGACCACAGTTGGGGTTGGACTTTTTGTATGCAATCTGTATTTCTGTATACAAAGATGGTATGTAAATAGTCTAAAGTGGCCTAAGTTTGAATTCGATGGGTAACTGCATTTGCATGGAAACTACAGTTCAACATATTTTTTTATTTTGTAAATGGTGTGTTCTACAGTGCATTGTAGAAGAACCTACGCCGAAGTTCATTTTAATTGGTCATGTGAAGAAACTGTTAGATCAATTCAATAAGCAACACCTCTTCATTTACGTGTGCTGTTGGGTTTGATGGACACCAGGCCCCGTTTAGATGGAGGAATAAGGGCAGGAAAAGATGGGAATAGCCAAAACCTTGTTTGGATAGGAAGAATAAACCTTGTGCCTATGCTCGGATGAGTTGGAATAATCCCTCATAATTATTTCAGGGAGCTGGAATAACCTATCCATGTATAGGGAAAAAGAATATAATAGAATTATAAAAAAATGTACCAAATGAAAAATGCAAATCAACTATACATTCTTATCCAATTGCGTGGTCCAGTTCGCCCTTGTGAGCTTCGAATTTCTTTCTATACGTGTAATGTCAGTTTTGTAAATTTTGTGTTTAACATTGTGCCTGATTTTATGGATGCTCTTTTACAAGTAATGTTTCTTATAAAATCAAGCAAATTATTGAGAGAGGGAGAATCCAGTTTTTATCACCCATTAATCCAAAACATTAAAAAGGAACCAGTTCACATTTTTTTTAAATTTTTTTATTTATTTTAAAGTATAAATTTTTTCTTCTAAAAACATAAAAATTATATATATATATATATATATATATATATATAGTCGAGTGATTCAGTGCGGGAATGCGGGAAACGACGTCGGTCGTTCGATCGCGGGTCCATCGCATCCAACGGTCGATGTGAATCGCACCCGACCGTCCGATGCGATGGACCCGTGATCGACGGCCCGTGATCGCTTCCCGCATTCCCGCACTGAATCACTTCCATATATATATATATATATATATTCTTACAACGCAGTATACATTAATGTGATTTTTGTATATATTTTCCTCTTCCCTGAATCAATTTCTAGATCTAGTATTTAAAATATAAGCTAATTGAAATGAATGGATGTCAGTATATACTTTTCTTTCCTTTGATAATCAAAGCAATCACGAAAAAGAAACAGAAAAAAAGAGAAGATCTCTAAAGAGAGAAAAGTGAAACCCACCTGTAAATGACTCTTGACTTCGTCATTGGTGAGGCCATCCACCTTCATCAGCTCTCTAATCTGCTTTGGCGTCGCAGCTGTTCCATCATCAACACAAAAAACAACTTCAGATCTTTCATTCCATAAAAGATTTTCAATTTGAGATTTCAAATAAAAAACCCATATAAGAAACAAAAAAAAAAGTGAATTTGGAGATTTATTATTACTGTCAGAGCCGCCGAGTTGCTGAATGGCTCGCAAGAACCGGCCGTGGAGTTCCGGCGACCAGCACCGTCGCGCCTTCCGATGCGACATCGCCTCCTTCTCTCCCCTCCCACCACCACCGCCGCCGCCCGTCTCGGAATCCGTGCTCACGGCACCCACGGTTGCCACAACGACCGGCCTCTTCTCCTTGTTATGGAACGGCTGGAACGCCCCTCCTCCGCCCTTCCTCACCTCGACCGCGGACGATTTCCGAGGCACCTCCTCCTGAATACAACCCAAACCCAAATCACAAAGCGAATCCAAAACCCAAAATCAAAAAGACCCAATGAAGATTAGATCGATTGGTGTCACCTCTACTACATGGTCTGGGTCCGGGTTCCACAACTGTACGGACCTCAGCCAGTCGTGCTTCCTATCGGACCTCTTCTTCTCCCTCCGATCCACCACCACCTCCTCCTCCTCCTCCGTCTCGGAAGACGTGCCCCGCTTGATGGGGATGAACTCTTCGAGAACCGGACCCTCGCTCGACGTCTCATCGCCGTCCGATCCACCGTACGGAGCAACAACCTCCGTCGATCCCACACTCTGTCTACAGCTCTCAATAGCTAAAACAACGACAACCCAACAAAAACAAAATCAATACAACACAAAACCCAGAATCCAAAACCGAAAAAAAAAATTCACCTTGGGTGACCAAGTGGAGACAGAGAGGAAGCTCCCTCTGGAAAACCTCGATCTTCTTGCGTTCCTCTTCTAAGGCGTCCACGTATTCCTGACACCTTCGCGTTCTCTCTGCGAAATCCATTCTTTTGATCGACCGGATTTGGGTGGGGGGGGATGGGTTTTGATTATAAATGGGGTTTGGACATCGATGAATCCGGAAAAGTGGAATAAGTGGGGAATCCCGGAATAAAAACTTGGAAGAGACGGGAAGAAAAATGAGGAGGAAAGTTGTGGTGGGTTGTGGTGGGGGAGGAATCGGAGTCGGGGCGTCGCGTACGGGAGCGAATCTTTTTTTGGTAAAGGGGGGGTTTGTGTAATTTTGCAGTGGTTGGGGGGAGAAGGTGGTGTTTTCATCTTTGGTTATTTATGCGGTTGCGTGATATGTTTGGTATTTATTTATTTATTTGCATCATTAACCCTGGATAAAACTTTATTTAAGAATACCACTCTCTTAAAACACACTCCTGCGCATTCTCCCAAAGTATTTATTTTGGTTATAACTAAGACTATCAATCGAACGGATACGAATCGGATATGCTAATATCTATATCATAACTTTCGGATACGGATATTAATTTTTGGATTCAGATCCCTTTGGATACGGATCAGATACGGATATTTTTTAAATAATTTACATGTTTGAATATTAACATTATTTTGAATAATTAAATAATATTTTAGAGAGATATCAAAATTAAAATTGATATTTTAAGGCTTATTACCTCTTTCAGATATCATACATTGAAAATTCAATAATATTATAATATATTATCATTATGATTAGTCATACATGATAATAATATGTACATATATAATACAAATATATATTTTTTATAGTGTATGTCGGATACGGATATTTTTCGGATTGGATAGACTAATATCCGTATTCGCACTCCGGATCTTCGAATATCGGATAATTCTGATTTTTTGGATACGAATTCGAATCAGATTCTGATTTTTTTCAGATAATTGACATGCTTAATTGTAACCCCGTGTACAATAAAAATCAAAGTATATTTAAAATTTTAATTTTTTTAGTGAGTTTATATAATTTATTGAATATGTATTTTATTTTTAGGTAATATTAATTGAATTCATGATCTCTTTATTAGTTGTAAATCAAAACATAATTTATCTATCTAATAACATAATTTACTTTTTCAATATTAAATAATGTCATTAGAAATACAAATGGTGTTTTTCAATATTAAATAAGAGTAATGTAGGCAACTAATTGCCGTGAAACTTTAAAATCGGTACACTTTGATAATAAATTAATTGCATTAGATATTAAATTGTCGTGTTTAACAAATATATATATATTAATATAAATAGGCTACTATTATTAAAAAAAAACTATTTTTATGTGAGATTCATTCTTGTTGAGTCCAACGGAAACAAGTGGCGGCGATATCTTTCTTTTTTATCAAATGATATCTTTGACAACGGCACTATCGTATCCATATGGTTTAAGTGGGAGGGATGTTTTTGGAAACAGTAGAAAATAAAAGGATTGTTTTGCAATAAAAAAATGATTAGATTAAGCTTGTCGGGATGGGCTGGCAGTGACGTAAGGGGGACTGGGAGGGGATAAGATCGAAGTGGGACATTGAAAATGAACATTTTATATTTATATTTAATAATTATTATTATTATATTAATAGATAAGAGAGAGAGAAAAAGAGAGAATCGACAACGTTGGTTTGAGGGGAATCTTCGAAGGAGCGCACCTGCCACGCCGCGTACGGCCGGAGATTCTTTCTTTGATTTTTCCATTTATATAAATTTATTATTATTATTTATTACAGTCAAATACTATTGGTTGATCTTTAGTGGTGGATTTGGTTGCCTTTTCAAGGATCCAAGGGTTGCTTTTTTATTTTTTTTTACTATATAATGCATTTTGGACAATTTTGTCTCACCTGGTTAAAAAAAAGGGAAAATCCATACAACCCCTGAAATCTTGTTTAAATCCATATAACCCCCTTCAATCTTCATATATTCATATAACCCCCTGTAATCGTACACAAAATCTATATAACCCCCTCCATCTGCCTGCCGTCAGCCGAGTTAATGGAAAAAATGGAAAAAATTCATATAACCCCCTACAATCTTCATATATCCATCTAACCCCCTGTAATCTTGAAAAAAATCCATATAACCCTATGTAATCTAAAAAAATATTTTTAAAAATTTAAAAATAAAATTAAAAAATATAAATATAAAAAAATTCCTCTTGCCATTTTTGAATTTTTTAAAAAAAACTGTCACATTTATCATATCACACACACATCTCTTATATTTATTCTCAAATACAAATAATTTGTGCAGAGGTATAGTTATCATTTAAAAGTCATAAACTTTTATTCATCTCTTATTTACCATTTATCCTTATTTTATCCAAGGTGAATCAAAAAATAAAAATATCAATTTTACGTTTCCTAATGAGAATAATAGAAAATACAACAAAATAAAGATTTGCAATCCATTAGATGTTAATGCATGTAAATGTTAATTTACTCTATTAATAATGTGTCGGGGTAATAGTTATGAAATCACATGTTATTTATAATTCAAAAGTTAGGAATAAAAAAATTAATAAATAAAAAATACTCTATTATTAATAAAAAAATTATTTTTTTATTTTTTTATTTTTAGAAATATTTTTTAAAGATTATATGGGATTATATGGAATTTTTTCAAAATTACAGAAGATTATATGGATATATGAAGATTGCACGGGGTTATATAGATATATGAAGATTGCAAGGGGTCATATTGATTTAGGCCAGATTACAGGGGGTTATATGGATTTTTTTCTAATTTCATCGTTAACTCGGCTGACGGAAGGCGGGAGAGAGTTATATGGATTTTGGGTATGATTACAGAAGATTATATGGATATATGAAGATTGCAGTGGGTTATATGGATTTAGGTAAGATTTCAAGGGGTTATATGGATTTTTTCCTAAAAAAAAAAAGATGGATCCGTCATTTTGCATACATGATAAATGATTATTTCAATAACACTATAATTAAGTTTTTATTGTTCTATTGAGTATGAAAAAGTTATCGATAAAAGACAAATAAGATATAAATAAGTATATATAAATAGAAAAAAGTAATTTTACATGTGGATTCTCTCATTGATAAGAGGATAGATAACATGTAATTTGACTTGTGGACCTTTTACATCAGTGAAATATATTTGATAAAATAAGTCAATTTTAAAGACTTTAAAAATCAATACCAGTTTTTTTTATTTGTTCTTGCATAGTTATACACATCTATTCTTTGTAACACAAATAGATTTTGGATTTACTCTCCCCTATCACCCTATTCTCGCCCATATTCCTATATCCAAACACAACATTATTGAAAAGAAAGTACATGTTTATATGAATTAAATATATTTAACTTTATGTTTTTAATGAATAATGTTTATGTTGATTTTTTGAAATGTTTTTTTTTAAATAAGGTTTCAAAATTCTATGTTTAATATGAAATATATATTAATATATTTTGACTTTAAACTTGATCCCTCACATGCTTTTAAATAATAACCAATTAGCTAAGTATAGGGCTTGGATATAATATGGACAAATGCTATATATATGGATGTGTAGTACATGGCATGGCATGTGGATGTAGAGTTGGCATGATTCATGTGTGTTGGCTAATAGAGTAAGTATATTGGACTCTAATTATGTAATTAAATATGCAAGGTTCATTTGTGTAGAATTCCTAAATGAACCTAGGATGGAATGAACCATATTTAATGCATTAACTATATAGAATTCATATATATATAATTTCTATGATAAACCTAGAGTGGAATGAAACATTGAATATGCAAGGTTCTAATTTCAATGATGCACCTAGGTTGGATACATGAATTGAATATAATTAAAGAGTTCATTATGTACCTTGAATTTGTCATTCTCATTGAATATGGAACAATGAACCATGCATGGAATAATTGTGAGTCCATTATTCCTAATTGAATGGGGGTGCCTTGAATTTGGAGGTGACTCTTGGGCAATCTAGATGCCTATATAAAGGGACACATGTATGCCATTTCATCCATCGAAATCACAAAGTGTGTATCCACTCAAAGAAGAAAGAGTTTCTTGTGAGAGTTTGTGAGAGATAGCCCTCACATCCTATTATTTCAGTAGTCCGATGTGCTTTTGTGGTGATAGAGTTCTAAGTCAGTATTTGATTCCACCTGAATGTGCACTCTGTATAGGCTTGCTGGATCCTGAAGGCGGTTCGATTCGTGACTTCTGAACCGGGAGGAGCGGAATAACGCCTTAAGCGTTACAGCGGGCTTTGTCCATCCATTCATATCTCACTCCTTCTGATTCTCTCTATTATTTCAGTATTTTATTTTGCTGAATTTTTATATTTTTATCCTCTTTTCATCTAATCCGTAACAATTTATCAAATGAAACATATATGTTTATGAAAAATGTATATATGCATGAACCTACAAGATAAAAAATATAAAAAAATTATTCATTTGTTGCACATGATGCCCTCATAACTAACTTTTTGAGAGGGAAGCAAACACAATTGCCAAATACTGATTGGTGTTAGATACCGAGGATAAACTTTAAAACTAGGCTTTATAAACGGATCTGAAAAAAACTTCACTTTACTTTTTTTAAAAAACTAGCTTTTATAATGATAAATTCTTAACAAATTCTTAACAGCTTTTCATTCTTCACTCATGATGAAATGCTATTTTATTCGCTTTCTTTGAAAACGACGACCACATTGGAAGTGCTTTGAACTATACTTTGATCAAGTATGATATATGTAAATGCAGTCACCAAACAGATGCAAGTATGCAACCATGTTTTTTAAAAGAAATGAATTTTGATGGGGATCAAAAATCATGTTTTTTTGGGTAAAGCAGTATATTTTAAAAAAAAAAGCAAAAGAAAAAAGAAATGCAAATATAGAAGAATGGAGAATAATTGATAATGTTGGAATAAACCGAAAAAGTTTTTAGAAATTCAGAGGTCTATATTCCTTGAGCAACAATTTTCACAATTCACTGAGCGTCCAATTTTACTCATTTAATTAAAAATAAAAAAGTGATTCCCTAGGAATAGTAAAATCCAGATAAAATTATCCTATTAGAATGATAAAAATGTTACACTTATTCATTTATACAGACACTTTTGCATGTTAAAATGTATAATTTTTTTAAAATATATATTAATATAATGGTATACATGCATTTACAAAATTGCGGAAGCCATTAACAACGTAACAAAGCTGATATTCAAGGATTTATAGTTTGGGCAGAACATCTAAATGCTTCTTGGATAATATTTGTTCACATGTTCAAAACCCGAATCACACTTCTTGTCAGCACAACATCCAAATATTATCTAAAAAGACGAGGTGCTTAGTACTTAGTAGATTCAAAATTTTTGAGATTGTGAAACTATTTCCATCATATATTCATGAAAGTCAATTGTATCATGTATCAGAAAGGACATTGAGATAATAAAATTGATCTTTAATTTGTTGTATGTAGACATAAATAATCTTGTTGAACCGTATAAAATTCTTTATCTTGTGTGATTATTGATTGTTTTTCCATCTCTTTCCAATACTTCAAACCAATGTTCTAAAAGTCCTGTCTAGGCCCCGATTAATACCCCGCCTAGGTCTAGGCGGTTCCAGCCCGCAATGCTTAACGCCTAGTCACGTTTTCAATTAATCCCTAGTTGACTAATAAGTCATTAAATCACCTTATATATTAAATATCTATTAATTAAATTTTTATGCTATCCCTATTATGCTTATATTATTAATTTTATTTTGATGTTATTTTGTTATTATTTTTTACTCTAAAATTATTACATGTATATCACGTATATGTAAATGTATTATATTTATTATTATAAAAAGTGATTGATTGATCTCTGCATTAATCACTAGTCCCTCCTCAATCGTCCGACTAGCGCCTATCGCTTTTTATAACATTACTTCAAACATAGATTTACGGCTTGAGGATGACTTCCACGCAACAATATTATGTTAGGGCCCGTTTGGGTCACAGGTTAAGCCCGGATAAGTATTACAATTCTAAATAACCCATAGGATAAGTTATACTCAGTTTATCTATTCCCATTGGCCCACATGTTAAATCAACTTTTTATATTTTATCACATCAAATCACCTATCAACATCTCTTATACCTCAAATGGCTCAATGTCAAATCAACATTTTTACATTTTATTTATATTTTATTATTTATCAACTAAATAACTCAATCTTTATTCTTACGTTTTCTAATAAGAATTAAAAAAATACAACTAAACAGAAAATCTCTTATTCCTGTATAATTGTTATCTATACTATTATATTTATCTATCCAGAATAACTCAATTCCTCAATTCAAACGGGGGGTTAGAGATTTTATATACTATATTAGATGATTGATGCATGTGTAGTTATCCAAATGCATTTAGGGCTGATTGGGATTGATTCTATACGAACCCATCCCCCACCCCACCCCGGGTTTGGATCCTCTGCTAGGATTTTATATGCTAGGATCTGCAATACTTTTTGTTAGAGAATGCTACGTGGCTGACTTTAGTTTTCAATGGTTGAGATTTATATGGTGGGTCCCACTTTTTAGTATTACTTTTTTAATCAACACCAAATGCTGCCACGTGTCAAATTTTATTTTTGATGGTTCAGATTTACTCAGTGGGGCCCATCTCTTTGCTTTTACCTTTTGTCAACCCAACTTGATTTTTTCTTTTTTAAATCTCCACGGTGCACATGGTAGTGCATGATATATAATGTATGATATATATAAACACATAAACATATTGCAAGATAAAGTAATATGTAATATTTTAACGTGAGAATTTAGTTTTTTTTTTTTTACATTGTCCCAACAGTTTCTCAAAAATATTTAGTGATTTTTTTTACTGTTATCCTAATAGTTTCACATTAGCTTATTTAGTCATTTAATCAACCATTTCATTTTATAAAAATCATTTCACGAGAAATTTAACTAAAACCACATATAAGAGCAAATGAACTTGGTTAGCATTGTCACTTACAAAATAACACTCCCATAAATAGTTTGTCATTTTGTCTCCACCAAAATAAATATAATATCCAACCTATGCCACTCAAACTAATGAAATCCCAGGACCATATTGATGTTTGAAAGAAGTATTTGGGATTTCAATGAAGGAAGAACATCAATAGTCTTCATTTTCTTTACAATCTGCATTGAAAAAAAAACCAAAACATCATATTAGAATTAAAAGCATTTTATATTGGTGTTTTATAATCTATTAATGCATTACTTTGTCCATGATCTTCAACATCAATGCTATTCGAGGCTGGTGGGTTTTGATATGCGGAATCCGTATGTTGAGTTACTGAGTTTTGTTGAAGTAAAGATTGGAAGCTTGTATGTTGTGGTTCTCCATAACACACCCATGGTGATAAATTAGGCATACTATTTCCCTGTAATTATACAATAAACATATTCAATTATCAATATGATATCTATGAATACATAAAAATATTAAAAAAAATACTTACAGGATATGTATTGTACATCAATGGAAGTCATTGGCTATTGCCACCCATATAAAGCATGTGAGGAGGTATCTGTACGCCCTGTACAAATTTAACATTATTTTAAGTAAATAAACCAGTCAATTTTAAATTTAATACAACATTATATATAAAGTTAATTTAAAAAATTTAAATGTATATTACCTCAATGTGCTGCGAGGGCACTGGAGGATAAACACCCATGGCACCATTATGTGTGAAAATATTGGTACTCTATTTCATTTTAAAGTCAAACGAGTAAACATCATTTAAATTAAATAGAATGACATTAATTTAATTCAAAAAACTTACTTGTAAGTTTTTTTACCTCTAATGATTGAAGATTGGATGTCTTCTTGTTCTTTGCTAAAGCTTTTTCCAAACTACTTTTAATTATTCGCCTTCCTTGATGAGAGTTTTCTTTCTTCTTTAATCCCTTTGCTTAGATGACATTTGTATTATCCAGGTGATCTCCATCAACATTACCCTCACATATAATAAAATCAGAGTTGTGATCATCTTTATCATGCATTTGGCCATCCATTTTCAAATTTAACATGCCTTCAATAATGTTGCTCAATTCATCAGCGTGTTTCTTGGAAAAATTAAATGTTTCATCACTTTCAGATGCCCGATTTGATATTTTGTTGAATTTGGAGCAGAGAGACCCATATCGATAGGCTTGTTGCAATTTAGGATCTGCCTCAATGTTACGCCCACGCATATCTTGTACAATTTCAGATCTTGCTTTTCTGGTCCATCTTTTTAAAATATACTTGTTATCAATTTCCATGATATTCAATTTATCTCTTAAGCCTTTAATTGCATGACTACACAAAATGCCTCTCATCTCGAACAATCTACAACTGCAAGAGATAGTACCATCTCTCTTCTTCTCAATATGCCACACCTTAGACTCATGA
The DNA here is from genome assembly GCA_030737845.1 of Acorus calamus. Classification (NCBI taxonomy): domain Eukaryota; kingdom Viridiplantae; phylum Streptophyta; class Magnoliopsida; order Acorales; family Acoraceae; genus Acorus; species Acorus calamus. Next base: position 6,225,907 of record CM060860.1, read on the forward strand.
CCATACTGGCTGACTATATACCAAGTGTTACCTTCATTCTCAAAACCCTCTCTTATGCAGGAATCAAGGGACTTCACATATTCATCTTGAAATTGATCAAATATTACCTAGGTATAAATTTTTCCTGCCTGAACTAGCATCGCAACTTGATACATCAAAGCAGCTCCAAATATAATGGTTTCTCGATGATGGTTAAATCCAACAAAAACACCAAATGGCCAGTTCTCTTTATTAATTTTATAGGTCGTATCAAAACACACAACATCACCAAACTGACCATAGTCAATGATCATTCTAGGGTCCGCCCAAAATATATTTGTCATTTGTTCCTCACTGTCCAATTGGAAAGAATAAGCAAATGATGGATTTTTGTTGTTTGATTATGAAAATATTTCAACACCTTGCAGCTTCTTCATAAGCCAATTTTCTTTGTCTTTTTTGATCGAAGAAATTTTTTGATCTTGTTTTGCAAAGCCAAGCAACTCCCTTCTACCAGCCTGTCTGCCCATCAGCTCATATGCAGAACTAAGAGAGATCATAGATTCTTCTACCAATTCTACTTCAATGGTATGTGAGGATAACATTTTTCGATGGGATGGCAACATATGGACACATTCTTGTATTATAAGAGGGTGATTATGCATTTCAACAAAATTATGGACCATGTACTTGCCATTGCTCCTATTCAGTTTAATAGTCATTTGTGCACCACAACCAATTCTAGTATCATCTCTACTGTTCTTAGTCAAACTATCTCATTTATCAACACCTCAGAAGTCCTCCTTACAACAAACAAATATTCTTGAAGTAATTTCGTCGGTATGTTTATCTCTGTTATGAGTATGTCTTCTAATGCTAGAACTCATTCTCTATGCTGCTTATTCGGAGTTAAACATCATATTATAAGTAGGTTTCCATTAATCACCCATTGATTTGAAAAAAATAATCTCATATGACCTAAAAATCCTTACAAAAAAACATAAACATCATAAATAAAAAAAAAAAGCACAAATCTCATATGACTTAAAAGTCACAAAAAAATAAAAAAATAAAACATCAATATTACCATTTCATTGTCACCCTTTCCATGATTTATATATTTTGTTATACTATAAATTATAATTAATATTTAAAATTTCATAAAAAATATATCATTATATAAATAAAATATTTTTGGAGAAACTTAGGTGATTTGTGATTTGTGATTTAGGAAAGAAAATGAGTAATACCTTCAGATGATTGGAGAGAGATGGTGGTGATGAATCGAAGGAATTGAAGAGCTTGGAATATTCAACCCAAGTGTTCCCGTGGAGATTAAAAAATTTAGAAAAAAAGACAACCAAGTTGTGTACAGGAGCTTGGAATCTTTAAAATATTTAACATAGTGGACCCGTGGAGATATAAAAAAAAATCAAGTTGGGTTGAAAAAGGTAAAAGCAAAGAGATGGGCCCCACTGCGTAAATCTGAACCATCAAAAATAAACTTTAACACATTGAAAACTCAACCATTGAGTGGGACCCACCATATAAATCTCAACCATTGAAAACTCAACCATTGAAAACTAAAGCATTTGGTATTGATTAAAAAAGTAAAATTAAAAAGTGGGACCCACCATATAAATCTCAACCATTGAAAACTAAAGCCATCCACGTGGCATTCTCCAACAAAAAGTATTACAGATCCTAGCATATAAAATACAGATCCTAGCATATAAAATACAGATCCTAGCATATAAAATCCTAGCAGAGGATCCAAGCCCCCCCCCCCCCCCAGAATTTAGCCCCAACGGTCTTGATTACTGTAGCAAACTAACACTTGTTCGATATGGGCCAACTAGGGCCTAAAATGCCCATGATACCTAGCCCAAGGATTGAATGCCATTTTTCCTGCTGCATACAGCAGGAATCGACCCTACGTCCTAATGAAATCAACCCTACGTTTTAATGAAAGGGGGTGTCCCAACACTACTGCCCAAACGCGTGCAGTTTTTTTTTTTTTTTTTTTTTTGGTAATAAAGGACCCACTCTATTTTTACTATTCAACACGCAATCCGTTTTGCAGTCTGTTATACTATGATGAGGTAGTATAGATTACGTTATCATAGCATATAGATCATATCATAATATATGACTCAATTTTTTTTTTCATTTTTTCATTCTGAAAAAAAAAATACACTAATGTATCTTAATATATACTTCATTTCATATAATAGTATGTACTTCAAAAGGGGAGTGTATAATTTAAAAAAAATCATGGACTGCAAAACGGGCTGCAATTGGGGCTGTGCTTATCTTTTTCATTTTACTATTACAGACTAGGCCAACAAAGAGCTACAAATGAACTGGACATTAAAGCCCACAAGCGAAGCCCATAGAGCTTTGTTTTCCAAATGTTTGGCAGCCATTAGGGCTGCAACTTGGGTCGGGTTGAACCCGAACCCGACGGGTTGAACTCGATTTTTACATGGGTTGGGTTGACCAAATCAGGTTCAGGTTCGGGTTCGGGTTTGGGTTGGCCAATTCGGGTTGACTCACAAATCGGGTTGGGTTCGGGTTAGCCTCACTCCCAACCCGACCCAACCCGAACCTGTAAACTAATGGTTAAAAAACGATTATGGTCGTTCATTCTGTAGCTTCTAATATGAGTAGTCCAAATTTTAGGTAAACCTAGCTAATCTTACGGGTTGGGTCGGGTTGATTTATTTAATTTACACATCATGTTAGAAAATTCGGGTTGGGTCGAGTTGGTCCAATTCGGGTTGAAAATCGGGTTGGGGTCGGGTTAGTCCAATTTGGGTTAGGTCGGGTTGGGTCGGGTTGGTTTATTTAATTTCGGGTTGGATTCGGATTGGCTCAATTCGGGTTGAAAATCGGGTTGGGTCAAATTCGGGTTGGGGTCAACCCGAACCCAACCCGCCCGAGTTGCAGCCCTAGCGGCCATAGAAGCTTGAAACCAGGTCCTACTCGGGAGGAGTGATGTCCCTGACCACTCAGGCAAGCCGGGCGGGACGGGACTTTGATAAAGTTGAATGATGAAATGCTTTAATATGGTTATTTTAAATGTAAGTATTTGGTCTAAAAGTACCCTTGATTTTATTTTTCTTTTTCTCTTGGTATTAAAAAATACCCCGAAATTTTGTTCAATGACATCCTTGTTGGATTTACTTTACGGACTATCAACTTTTACATATATGATTTTTATATATAAAAAATCATATATCATGTAATCTAATGTATAAAATTTTGTAATAATGATATATTTTGTTACCTAAAAGATCAGGCTCTTAATATGAACAAATTGGATTAATTGATAGGGAATGCATGGATCAACTGGATTATGTGTCACTGATGGTGTGATATATCTAACTAACTCTTGAAGGTGCCCTCTTGGATTGAGACATAAATTATTTTGGGTTTATTACTATTTTAGGAATAAATAACTATACTAGTAAAATAAATAATTTCATGTTTGATTATGTTTTTAATTATTCTCGTAGGAAAACGTAAATAATGAAGTTTGTTGTTTAGTTGACAATGGATAAGTTGTGCATAAAATATGAATAATATGTATGTAGATAAGAATTTACAAAAGGTAAAAGAATTGATTTTACCTATGAGCCCTCTGATTTGTAAAATATAATAACAGTTGATTTGATATGTGAATCCCTTTTATACCATTATAATAAATTGGATAGAATAACACAATTTTAGAGATGACCTAGAATACAAGTACCAACTATTCTAGCGTATCTATGCATAGGTATTCCTTTCACCCAATTAACATTTTAGGCTTCTTCTTGTTCTATTCCCTCCTATTCTTCCCTTCCACTACCCAAATGGCACCAAAAAAATGGTTCCTCTCTTTCCACTCACAAATACGGACAGAAGTGTAATGGGTTACTTGGTAACCCCATTCTGATTTGACACTACTAATATTAAGGGTCAGTTAAGGAAATCTTGATTTAAAAGGAGAATTTTTCCATCTCAGAAATCTTGTTATGGTAGATTCCATAAAAAAGAAAACTTTGGTCTATAATGTTCAAGAATGAATACATGAATGAATATATTCTACATGCAATTTTCCTGGTTGGTTGTTTCAATAAAATGAGAATAAAAATGAACGCAAAACAAATCTTAAGTCTGTTTCAATATAAATGTAATATTATGTACATGTAAGGAACTCAAACGTGACAACGGTTTGATACTATAATATAATGACAATGCAACGATTGTGATTGATCAAGAAGAGAATCCAAAAGGAACTTGAGTTTTTAGTGCAATCGCTCGAAAATTGAGACATTTGAATTTCACAAAAATCATTTTTCTAGCTCATGATGATTATAAATAGTGATGGATAATGCTATACTAGGAAATCTGATATAGATCAAACCCTTTCGATACAGATGTGGGACGACTCCCAGCCTCACCCCATCATTTATCCAAAAATATATCACCTATATCATTCGAAACTAAAGAAACAATTGACTGCATTGAAAAAAAATAGATTCTTAACATTATTTTTCCCCTCTAATTTCATAATACAAAGATTATTATGAACTTGGGTAATTAAAAAATGTTAAAAAATTAAGGTAGAATTTTAAGTATCTGCTGGATCGAGCTTGGGATAAAATAGTTGAACCTTCTCGTGTTCCGGTGTTTGGGACTGGTTTTGAAATGTGATTTTGTTACAATGTCTGGGTTAGAGTTTGGTCAAACTAGTCCCAAATTGCCCAGTTGTAATCCCTACTCGCCAAGATTCCTCGAACAGTCTCTTAAAAGTCCGTTTGAAAACACAGATTGAAAAGTAGCTTTTGTAATAAAGCTGTTTTTTAAGATGATTTTGACCTTGATTTTTATTGAGATGTTTTTTTTTAATTAATGAATCGATATTTGAAAGGAAATTTAATGTTTTGCAAAGAAAGCTGTTTTTCAATTCAAAAAATCGATTCCCACAAAAAAACTTTATTTTTTAGCTTTTCAAAATACAGATTTCCAGAAAAAAATTAATAATGAATTCAGTTTCCGATTCTGCAAAAATCTTTCCTGTTTGGTTGCACGATTATTAGCTTTCAAAATACAGATTTTCAGAAAAAAATTAAAAGGAATTCAGTTTTCGATTCTTCAAATATCTGTCCTGTTTAGTTGCACGATTTTAATTTTCCACCTTTTTAAAAAATCAAATCGCACCTACGGAACGTATAACCAAATAGAGCCTTAAAAGAAAACACCAATTAAAGGCAATAGGGAAGAAGTCCATCGTTTCAGTGGGTGAGAGAGAGAGGATTCCAAAACTCTTCTTATTTCATATTTCAGGTAAGTACGTCCATTAAATCCATTACGTACAACTTCTAATATATGTACTAATTTATGACTCATAAACTCGGGACCGGATCCCTTAAGACTCAAACACCATCAGTCGGTCAGTGTCCAATGAATGGCACGTGGATTAACAAAACCTAAAAAAAAAAAAAAAAACCATCTTTTAACACTGACGTGAACTTTCAGAGAGCTCTTTTTGTCAATTTTTTTCTCTTTCCATCTTTTCAATTTGTTTTTTCTCTTCATTCTTACTTCTATTTCTTTCATAGAGGGGTCTCAAAAATTTCTACTTACTATTTTTTTTCTAATATAGTGATAAAAATAAAAAATTCAATTAAAATAAAAAGAAGAAGAAATACAAAAGATAACTATAAAAAAAATATTTTTTTAAAAATAGAAAAAAAAACTTAAAATTTAAAACAAAAAATGAAACAAAAAAAAAAAAAAACCTTTTGAAGGAATAAAAACCATTAAAATTCCATAAATAATGGGATTTACTCTTATATACTAATATGTTAAAAAGAATAGAAAATAAAAATTTAAAACAAAAACCGAAAGTAAAACAAAAATAAAAAATAAAAGTCAATTTTACCTTCCTTTTCTTTCAGTATAGATATCAAAGAATAAAAACCATAAAATTCCTTTAATCATGGGATTTATTCTGATTTACTAATATGTTAAATAAAAGAATTTTGCTTAAAAAACAAAATAACTAAATCCAATACAAACAAGACAAATAAATAACAAAAAAATAAAAATAAAACCAAACAAAAATATTCAAGGAGACATGTTTAAAAAAGGAAAATAAAAAATCTAAAAACATGAAAAGTAAAATTTACATCAATTAACTTGAGAACCATTTCTCAAGAATGAGATTACAACTAAAAAAAATTGTGAAAAAAAATCATATGAGTGTTAATTTTCAAAAAACTGATTTTTTTATATTTATTTATTATTTATTTTAGGATATAGGGGGCCCTAGGTGGTTGCCTATTCTACATGGGGCATGCATATTAGAGTTGTATGAAGTTTCAAGTTTTTTCTTGGACATGTCATATTTAATTCAATTCATGAGCATAACAATTTGATTGATTAGTAGTTCAGTTTCAATTAATTAGTTTAGTTTGATTTAATACTTTTAGATAACTGGTCTGATCAAATCCAGTCCTGACTAGATCCAGACAATCTAAAGAATTTTTATGGTATTTATTATTCCTTGATATCCATGTGAAAATAAGAGAAAGATCAAATCAAGTTTTATTTTTTTCATTTTTATTTCATTTTCCTGTTTTTGTTTTTTGTAATTTGTTATTTTTTAACAGATTAGTAAATAAGAATAAATCTTATCATTCAAGAAATTTTAATGTTATTTATTCCATCAATTCAAAAGATATTTTTGTTTTAATTTTTTTTTAAACATAATTTTTTTCTTTATGGGGTTTAAAAAAGAGTGATGTTTATGGGATTTGACCGTGTCAAGGTGGGTAACGACTTAACGTGAGCGTTAAAATATGGGTTTTTTTGTTTTGTTTTGTTAATCTACGTGTCTATTGTTCATTGGACACTGATCCACTGATGTTGTTTGGGTACTGAGGGGAATCCGATCCCCATGAACTCTGTTTTGGGGATTTTGATCTTTTCTTTGTAATTTCTTTTTGGACCAATTGCCACTCTCATCTTTGATTATAAAATGGTCTATAATTTTTTTTTCTTTTTTAAATTAAAACATACTACATTTTGAACAATAAAATAGAGTTACATTTTCCATAACTAAATCACGTATCAACATATCAACAGTTCATACAAGCAAAGGCTCCTTAGGTCTCGCACCAGAATCAACCCTCCACCCTCCCTTTGGAAGGCAAAATGAAGAAGAGATAAAACGATCCGATAGTGCTAATACCCGCCAAACTCCACAAAATCACCTCCAACGCGAGAGGCCGTGTGACAGTAGACGCTTCGTATGTGATACCCACATGAAGAGAACAAGCAACCAAATCGCGAAGGGGGCCGATATTTTCATCCACGTAGTTCTTCAACCCACCCCTTTCCAAAAAAAATAAAAATGTGGTTTCTAAGAGGTGAACACACCACGATCCATTAAACTCTGTAAAGTCATCCATTATATCACATATCGATATCATAGAGTCGAACTGATCACAGACACTTAAAGTCATTTATGCGACCCATTCGACTTTGTGTAGTCGTCAATTATATACTCTGTTCGACATCACATAATCGAACAGGTCACATAAACCTAAGACTCTCATATGACGCATTTAACTTGGTGAAGTTGTCAATTATGCAGTGTTTTAAAACCCAACCTCACCTACCTTATTGAACTAGTTAAACATTCACCCGCTTTGAATTCTGGTTCGGTTTACACATATAACCCGATGATATAAAAAATTGATAAAAATTCAATCAATCTATCGATTGAACTAACAATTTTAGTGAACTGGTTGCAGGTTGATTATATCGAATGGTTCTTTATTTATAGAAATTGTAATTAATTACTTGTTAAAATATGAAATGTAATAAAAAATTTAGATTTTATATTCTAAAATCATGTTATGATGTTAAATAAAACCTTTGTGCTCAGATTTTTTAAAATATTTTATATTTTTATTTAATAATGATAATTAAAAAAATTATTATATTATAATTATGTTACGGTTCAAATCTGGTTGACCCAACAGTTGAACTAGTGACCTTTGACTCGTTCATTTTTCTGGTTCATTGAACGGTTTGATTTTTAAAACATTGTCATTATGTCACAGGTTGACATCACATAGTCAAACTGGTCCCAGAGACCTAATGGTCACAAAGAGATATCCAAATACTACATCAAGTGATCTGTCTTTCATGATACTGAACAACACACCATTGTTTGAAGATATCATTTCATTGATAATATCATAACACGTGAACACATTGTTCAAAACACAAAGTTGAATGAGTCGTAGAGAGAGTCTTATGTTTCTGTGATCAGTTTAATTCTGTGATGTCGACCTGTGAAATAATGAACAACTTCACAAAGTCGAATGAGTCACAGAGAATGCATTAGGTTTGTGTAACATGTTCGACTATGTGATGTCAAACAGAGTATATAATTGATGACTATGTTAGGGTTTTTCGGATCTTGGGATGCAATCAATCAAAGGAAAAACAAACAAATCGAAATCAAAGACACAAAATTTACGTGGTTCGGCAATGATTGCCTACGTTCACGGAGCACACCAGAGATCAATCCACTATTTCTGAGAAGTCAAATACACCGTAGATGAAAACCCTAGAACCTAATGAAAAATATGAGATGCCCTTTTATACTGACATCTCATTAAGGGTAAAAAAGTCAATACACGAAAGACACTGCTGAGCTCGACCCCCGTCCGCCCCTGCGTAGCGCCAACAATCCTCTGCGCACATCATCAGGCTCCACAATATATAACAGATTATACAAAGTCGAATTGACCACAGAGATGTCTTTAGATCTTTATGGCCAGTTCGAATCTGTGATGTCGATCTGTGACATATTGGACGACTTTACAAAGTCAAATGGGTCGGGGTGGGTTCACTCCTTAAAAAAATTACATTTTAATTTTTTTTGAGGGGTGGGATGAATACCTACGTGGGTGGGAATATGGAAATATCGGTGCCCAATCGTGAATCTATACCGCATCTGCTGCTCGGATCCTTCAGGTGCCTTCTCGTGCCATTGAATGCAGCAGAATAAGAGAACAAGAGCTGGGTTAGCCACAATAATGAACGCGACGGCGCCGGAGCGATTGATGACATATGCTGAATTGATGTACAGGAAGAAGCAGCTGATGAATAGTGCCCATGACAAGGAGTACTGCTTTACAAATGGGCTTGTTTTGGTTGTGGCCAGTGGTGTTTCCAGCTTCGTTGTTGTTGGGGAAGACTTGGCGTCCATGGGATTTTGTGGGAGATGTGGGAATGTTTGTAGCAGTTGATGATGATGATGTCCAACTGATAAGGGACATATGGTATGTGCAGAAGCTTGGTGTCTTTTTTAAGTGTTGGGTGATCCGTGATCGTGGATGTTTATATGACCTCACAAACGCGTTAGAGAGGAAGGTGTCTAAGGCAATTGATTGTATATTCAAACGGTCTCTTTCCAGTGCCAAATTAATAAGAATTGACTCCATTACACTCATTCTTTTTATAATTCCAAATATAATCTCATAAATCTATCGATAGTCTCATTCACTCATTGTAATAAAGTATATTTTGTTAAATTTTTTTTTATAAATGTTATAATTCAATTTATTAAAGTATATATTTGATTTTTTTTAAAAAAGTACACACCTCATTGAATGAGGAGTAAATTTTTTTATTTTTAAATGAAACATAAACCTATTTAGGACTGTATAAAAAAATAGGTTGGAGTGTAACATTATCCTTAACTTAATTACATATCATGAGTTCACACATTACAAACAATCAAAGGCTCCTTGGGTCCTGCATCAGAATCCCTCCCTTTAGAAGACAAAACGAAGAAGAGATAAAACGATCCGAGAGTGCTAATACCCGCCAAGCTCCACAAAATCGCCCCCCAACGCGAAAGGCATCACAGTGGAAGCCTTGTACGCGAATCCCGCATTAAGAGAAGCCCCAAGCAACCAAATCGCGATTCTGTACATCCTCTGCTTCTCGGATCCCTCACACGCCTTCTCGTGCTCGTGCAGAGGATTAACAGAACGAGAACCACGTTGGCCATAACAATGAACACGACGTTGCAGACGTCGTCGCTGGAGCGATAGATGGCGTATGCTGAATTGGTGAATAGGAAGCCGAAGCTGATGATAAGTGTCCATGAGAGCTTAAATGGGCTTGTTCTGGTTGTGGCCAGTGGTGTGTCCGGCTTCGTTGTTGGATGAGATTTGGCGTCCATTGGTTTTTATGGGAATGGGAAGTCAAAAGATTGGATTGCTATGGTTGATGATATGGTGCAACAGCTTGGTGTGTGATTCAGTGTTGGGTGATCTGGATTTTATATAGAAATCTGGATTCTATATAGAAATCGTAAACGCGTGATTTGAATAGGCTAATAGTATCAAATAAAAAACTTAGAAGTTTCACACAGAGAATAATTTAATATCTGACATTGAAATGCTTAACACCCCCCCCCCCCCCCCCACCACCCCACCTCACCCCACCTCACCTCACTATGGCTGTAACTCGGACGGGTTGAGTTCCGGTTGACCCCAATCCAAACCCAACCCAAATTTTAAACTATTCAATTCTAATCCGATCCAATCTAATTTTCACCTTGATTGGACTAACCTGAACCCAACCCAAAATTAAATAAACCAACCCGACCCAACTCGATTTTCTAACATGATATGCAAATTAAATAAATCAACTCGACCCAATCCGTAATTATTTTTAGGTTTACCTAAAATTTGGATTGCCTAGATTAAAAGCTACAGAATGAACGGTCATGATTGTTTTTTTAACTATTAGTTTACGGGTTCGGTAGGATTGTAACTGAGGCCAACCCGAATCTAACCCGATTTCTGAGTCAACCCGAATTACCCAACCCGAACTCGAACCCCAACCCGATTTGGCCAACCCAACCCATGTAAAAATCAGGTTCAACTCAATCAAATTGCAGCCCTACACCCAACCGTGTCAATCCAGTATTTTAGTGGAATTTTATCCACGAATGACAATAGAAAAAAGTCTTCCACCTTTGGTTCCAGTTGCATTCTATAAAATTTAGATGCATATTTAAATTTAAAAACTCAGTTGCATCGAAAAAATTGGATTGGAAAAACAACAAAAAAAAAAACCATTGCAATGGCTGTCGATTTGATTAAAAAAATGATTCGATTAATCAATATATAAAACATCGATGAGAAAATAAAAAATAAAACCCTAAAAAAACGATGTTTACCTCTTTTGGCCATTGCTGTGTGGGCAAGCGAAAATGATCGATTTCACGATGAAACAGAGATTCAAAATCAAATAATGGATTTTTTTATGGTTTTCTTTGAATTTGAATGGGCGCCGATTTTGTTGGTCCGTTGGGGTTTCGAGAAGGAGAGGAAGTGGGACCGAAAAAAATGTGGGTTTATAAAAATGGTATTTAAATATTTTATATTTTTAATATAGGGAGCTGCTACCTGGGCTCCATAAATTAAGCTCATTTGTGAGCCCCAATATGTGGCACTCTCCTATTGTTCCCTATTTGACTTTTTCTAACCACCAAAATGACAATGACAAGACTGCCCTTTTTATAATTTTAAAAATTAGTTCTAACTAACTAATATCCTCATTAAACTTTGTAACTAAATCACACAAAAGGTGGCACCAGACATAACATATTTTGAAAAAAATTTGAAACACGTCTAGTGAAAAAAAAAACATTAATCACATATTATCAATTAAGATACAATAATGTATCTGAAAATCCAAATAAACAAATATGGTTTGCATGAAACTGCACAGAAAATTCACAAAAAGTTTTCAAAATGCCAACAATAAGCAATTAAATATTAATCAACTATACATTAATCAAATCCATAAAAATAAAAATAACAACTTTCAAAAAATGAGTTGCAATTCAAATTCAGATACAGGTGTATCTGAATTTAAATTGACAAACATCTTAAAAAAAGGGCTAGAATTCAAATTCAGATACAGGTGTATCTGAAATTTGAAATAACAAATACACATTCCATACAAGTGAATGTGCATTGTATTTGAAACTCTTGAATCTGAATAAGTCGAATAATGCTGATACAAAGCTAAAAAATATGATAAATGACACATTATGCATAATTATTCACAAACACACAATCATAAATGATTGTACATATCAAACTTGGTACACAACAATACATGTAAATCACGAGACACGTCATGTATCTGAATTTAAAATGAAATTCATATTCAAAACATGTATACGATGATTCAAATGAATGACGAAAAATCAAAACCAAAATCAAAATAATATATTTAGATCGAAAAAGAACTAGCCTGAATGGATTGTCATTGTTTGCACAAAAAACTGGTTACAAAAAAAACTAAATGAATCAAAACTCTTCTCTTCTTCATTGATTGAACTAAAACAAAAATAAAAACAAATGGAATCCCCCAAATCAGAGAATCGATTTTTTTTTTCTTCTGTTCCTCTAATCAATCTAAACCAATTAATGTATTCAATATACACAATTGCTTTCAATTAAATTAATTGTTTCCATAAAAAACGAAATTATGGTTTTACATCCACTAATTAAGGGGACGGTTACGATATGGGGATCGGTTATGATATATGAGATAAAAAAGGTGAATATAACATAAAAGGGTATTTTGAAGAATTCAGTCTTGCCACCTCATGGGGTTTAGAATGGGGTCTACCAATTGGGGCCCAAAAATCATTATTGTTTAATATATTCTAAAAGTTAAACAATCAGTCAATTAATAATGACATTTAATAGAATTTGTAAATAAGACTTACATTTTGGGGTGCATGTAGCAGGATTCTTTGGCTATATATGTGTGTGTTTTTTTATGCTCAATAATTGATCAATACGCGTGGGTGTATCCCAATCAGCTATAACAGGGCTGGGTCCGTTGACTGATAAGTTCGAATCCTATTTTGGAATGTATAAAATACGTATGGCATAGTTTTGTGCCTGGCCCAAAAGAAAGTAACAACTAACAACAATGAAAGGGAAACGACCAATTTCTTTGTGGGTCATATTCTATTATTAAAGCCATTATTTATACACGTGGCTCAGTCAGATTCCACTCCAAGCTTCTTTATAAATTTTAATCCTCCGTTTGAATACATATAGTCTTATTTTTTAGTATACAGTTATTCTAGCATAAGTGAATATAAATAATGATAAAATGATTTTGTATTTGGTTGTATTTTGAATTATTTCGTTGGAAAACATAATAATAAATTTTTTGTTGTTTTGATAAAATATGGATAATAAATATTTATAAAATATGAAAAAAATTTCTTGGAGAAGGGGTTTGGAGAAAGTTGCTCAAAATAAAATAGAAAAACTCTAGATATACATTATACCGTTGATATATATAAAATTAATTTTCAACAAAAGAATCAGTTAAGTTCATATTATATCACCCCATTCAATGTCATATGAATTGGACCCGGGAATCTTGGAGACATGTACCATTTTGAATTTTGATTCGGATAAGAGAAACAACCCATATGAATTTAATTAGAATTTTTTTTATTATGATATAATATAAAAGAAAAATGTTATACTCAGTCACATTTCAGCCCCAAAAATAGTATGCATATCTTTTATTTTTTTTAAATAATATCTCATCTGTCGAGCTATATAACTTTGTAAAAAGTAAAATATATACTCTATAAACTCATTTATAAAATGTATAAAAAAATTTCAAGAAGGTACACCTCATTATAGTGAATGTAAGTGACTAACAAAATAAATGATGCAATAAATAGAGTTGTAAAATATATTAAAATTATCAAAAAAACTTCTTTTTTCTTTTTCTTTATTTTTTATTGATTTTGGTTGATAAGAGGCTATATTTTTTTTCCAAATAAAAAAGATCTCTTTGTTAAAAAAAAGTTATGGTAATAAAAAAGAGCATATTCAACCATGCTCGATTTGTGTGAGACAAAAGATGATGGTTTTCTAACCATATTCCAAATGGTTCCCCATCTTTGAGATCCCATAATTTTCTCCATACATGGAGGATCGTCTTTTTTCTAATTTTTGTTTCAAAAGAATGTAATTTTTGTTACATACATTTTTATAAAATTAGTACAATTGAAAATATATCGACGGAATGTGTTAAAAAATGAGACCAATATTAATATATTAAAATATATCTTCACCCCACCTTTGTTTCGACACCTCTTATCTTTGTATTTTTTTTCTTCTTTTAATTACTTCTCTCTCTTCTTTTTTATTCGGATTTATAACCTACTTTTAATACAAGTGATAGTAGCAATATCTATTTTTTCTCAAAAAAATATATATTAATATATTAAATATATTTTAAAAAAATAATTTTAGATATAGTTGATTAGCATTTATATATATTTTTTGTTAATATTGATTTGTTTCAGTTAATATTAATCACATTTATTAGGTGAAATTTATTTATGTCTCTTTTTGGAGATAAATATTATTTAAAATAAAATAGAGATGGATAGAGTTTTGCTCTAAAATGGACATCGGTCCTCTAAAATAGAGTATATCATTGCTCTTAATCAATTTTATGATTTAAATTGATTTGAATCAATCACAAATTTGATAACACTTATCAAAAATTGATAGGATAATATTTATTCTTATGAACCGTTTGGGTCACCAAATTTATTAAATTTTTAATCATCAAAATGAGGACTCTTATGAATATGGTCTATATTTATCTTCTGAGAAAGGCACGTAAAACAAGTGATTTTTTTTTTTTTTGGAAAAGTGAGATTCTATGTGGAAGTCAAATCTACAAAATTTCCCCACCAATTCTCCGTCAATCATCAACCACCAAAAAAAAAATTTAGTCAATCAAGGCATCAGACTAACACCAAGGACCTTTTCTCATTTGGAACTTTCAAAAAGACACGATTATTGTGCGTGACAAGTAAATATTAGACTAAACACAAATTCTTATAATTATCACATTAAAAATATAATATATATTAAGTCATTCATGTCCTAAAATATATAGTAAAAGCATGAAATAAATAAGTTACGGATTAGAAAAGTATATCTAAAATATGGAAGCGAGTGAAGACACTCTATCATCGGTGAATAAGACCCCCTCACAAACAAGGTTGGATGACTCCTATCACAGAGAGATTTGACTATAATGGGTTTTGTTCTTATGAGGTGCGAGCTACAGAAGAACCACCGTGAATGGACTGCGATCCTTTCAGACGTCCAGATCAAAGAAAATAATATAAATAATATGATTGAAGGTTTTGTCACTCTATTTCACGGTGGAAAGCTCTTTGTATGGTCAAAAGAGACTCATATAGAATAATTTGATGGTGGAGTACTTTATATTATTTCACACGGAATGAGTCACATATAGATAGGAGATGAACCCAACGCATGCAGAAATAAATGTCACACTAATTGCATATTAAACACTCACCAACACTCACCAATGCTGACTGTTTCATGTTAATGAATGAAATGCATCCAATAACAGCATCTCAATCTTATACCTAAACATATGCTCAAACTTAAATTTGACTAAAAATCACCTAAAACCCTCTCCAACCATTTACCCATACTCATACCAAATCAAATTTTTACTCAAATCTTTATCCAAATCAAGGGAAACTCAAATCTTTACCCAAATTTTTAACATCTCCTTTTTATCATTTATCTCCACATTTTCTTTCAATGTGACATTTTTTCACTTCAACTCCACATTTAATTTAATTATATTAGATGTTTTCCCATCCCCCAAAATTTTTACTATCTTTTGAAATCCAAAAAAAAAGTCTTATTCTTAATTTTTCATCTTTGTTTTTTAACTTCTTATTTTTACTCGAGTAAAAAAATATTACTTTTATCTTTTTTTAAAAAAATTGGCTAATAATAATTTTTAAATTTAAATATTTTGAAGAAAAAAAAATTGAGTAGTAAAAAATATTTGAGAAAAAGACTGAAAATGTTTATAGGAAATAATTAGAAGAAGATGTGAAATTTTTAAAAGATTTGAGTAAAACACAAAATAATGGTTGGAGATACATCATATCAAATCAAGCTTTTACTCAAATTTTAAGTAAAATTTGATATAGTTTGAGTAAGGGTTGGAGATGGCCTAAGGTGTAAAACAGTTCAATGGCAAACTCCTCAAAATGGCTAAAGAGGTTTAATTTGTAAAAAAAGAAAAATGCATTTTGATCACTTAAAATTCCAACAACCCCCCCCCCCCCCCCCCACTGATCAAAAATACATATATTATTAATTATAACATAGAACAAAGAGATAATTGAGGAAGAAACAAATTGATTAGGAAGGAATAAAATGACCTGGGATGGAGCAAATTGATCTGTGATGGAACAAAGAATTTTGAGCGTCTTATACCATGTAATAGATGAAGATGCCTTGTGGGTTTGAACATTCACTTAGTGTAGACTAGATCCCTCAGAGAAGCTTGAATAGATTAAGACTTTGAACTCGACCCCATTAGTCCGGTTTCACTGATCACACACACAGTACATGATTTGAGTCCAGTTCTATGAAGTAACACGTTACAGTCATGTGCTCATATCCTTTCTTGAGTGCATTAGTGCATTAGAGATTTAGCCAGCAAGTGATGGTGCAAATATAGAAAATAAAAAATAAAAGTTTATACATGCCATGAGTCTGGTTTGTTTTAGATTGACCGCTCGACGGTGCTTGAGAATAGTGGATGCACTCGCCAAGCAGGCTAGAGTATCTCACATTGCTCGACTTTCTGTAGCTTTACAGGATTCGTTCATGCGAAAATGTTTGTCTGCTCAACCAGACTCTTTTAAGTTGTTAGTGGATGAGTGGTTTTAATCACTGGTGATTATCTCCAAGTCAGCCTTGGAGATTATCTCCAAGTCAGCCTTGTAACAAAAAAGAATAAAAAATAAAATAAAAGTTTACCATCTTTCAACAGTCAGCCCATAAAAATTGTAACGCAGAATGTAATAAAAACCATTTCATGCATATTTAATTTGTGCATGCATGCATTCAAAAATGAAACGTGCATTGAGCTTTTCGAGCATGCAATAATAAAGCATCCCAATAATATATAGTTGGAGCACAAAAGAAATGTATTATTTATTTATATTTCTTCCCAGCTATGCTATCAATAATTAAGCATTTCTTGCATGCAATAATATGATCACAGCATGAACATATTTATTTATTCAGTATAATGACTAATCAATATATGCATGATCACAAAAATCGTATTCCAGCATATTGTCCAATGAAAACATATTTTCTATCATCTCAAATATAATAAAATTATATTAGCATGTATTCATTTTAAATATAAAAATTTGTGTACTGATTCACCGAGTTGTGCGTGACAAACAAATATTAGGCTAAACACAAATTCTTATAATTATCACATCAAAATATAAACATTAAATATATTAAGTCATGTATGCTTTGAAATATATAGTAAAAGCATGAAATAAAAGAGTTACAGATTAGAAAAATGTATTAAAAAATGTGGAAGCGAGTGAAATACTATGTCCTCGGTGAATAAGACGTCGCACGAGATTGAATCACTCCTACCATGAAGAGATACGACCAAAATGAGTTTTGTTTTTCCAGGATGCGAGCTACGAAAGAACCACGGAGAACAAACTGTGATCATTTCGGACACCCTTTCTATTTCATGGTGGAAAGCTCTTTGTTTGGTAAAAGGTGACTCATATTGGATAATTTGATGGTGGAGCACTTCAAATTATTTCACATGGAGTGAGCCACATGTATAGGAGATAAACCCAATGCATGCAAGCAAATAAATGTCACACCAATTGCACATTAAACACTCACCAATGGTTATGGCTGACTGTTTAATTTTAAAGAAATGAAACGCATCCAATAAGGTGTAAAACGGTTCAATGGCTAACTCCTAATGTGTAAAAAGAGGCAAATGCATTTTTGATCACTTAAAATTCCAACAATGATTAGTCCATGACTCTCTTTCTGTTGCAAATATTTTCATTCCTGTTCTGTTAGAAGACTCAGAAAAATTACATGTGAATTCATTAATTTTTATATTTTTTTTATAGACATCGCAGACATAATTGTTATTCTATAAAATCTAAATTGAATTCCTACAAAAGGATGAACTCTCTATAAGTACTCTCTTTCTGTCTACGATTATAGAAGTAGTCTTTAATTGTTCACCAGTACAAACATATGACTTTGGATAGAAACAACTTTGTAAGCTAAAAAAACTCAAAATCTTCTAGAGATAATTTATTTCGTCACATGTTGTATGAAAATTTCAAAAGATGACATAATTACCCCTAGTCCACGAAAGCCGATTCGCACGTAAGAATGGAAGAAAGTTTAGTTGCATCTTACTTTGTTGATTATGTTAATTAAATAATATCCTCATTGAATGAAAGTTTAATTGCATCTTACTTTGATGATTATGTTAAATTAAAGGGTCTTGCTACATGGACCCCAGTGGCGGATCCAAGACATTTTCTTTGGGTGGGTTGAATTAATCTTTTCATATAAAAAAATTTTCTTGATAAAAATATCTTCTTTTTTTTGTAGTCATATGATGCACTTGAAATAATATAAGTTCATCAAAAAATTAAGTAAAACAAAACAAGTTCACTAATACAAAAGTTCAAACGCTATATATAAAAAACCAACTTCTCTCCATTATTTTCTTATTTTCTATAGTAAAATACAATCCTGCACTTAAAATCCATCTGAATTTATAACCTAAATAAAAAAGATATTCCAAAAAAAAAACTCAAATGTTATATAAAAAAATCACAAATATAAACTCAGTTTAAAAAGTTTTGATTTAATTTTCTTATTAGACACCAAGATAATCAAGAATAATTTCACATTTATTTGGAATAAAATAAATGTCAATAAAACATAAAAGTGAATAACAAAGACAAACCCTAACAAAAAATTCTAATAAATCTAATAAATTTAAATTTAATGAAAGATTGAACTAGAGAAACTCTAATTCTCCAAACGATCAACATAGGCGATAATGATTTATTCAATTCTCCAAACATTGCCAAAATATGAAATATCTAAATGCATATACAAAACATATGATAAATCAAAAGAATTAAAGAATTTACAAATAAATCAAATTCATTACATACTGTTTGGTGAAGGGGGAGATTTATTCATTGACGACTGCAAAATATGTTTTTTTTTTTTAAATGTTCAATTAGAGTAAATTGAAGTTTGTATAGCAAGTTATTTTGGGGTTTTTCTAAAAAAAAATAGGTTGGATAAATGTTTTAGGGGTTTTTGAACAAAATATGGGCTGGGCTTTATTGGTGGGTTTCTAATAAAACTGGGCTGGACTACTATTTGGGGGTTTTGTCACTAAATTTGGGCTGGGCTTTATTGGAGGGTTTCTAATAAAATTGGGCTGGACTGCTATTTGGGGGATTTTTTCACAAAATCTGGACCGGGCTACAGCTCGGCTCAGCCAACCCATGGGCCCGCCCTTGATGGGCCCAAAATTTAAATTCCATTGATAATCCCCAATAGATGTCATTAGTAATTGGTTCTCTGTTAGACTTAAAAAAAGATAAAAACAGCAAAGACAATACTACATTCTTTTATTCACTCTAAAAAAATAATCCCTCATTAATTAGGATTGGATAACCAATTCCTAGCACTCCTTATTTGAATTTTTTTTTTATTCTTTTAAGGCATCCGCCACTTAAAAATTCATTTTCTATTTTTTGTTTAAATTTTTTATTTTTTGTTTATTTATTTACATTTTTTTAAACATATTTTTTTCATTCTTTTTAGTTATCTTTTATGTTTTTTTTTTTTATCACAATGATAGAAACAAAAAATTAATTAATTAATAAAGAAGTAAAAAATTGGAAGGAAAAGAATCCAGAGAGAGAGAGAGAAGGGCGCCAATATTTCCACTCACAGAGTTCTTCAACCCACCCCTTTCAAAAAAAAATAGTTTTTTAAGAGGTGACACACTCCGATCCATTCGACTTTATAAAATCATCCATTATGTCATAGGTCGACATCACATGGTTGAACTGGTCATAGAGACGTAAAATCCTCTCTACGACCCATTCGACTTTGTGTAGTCGTCAGTTATATACTCTGTTCGACATCACAGAGTCAAAAAGGTCATAAAAATCTAAGACTCTCATGTGACCCATTTGATTTGGTGAAGTCATCAATTATGCAGTGTTTTAAAACCTAACCTCATATATCTGGTTGAACTAGTTAAACGTTCACCTGCTTTGAATTTCGGTTTGGTTTACCCATATAACCCGATGATATAAAAAATTGGTAAAACTCAATCAACCCACCGGTTGAACTAATAATTTTTGTAAACCGGTTGCGGGTTGATTACATCGAATGGTTTTTTATTCATAGAACTTGTGATTAATCACTTGTTAAAATATGAAATGTAATACAAAGTTTAGATTTTATATACTTAAATCATGTTATGATGTTAAGTAAAACCTTTATGAAAAGATTTTCTAAAATATTTTATATTTTTATTTAGTAATGATAATTAAAAAATTATTATATTATAATTATGCCATGGTTCAAATCCGGTTGACCAACAGTTGAACTAGTGACCCTTGACTCATTCATTTTTCTGGTTCATTGAATGATTTGATTTTTAAAATATTGTCATTATGTCACATGTTGATATGACATAGTCGAACCGATCCCAGAGACCTAAGGGTCACAAAGAAATATCCAAACACTACATCAAGTGATTTGCCTTTTATGATACTGAATAACACACCATTGTTTGAAGATATCATTTCATTGAGAATGTTATAACACGTGAATACATTGTTCAAAACACAAAGTCGAATGGGTCGTAGAGAGCCTTAGGTCTCTGTGATCAGTTTGACTCTGTGATGTCGACCTGTTAAATAATGAACAACTTCACAAAGTCGAATGGGTCATAGAGGAGGCATTAGGTTTCTGTGATCTGTTCCACTATGTGATATCAAACAGAATATATAATTGATGACTACAAAAAGTCGAATGGACCACATAGATGGTTTTAGATCTCTATGACAAGTTCTACTATGTGATATCGACCTGTTATATATTGAACGACTTTACAAAGTCGAATGGGTCGGGATGGGTTCACTCCTTAAAAAACTCACATTCTAATTTTTTGAGAGGGGTGGGTGAATAGCTATGTGGGTGGGAATATCGGTGCCCGAAGATAAAAGGATAGGAAAAAATGGGGGAAAGATACGAGAGAAAGAAAGATTTTTTATTTTCTATTTATAGGTATTTTATTTGAGAACATATTTTTTTTATTCATTATAGCTATCTTTTGTGTTTTTTATTCTATTTTAATTGAATTTTTTTATTTTTTCAATTTTATTATTTTATTTGAAATAAAAAATTAATTAATTAATAAAAAGAAAAAAATTGGGACTCACTGTGGGTTGAGAGAGAGATGAAATATTAAAAGGAGAATAAACCATAATTAAAAACTAGGGGCTCTAGGTGTCAATCTACCGTAGGTTACTGTCTCAACTGATGAAAACCACGTGCTAATAGGATCCGGTCCCAATATTCCCATACCAAAAGGTGATAGGATGAAGTTTGTTTCTTGAGATTGGTTTTGAGATTGGTTTGGATCATCAAATTTGTTAAAATTTTAATTATCAAACGAGGATTCTTATTAAAATGGTCTATATTTATCTTTTGACAAAGGCATGTAAAACAATGCTTTATAGAAAAAATGAGATTCTAAAGTGGAATTATTCTTTTTAACAAAGTTTTATTTCTATCCTTTTTTCATTTTAATAGTTTATCTACAATTCCCACTAATTAGTTGATCAAGGCACCAGAGTGACACCAATGAGCTTATTGTCATTTGAAACTTTCCAAAGATAGGTGATTTGGCCGCCACTATCTTTGGTGGGGATGGGTTAAGTAGGTGTTGGACAATTTGATTGCCAACGCGTTTGTGATCGTCCGATTTTATAATTTTGAGATATATAAATTAATTTAATATTAAAAAGACAGGTTTATAATTTAATTGCATTCTAAGTTTAGTTTTAAAATCTTATAAAATATCTCAATTACAATAAAATGAAAAAATCGGATGGTCACAAACGCGTTCAACAATCAAATTGTCCAACGTCTGTTGGACCTAATCCGATCCCTCTTTGGTGATGTGTTTAGGCATATTTTGTATTAAAAAATGGAAGATTTCCAAACAATGATCCAAATATATTTTTTTAACGTATAGCTTTTCAATCCCCTTTTTATTACAAAATACAGTTATTGAAAAACTAATAAAATAATATTTTCTAATATTTAGATGCAAGATTTTAAAAATATCAGGTTTCAAATTCAAACGGTATCCATGTATAATACTTGCTTTCAAATCAAAATAATTGATTTTGGATTGAAACAACTGCATAAGCTAAAACACGCAAATATCTACAAACAAAACATTTTGCCAAATCATGTTGTGTTTCCAAACATAACCTAACTATTGTTGAGTTTATTTTTATTAATTTAATATAATCAAATTGTAATATCTGGGTTTTGTAAATGAAGTTTTTTCAAATAGACCCACATTGATTAAAAAGTTTTAGTGTGAGAGGTATATAAAAAAGAGTTTGACACACAAGTTGTTGATGTGTAACAAATACAAGTGCACATGAGTTTGCACGTGCAACGCATACATGCGTGCATGTCTATTATATTAAAATTAGCACTTAGCACTTATGGATTAATTGTTTTGTGTGATGCATTATGTGTGTAAAATCTGATTAAATAAAGACCACCGTTGGATCTGAGAGATTGATCAAGAGTCGTTGATTGAGGATGAGATCAAATAGATAGAGATTTAAATTCAAATTTTGAAGCGCTCTGAACATTTGTGATAACTGTTTGGAACGGTATTGTGTTGGGTCTTTAAAAAGGTATCGGATTTGGAGAAACAAACATCTTCTCATCTTCTTCTTCCTCCTTGAAAAAACTCAGCCAATCTTATTTTTCAAAACCTGTTAGCTACTTAGGTGGCTTGCATCTATATCTTCCATAAACACAGCAACTAAATAGAGTCAGTTTTACACTTTCGTTTTCCTGAACGCAAGTCTAATAAGGTTTCGTTAGAGAATCCCTACAACAACTTCGTATATAAGTGGGAGCAAATGCTTAAAAAAAACATATTCGCACCTCGAAATCTCAAATTGGCTTTTTTCAATTCCATTCTTCATCATCCAACAACTACACATTCTACACGAAGAGTTGATCGGTTGTTGAAACAGTATATTTACTTTCTTTAACAACCATCACAAAATAACAGTCATCATCTCTAACCACCTTTCTCACTATCTCTAACAAGCGTTTAAAGATATGCATAGATTTGGTAAGATAATACGAGATTTAAAGGCACTAGAATAGATTAAAGTAAATTTAAATCATATCATGCACGTGAGACATTTCCATAAGCACTAGTAGGAAATATTAATTTCCAACAGTCAGTTCATGCACACATCGACCAGACTTTCTAAATAAAATAAAAAAATCTTCACGAGCGCATAATATTATGGAGTGGGGCATCGGATCTGCAGGGACAACTCGGGGGTGTGTTTGTGTATGGAAAGTGAATGGAAAATGAGAAAAAGTAAATTTTTTTCTTTTGACCATTTAAAAAACTAACATTTGTGTCAAACACGGAAAAAAAAATTTCCATCACTTTTCTTTCCTATTTTGTCTTATTAGTAAAAGTGGAAAAAAAATTTCTTTCTACATATAGGTGAGAAATTGAGAGAAAGTGATGGAAAATTTTTCCACTACATGCACAAATACCTTGAAAGTTGGTCAAAGGGAAAAAATTTTACTTTCCACAACTTTCCCTTTGACCCAAATTCCTTCACTTTCTTTCATTTCCTTCAACTTTGTGCACAAAGACACCCTTTAACCTGAGAATCTTAGAGTGAGCATATCGATATAATACTCTGGTCGGATAACTCTTTTTTTTTTTTTTTTTTTATCGGGTGTCCCTTTTTTTTGCTTATCTTTATTTTGTTTTTGCTTTTAATTTCTGTATGTTCTTCTCACCACCACTTCATACATTAATTGTCTATTTTGTTATTTAATGAAATAGACATGCTCATAATTTATTTATATATAAAAAAACTCCTCAGTAGATGTCACTCATTTAAACTTCTCTCTCTCACCTTAATTATTCGGTTCTAAATTAAGCTAAACAATCAACATTACCAAACGAGACCCTTCACAGCACTACCGGGGATCAGTGCAGATCACGACATTTTCCTAAAGATATTGTACAATATCTTTTGAATAACTACAAAAAAAATTTCATGCAAGTCACTTGTACATGCAAGGTTAAGTGCACCATAAATAGTATTTTTTCAATTTTTTTTTACTTATGAATGTTAAATATTAATTATGTCTTGTTTGGATATGATGGAACGAGGGAGAATAATTAGCCTAAAAACCTATTTATTTGTAAGGAATATAATGTGTCCGTATAGCTATGATAGAATAATGAAAATAAATTTGTATGGGTATTTCACTCTCTTCTAAAATAATGTTAGTACACTCAATTTATTCTACTATATAAGTAAGCAATCCAACATATCAAATTATATGTCAATACATCTTATAAATCAAGAGACTAACATGTCAAATTATTTTTTCACTTTTTATAAAAAAAATTTCACATCTTATTCGTATTATACCTATAATTTATCCACGATCAACCAAATAATAAAAATTTTATTATTATATTTTTCAATTAAAATAACAAAAAATACAACCAAATAAAAATTTATTTATTTCTTATGTAAACTGTAATAGTTATTTATCTTGGAATAAATTATGTGGCTACCCAAACAAGTCTAAAATAACAAGCATAAACTTCTCAATTTAGTCCATTGATTTGTGACCTTCTCAATATCATATCTATAACCTCAACTCCCGCATTCAATAAATTCCACAATGTTTCAAGTGATTTTATAACCACCCTAACTTTCAAGAGCTCATTTCCTTTTTAAGGGGCCTCTTGGAAACTCGTTTGGATAGGTTTGCTTTTGCAAAAATCTATAAAAAGTCATACATGAACGTTTTGAAAAGCATGTTATGTTAAAAATTATATATTAGTTTTTAATACAAAACATATGTTTTTTTTAAAAAATGGTCATTTATGTGTAAATTGAGTTTTATTATGTTTTCTTTTATAAAAAATCAAATTCAAACATGTTTTCAAAACAACTCTTAACCTTCAATTTGTTTTGACTAGTTTTACCATTCAATTTTTTTGGGTATGAAAAAAGCTATTTTTTTCAAATCCGCTTTCAAATAAAAAAAAAAATTGAGGTCAAAAGTTACAGAAAGATTTTTATGAAAAACTATTCAAAACTTGAGTTTTTCAGAAACTATGAAAGACAGTTTCATACAAAGTCAGTTTTACATTCAGTTTTTATTTAAAATTAATTTTTCAATCATGCAACCAACCGCTGCCTTAAAAAAAATGTCTTCTATTATGCAAGCATATTTTGGATTGCTATGCTCAGGATCAACATCCCAAGATCATAAGACAAAAGGAAAGAAAAAGATTTTTTTTTTAAAAACTAAAAGCAGATGCTCGTGTTAAACACAATGTAATAAACCCAAAAATTGCCCCGTGTGTCTCTAGGACTTTCGTGTCTGTTTCCCACGTCCTTTCGAAAAGAATAATATTAGATCTCTCTCTGTTATTATGAAATGCAATGTAATGGATTCCAGTGGATGAGAATATTTTTTTCTGTTGGTTAGAGATGACGACACTCTAAAAAACCTTCTGAAAATCCTCTGATGCTCAAGTAAGTAGAATGTAAAAAAGAATTTCACATATATCCATATGAAGTACTCATTCCCTATTTATAGTGTTTTCTGTTAAACCCTATAATCATATGGGATCCTTCTCCCATCGAACATATGGGATGAGATCTGTTGATTAATTCCATATCCAAGATATATTATTGTGATCTTAGATGATCAGTTTCATAATAGCTCTAGATTTAATATATTTGTGTAGATTTGGAGAATCCACAATTGATCAAACTTGATTCAAAAATTAAGTCCTGGATTTACTGACTTGAAATGATGCTTGGTCGATGGGCATTGAAGGGTTGACGGGCCGGATCCACCTATGATGGGTGATCCGGGTCATGGACCTTTATCAATTGGGTTATGGGCCATCGATACGTAAAACATGGTTGAAGGGCCTCATTTTTTGGCCCTACACCTTTCTTTAACAACAATCACAAAATAACCGTCATCTCTAACAACCTTTCTCACTCTCTATAATGAATATATATATATACATTTCAAAATGATATGCATAGATTTGGTAAGATAATACTAGACTGGGGAACCATTAAAGTGATTAATTCAAAAGCATTAATATTCTCTGTCATAGTAAATTTGAACCATATCACGCACGTGACACTTTTCCATTTTTAACAGTCACACACACGGCACACAAAAATGAGAATCAAAGCTTAATCAATGCCATCCACAATTCCACATCTTACAGAACAAGATATCAAACATTATTGATTGAATGTTCTCTTTAGCGGGGCTATGTGGAAAGAACCAAATCCTTTCGTAAATTCCATCCAAAATACTTTAAAAACTGAATTATTAACCTAATATCTTCCGCATCTTCCGTGCCCCTTCCCGTGCTTTATACGCTATACAAATGATCATTGTTTGAAACACTAACCCCTGTTTCAGCTTCAGTAATCGATCGATCGATCAATCGATTGCACTCAGAAGAAACAAAGACAGAGAAACCATGTGTTTGAAGTTGTTCTGGTCCAAAAAGTCGTCGAGGGACGGTGGCAGAGATTTCTCTCCGGAGAAGAATAAGGTCCCCGACAAGCCGCTGTCCGTAAACAGAGACGACATCGAAAAAGAGACGTCGACAAACTACCCATACTATGAAACGCCGCCTAAATCAGACTACGCGCCGTCGCCGTCCCGCCGCCGAGTCCTCCTCCTCCCCTCCAAAAGAAGCCACACTCAAAACCACCACCTCCACTTGTTTCAGAGGAGACTTACTACCCGACAAAAGGCGGCGGTGGCTACATCAATGGGGAACCCAAATCTGAAGGCGCCGCATATGATCAGGTCAGTGAATCAGCAACTACTTTGAAGGGTGTGCATGGTGGTCGTTGGTGAACGATATTTTAACAAGCGTGGCTGAGAAAGGTTAGGCTTTGAAGGGATGTGGATCATATGTGATATTATTATTTGAAGTACTGATTGTGTTATCGAATGGTTATGTTTGGATTGCCTTGGTTCAGTTGATGCTATCATGCATGCATGTATGGGTCAGTTGTTATATGTTTTAAGTTTCTTTTACATCAATGAAGCAGCAGAATTGTTGTCGGTTGTAATATAATTCTGTTCTTGGTGGAATATAATAATAGGTAGTAGATATGTTTTGTTTTAATACTTCTTAGACTATTACTGGGACCGGATCCGATCAGTGCTCGACCTCGGTCAGTTCGGTCAGTACCGAACTGCACCACGTGCAAATAAAACTATTCCACTTATAAATCGAACTGCACAACCAATTGTTAGGTATATTTTTTACTCTCTTATTGGATTCAATCAACTATTGAAGAAAATATGAATTCCTAAGTATCATCAGTATCCAATAAGAGAGTGAAAAATATACCCCACAATTGGTTGTGCAGTTCGATTTATAAGTGATGCAGTTCGATTTAAACATGGTGCAGTTCGGTACTGACCGAACTAACTGAGTTCGGCACTGACCGGATCCGATCTCCTATTACTGGTGACATGATGCTTGGATTAAGGAATTATGGTGAGTGACAAAGATTGACATCTATGTACTTGTGATATTTTAAGGAATTCATTTGAAAAGACGCCTGACATTAAGAATGTTTGAACTTTACATTTAAAGGGGAGTATGGAAAATGTTATAACAGTTGCAGTCCTCTAGCAGCAGTTCCCAGTCTGTTTTGATACTTTTGGAAGCTATATACTTGTCTACTAAACTATTATTTTAAAAAAAAAATCAAATACATGCTCTAATAAGTTGATTGAAATAGTTTTTATATTTTCTTATTCTAGTAATCTAATTCCAATTTAACATTTCAATTTGTCATACTAACAATTGAACAATGGCACATATCTATGTATTAGCTTTATCTATGTGTATGCTTTTTTATTTTTTGTAAATGTTTTAATAAAAATTCACATATAAATGTATTTATTCTTTGATTTATTTTTTTTAAGACAAGTTGAACATTTTTCTATTTCATAAAGAAGAGAAGAACAATGTCTGATTGAGGATGAGAGGAATAGAAAAAACAAAAAAAAAACAGAGAAAGAAAAATCTTGGTAGAAAAGGTTTCTACCAAAAACTTCTCACAACAAAATCCCTTAATCCATCATGCACCATTCGTCCTCTTCCACAATGATTCTCACTACTCCATTAATTTATTTTCCCCATTTGCGGACACAATACAACGTTAAAAGGTTCTCCTCACAAGTTTTCAAAATAAAAAATGTTATTCTTGAAGATGACATCATTCCTCTGAGAGCCATATTACCTTACTAACCCTCTTCATAGTAATTCTTTCCAATCATAACCAATCCCTTGATGCACCCTGGGCAAGGGTAAAATAGGTGCTCCACTTACTCCACCTCCTCGCTGCAAATCGGGCATTCCATAGATTCACTTGGTCTCCATTATTTTGTGCGAAATTCCTTGGTGACCAGACGTTCTTGCAAAAGAAGCCACATGAAGCACTTCACCTTTCTATGAAATTTTTGTCTTCCAAATGCATCACTCCCAACCACCCTTGATGGAATAAAACAAGAGCTCTTTCGACAACCAAGTCGTAGCCATCGTGCACGGTATAGCCACACTCCACCACCCTATTTCCTAATACATACAGCCTGCCACTTAACCAAATAAGGTGATTGTGAAACTTGGGAGATAAACCATCCCCCCCCCCCCCCAAAAAAAAAAAAAAAAACCCCGCCTCTCAATCTTCTCCATGTGCGTAAGCACCCCCCTTGGAACACAATAAATGGACATAAAAAATAGAGGAATAACACCTTGTTCTTTAATGCCCCGTTTGAGAAGCGGAATAGGCGGGTATAAGGGTAATCCGATAAGGGTGGTATAAGAATGGATAAAGAAAATGGTTGTTTGTTTACCAGAGTATAACTTGGTATTATTAAGCCAGTTTAAACAAGTATAAGAGAGCTTATAACAATTCTAAGTGCACAACCCCAATTATTGGATAAGCTATACTCACTTTATCTATTCTCACTAGATTGTGTTGGCCCATGCTGATGGTACAAATCAGGACTTATTTTTACATCGTTTGGATTACATCGGAATTGATCACCTATCAACACCTCTAATACATCAACTAGGGCCCAGTATGTAACAAATCTCAAAAATAAGAGATTTCCTATTTGGTACACTGTGTTTATATTTTATTCTTCATCAGCTAAACAACTCAACATAAAGGTTATTCTTACGTTTTCCAATGAGAATAAAAAAAACACAACCAAACAGTGTAAAAAAATCATGTGGGTCTTATTCATATAGAGGTGTTTTGTTATCTATGCTGACATGTGTAAAAAGTTGATTTACCTATGGGCCCATGAGAATAATTCAATTCCGATATCCAAACGGGGACTAAGAATCCTAGGATCCGGTTGCTTAGAATTGCCTATACTCTCTTAGGAGTACCGTTTAAAGCTACACTGTCAATTAATCAAACCACACAGCTTATGAATCTAATTGCACAACCAATTATTGGATACGATATCGCTCTTATGTAATTCGATAACTAGATAGTGTTGAATGCTGATAGTACTGATGGTACCGGGACTTATTTTTTAAGCGTGTTATTTGAATATTGTCTTCATAAAATATATATAATGTCTATTAAATATTCTTCTTGCACCATGCACCATGTTCTTTAAGTTTAAGCGCGTGTATGAATGATTGAGCGCCCATAACAATACAGTATGTTATGATGTCAACAAGACATTGGGAATGAAACCATGGTTGCAGAGCTTTAAGGATGACACTTTGTTTAGAAAATATGTCCAACTGAAGTCACTAATTTTAAACGAAAATGGCAATGAAGATTAAGGATTTTCCTTACATTAGAGAAGGTTCAACTGGGGTTGTTTACAAAATGAAGTGTCCATGTGATTAAAATTAAAGCAAGTTCAACTTTGGTGGCTCCACAATGAATATTAATGATGGGATTATCCTTCCTTGTACAATGAGGGGTGATTTTTTTTTTCTTGCTAAAGTTCTGTTCTATTTTGCAATTTTTTTAATCTTGCCATAAGATGCCTTATGTTCTCTGTTTTTTGAGGTCGTCAGGCTGTTATGCCCCCACCCCTCTAGATACTATTTCATGATTTCATTTAGGAAAATGTAAGGACAGGCCATGAACAATTACCACATATTTTATTTTTTTTAAATAGTAACATCATACATTTTTTTATAAAAAAATATATATCACTAAATTTTAAATTAAATGAACTCATTTGAGCAAATGTAAAAAATAAATAATGATCAAGGTATATACATCACTAAAAAGCTAATAAGGTATATAAGATTGTCCATAGGATTGCGTGTAACAGTGCTCTTTTATTTAATGTATCTTGAGGTGGTGAACTTCCCTCTCCACTCAAAACATAAAAAAATAAACATTTTGAAGAAAAGAAAAAAGGACAAAAGAAATCAAACAATTAAAATACCAGCCACACATTTTGATTCTTTTTAATATTTACATTAGTACAATCTTTAATTAAAATGATGTATATATTATATGAATTGAATGAATATTTTTTACATTTTTCATAATACGATATATATTAAGATAATAGAATATATAATGCATTAGATGATTTTCATACATTAATGATATGGCAACTACAAACGAGGTTGTAAAATGGACGACGCTAAGTAGCTAAACATTTCATGGGCTTTTCTTTAGACCCAAGCCCAAAAAGGCCAAAAAAATTTATCTACTTATTTTATAGTGTTGTTACAATCCAACTAATTCATCTTACCTAATCTTACAATCAACTAATTCATCTACCAAATAAATCATTATTGTTTATTCTTGTTACAATCAACTAATTTTATAATCTCATATGTTTCGTTAGACACTTGCACTCATTGTAACAAGATATATATCTGATTAAAAAAATTACACATTCTATAAATGATTTCATATAATTTATAAAAGTATAGATTTTATTTTTAAATAAAATATAAATTTTAATAAATTGTCTAGAAAAAAAATATCAATTGCATTTGAGATGAAATTGGTGGGAGACTAACATTATTCCTATTTTATGCTCTTCTTTCGTAGTCCCACCTTTGAAAACAAAAGTTGAAAACACCAACTTAAAGCACGTCTAAAGACTCCCATTGGAATTTATTCCCCTATGGACTATGGAGTCAAATTTTGGAAAAAAAAAACGGTGTCCAAAAGATTATTTTGGAGACTCTCGGATATGTAATGATTGAAATAATTGTTGAAGACTCAAATGATGAATATGTAAGCATGATAACTGATATGTTGTTCTATATCTCCATAAATCTAGAAATTTTTGCTCCCATTGTATTATTTGGTCTATGTACCGGAACTGATAACATTCGAGATTATGTAGGATTTATACACGAAAGATCCTTTTTTTGGCTCTCTCTCTTCAAAAAAAGGTTTTTCAACCGGGGACAGTACATCTCGGGAGTATAGAAAATCTTTACATTAAAAAAAAGACTATTGCCCTTCTAAACTTTTAATCCTCTTTCCTCATCTTTATGTTCTCTCTTTACCATTGCGCTAAAAATTCCAACTTCTTATAATTTTTTAAAATTTTTAATTATTTTTGTGTGTTTTCAATAGTTTAATTTACTCTTAACTTAATTTTATTCATCATGTTTGAATTTTACTTTCGATTTCAACTTTTGATAAATTTTAGAGTCGTACAACATATATCTTTGGATAATTTGACTATAAAATATTTTGTAATATATAGACCTGACATAGGAATTTGATCATTTCAAATAATGATAGGGAAAACCCCTTAAGCGGGGATGGTCGAGACTCACCCTCTCCAAAGGGAGAGGTCGCGGGGTTCGAATCCCGTCTATACCCACCATAAGAAAAAATATGATGATAGGAGAACCAATGAAGAAGGACTTTAGAATGTTAAAAAAAACTCTAGAGAGAGCTTTCTCTCCCACAATATAGGAAATGGAGCCTTTTACAAATACTCTTACATATTGAATCCACTGAGCTCCTCCCCTTATGAATCCGGGTTGGACTTCTGTTCCATGGGCCCTTATATGCACACCAGTTTTGTTTTTCTTTTAATGTGGAAAAAATGTTACACACAGTTCATTTTACAGTGTAATTTTTTTTTGAAAAAAAATAATCACATACCCCACCGAATGAATTATGCTTTTTTGTAAAATGTGAAGTGAATATACTTCATTTAATTGAATTCTTTCTTATGATTTGATTGAAACCTAGGGTATTCAATTAATAATGTTAGTATTTGTGCCTTAATAAATCTGTTTTGCTTTTTCCGAATGAATTTTATTTTTAAGAGAAACAAACACATTTAACTCTGTATAGCTTAACAAGTAGAAATTTGAGTTTAAACAATGAATTAAGGTTGCTCCAATTGTTTTTGAAGTCTATGGTTAATGGATGGTTATTATTGTTTTATGTTGTACTTGTGAATCAAGGGTATTATGGTAAATATATATATTTGATGATAATGAGACACAAGACCCTTGATTTGGTGAACCCACAAAAATATTCATATCCACACTTCTTCAAGTTATGTGAGAATGAAATAAAAAGGAGAGGTGATTCACTCATTTAACACACTCTCACACAATTCTTTGGGTGCGTTTGATACAAGCTTTTGTCATTACAGGAAAAGCTGCTTCTACAATCGTGCAACCAAATAGTTTTACTGTAGCAGCTTCCTGCACACATATTTCAGGCACCTAGTGTCCAAAAGTTACGATTTCTAAAAGTTGAGGCAGGTAAGCTTCCTACATAATCAGTTTTAAAACCCAGATTCCTGCAAAATCAGTTTTGCAATCGTGCATCCAAACGCACCCTTAGTCCTATCAAAAGAAAAGATGTGGAGGTGCCTGGGGTTCTCCCATTGATATCTGGGCACGGATATTCGGCACCCCACGTTGCAAGAAACTCACACCATTTTAAAAAAAAATTTGTACACTGTAGCAGTAGGAGTAAACCCACCCCGAGGTCGGACATTCCCTCTGATGATGGTGGTGAATTATGGTCGACTGAGAGTTTGGCGTGTGTACCAACCCAGGTCGGCAATAACTACTTGGGCGACGGTGTTGAAGTATGGTCGCCAGAATGCCCGGCAAGCTAAACTTGAAGAAAATCAATTCACATTGTTACAAATTTTCAAACCAATTATGAAAAATTTTCATATGTAAACACATAGAATAGACAGTCATTGATGCATTTATAATACATCAAAATACGATGTTAGCATTCAAAATAGAGTTTGTGAACGGAAGAAAAGAGGGATGATTAAGAAGAAGATATGAAGTGTCTCTGTTTTTTGTGGCGAGAAAGGAATGGCTTCACAGCTTATCGATTGCTGGAAGGGGTGGAGGCGGCTTCTCCTCTGTGATCTCGTCCCTCCACTTGCCTAAGGCACTGCAACTCACTGCATTGAGGAGTTTCTGGCGAAGGCCGACGGTAAAGGGGACCTTCGGGGTGGGTTCTTCTATAACAAAAAATAATTTTATTGATCATTTTCAGGTGGGTTGAAGGGGTGGAAATAAACGCCCCCGAAGAACAATATTGTTATTGCAATGCGATCACAACCCAAAAGGCAAAAACCTATATATTTTACTTGAAGGACAAACCAAAAAAACAAAAAGGTCTGCAATTAATATATTATATTATATATGTCAATCCTTATTAAAGAGTGAATATTAATTAATTCGGGGGTGTACTAGTGACCAACTCAGATGTTAAAAATCTTCCAATGGAAATTAATCTCCTGACTCTCCCTTATCTGAGACTCTGGAGTGGTTGTTCTCATTTCATCTCGTGCACTTCAAGTGAAAAGAAATTAAATATACAAAGTTTTCTGATACGTACTTTATAAATATATGCTATGATGTGCCCAATCGCTTTGAAGAACATGTGCAACTCACTTTAACTCATTTCTACTTAGCTTCTATCATAAGATGTTTAACTCATTTCTACTTAGCTTCTATCATAAGATGTGGAGCAATCTTTTTAAATTCATAATTCTTGATGCAGTCAGTCGAACGATCCTACCAATGATCCAGTACGAAAATTCAACATAACAACCCACAATTAACAAGAAAAAATGCAAAAATAAAATTTTGGAATATGTAGTAAATATTATATATTACCATAATTATGCAATATTCTGTGCCAGTACTAAATAAATAAATAAATTTATTATCATAATATTATCAAGTTAAAAGATATACACATCACTATCTGAAATGAACTTAAAAATATAAAGTATAAATCAATAAAATCAAATATAAAATGAACATATGCCATACAATTTTGAATTTCTTATATTTATTTCAATTTTAAACCAACACAAATAAAATAACATCATAATCATATTCAATTTTAGATAAAAATAAAATCCAGAAGAATGAGATGTCTTTAATCATTAAAATTCATTTTGTTGGAAATTTGATTATTTGTTATCATTTCTTTTTGAAAAAGATAGATATTATTAATGAATTATTTAATGTTGTTAAACAAATGAATTTTATAAATTTATTTGTTTGTTGATTTATCCAAATCAATCCAGATGAAGATTGGTTGATCCACTTGATCCAACTCTGGCGATCCACCGTGTTGGATCGTGAGCTTGTTAAAGAGAAGTGTGGACTGTGGAGTGAGTTAGACAGTTGTTCTTTTACCCCCCGTTTGGGGTGAAGAATAAAGAGTGAATAGGGGA
Organism: Acorus calamus; assembly: GCA_030737845.1. Taxonomy (NCBI): domain Eukaryota; kingdom Viridiplantae; phylum Streptophyta; class Magnoliopsida; order Acorales; family Acoraceae; genus Acorus; species Acorus calamus. The sequence goes on from CM060860.1 coordinate 6,260,997, forward strand.
GAATACAGTAGAATAAGCCCTAAATAGCTGTTTGTTTGACAAGAATAAACCTTGATAGTTATGTCTGGATAAGCTAGGATAAGGCCTGATAACTATTCTAAGAAAATGGTGGAATTGTTTATCAGGGCTTATCTATGCCAATGGATAAAAATACCATTCTCTGTCATTTTAAAATATTTATCTCACCTAACACTCTCTGCACACATTTCAAAAACTGTCACATCTATCATATCACACTCATATCTCTTATACTTATTCCCAAACACAAATAATTTATGCAGGGGTATAATTGTCATTTAAAAAGTCATAAACTCTTATCCATCTCTTATCTACCACTTATCCATATTTTATTCAAGGTGAACCAAACAACAAAAATATCAATTTTACGTTTTCCAATGAGAATAACAAAAAAGACAACCAAACAAAAATTTACTTATTCAGCATGGATTGTTATCTATCCCAGTATAACTATCAAGGGCAAATGATCTTATGTCTCACCCCAAACGGGCCCTTAAGTTGTGCATGCACAAAGGATGATTGAATAATTACTCATATTTTATATGATATTCAAAGTGAGGAGGATAATTTCTCCTCACAGTTAAATTTGTGATTTTGGGATTCAGAACTTCAAAAGAATTTAGGTAATGGAGTTTTAATAGTAGGCTTAAACAAAAATGGATTTTTTTGTGGGAAAGGGAGAGACTGTGCCTGGCTATCACTTTTGACTAAGTTATCACCGTGATTATTTTCGATTGCTTTGAATATGCCATAAGAGTGCTGTCTCGCGACCTCTTTATAGGTTGCATACGTGCCCTAGAGGGATCAAGTCTCATGTAGTTCAATTGGTCACTTTGTAACGTTTTGCCACGAAGTGTTAGTAGATTTTTTTTTCTGGGGAAACATTTTCCATAATTACTCTCCACGTCGTCCCTTAATTACCAACGTTCTGCTGATAGTAGGCGATTAATACCAACATGACAGTTACAGGCGTTTATGGTCTTCTGACCGTTTCTACGTCTGCTAGGTGTCCCTTGATGAACCTGCCCGTGTGTTATGTCTCCGCATATTTATGCGAGTAAGATCGATCGACCAGACCTGACGTCTAATCGTGCCTTAGACTACTCGTACTCGAGTAATAAGAACGTCTGACCAGACCTGTCGTCTGCTCGTGCCTTAGACTACTCGTACTCGAGCAATAAGATCGCCCGACCAGACCTGTCGTCTGGTCGTGCCTTAGATTACTCAAGGTGCCATTATTTCTCAAGATACCTGATCGTCCGACTAGATCATTTAGTCTAGTCGTGTCGACATGCCAGATGACATTACTTTTCGTGGATCGGGCCTAATGGGCCTTATGCCAGATGACCTATGTATCGTCTTTGCATGACACGTGTCTTAGTGCAGATTTTTACCTCCACACAAAGTATTATGAACATGTTTCTAAAGCCAGATAGCTCTCTACGAGATGCCAAGAAATATTGAACTGCTCGGGTCTGTCGACGGCTCCGGTCTGGATTGGATCAGGGTGGACCCGAACCTGATCCGTTTAATTGTTGAATATTTGGGTTGGCTCAATCGGGTCTCAGATCCATAGGATCGGGTCGAGGTGGACCCACACCCAACTTGTTTCGATTATCGGGTCCTTCGAGTCGGATATTTATCTTTTTATCATGTTAGGTATTAACATCTTTTATCGGGTCGGATTCAGGTCAGGTAATCCGACCCACTACCCGTTGACAGACCTAACTGTTCCCAGTGGACATGCATTATTTCTAGCTAGGGCAACTTTTCCCGTGACCCCAACTATTGTTTCTAGAGTAATCTTCTTTTAACTGAAAAAAAAGATGTAATCTTAAAATGTTTCCAGGGTAATCTTAAAATGTACCCAATGCCAATCCGGACCGGGCCGGGCTCCATATTTCCCATTCAATCATCCAAACCAATCAATCCTACCGACACATGTGTGAATACACTCGGCCGGTTTTACAACCCCAACTCCACTCATTAACTCATTATACACACACACACATCTTATTATGAGAATTATAAAGATATATATAATGTTCGTATGATTCAGCTGTCGTTTTGTTTTGTTTTTTAAAACAAATTAAAAAACTTTAATTTCCTACCAACTCAAAATGCATATAATCGTTTTGAAACGAAGATAAAAAAAAAACTAAAAGTAATATATTAGAATCAGTTCTTTTTACCGTTCAAAATGAAGACAACATATAATTTTATTTTTTTAAAGTAATCAACATCATCTAACGATGCGCGTGTTTTAATAAAAAGTGTATATCGTTCCATTTCAAATTAAATGAATACATTTTTATTAAATGTAAGCATCTCTAACCATGACTCCATTTTGGAGCCATGATTGGGCTCCATTTTAGAGAAATGGAGGGGGGCGCATCCCAAGTTGGAATATAATAATGAATATAAAAAAATTTACCACCATTTCCAACCCACTCCCTCCATTTTTACCTCCAATTTTTTATTATAAATATTAACTTAAATAATAATATAATAACGAATATAAAATTGATTAAATTATTATTATTTATTTATTATATAATTAATATGATATAATATTATTAAATTTAATAAAAATGTTAATTGCATGACTTACTATAATGTTAAGTAATACATATAAAATTAATTAATATAAAATAATTAATTAAAATAAATGCATAATAACTTAATCAATATTAGACTCATTTTGAAGGTCTCAACGAGACCTTTCTAATTATATAATATTTATAAATAAATAAGAGATAGATTTAAATTTAACTTACAAATAGTTAATAATTGAATTTATAGTGAAGGATACAAATAGAACTAAAAAAAGATTGTATGCATTGGGGACGGTATTTAGGGGTTTTAATTAAAAGGAACAGTACAATGGAGTCTTCTGCATTTCACCTGTCCGCATATTTGCAATCAACCCCCTTGATCTCCATTTTAGAGCTGCAAATGCCGCTCGATTGGAGGCTTGGAGCCTCCCCGGGATGCATTTTGAAGATATGCATCTCGGTTGGAGATGGTCTAAAAAAATTTAACATCTATTCTATTTGATTTTTAACAATACATATAAAGTAGTATCATAGAGCATCTCCAAAAGCCTACCCAATCTTTTCTTATATTGTAAGGGAAAAAAAGACTTATTATGACATGTTGGGGGTCATTTTTTATCATTCCAAAAGCCTCCCATTCCTACCATATCTTCATTCCAAATTACTCATTTATCTAATTTGAAAAACCTTAAACAAAATACATCACTCTTAAACAAATTGGATCTACCTTAAACAAAATATGAAAAATATAAAATTAAACAAAGTGACGCTTCAATGGGACCTCTCTCCATCACTCTTCCTTCATCTCCTCCTCTGTTGCATCTCCTCCGCCTCCGCCTCCGCCTCCGCCGCCACCATCAACCCCTCCTCTCCACCACCGATGGACGCTACCGCCACCGCAGCCACCGAGGACTCCCTCCGCCGTGCCCTCGCGGAGGCCCAATCCGCCATTAAACCCAGGCCCCCACCATCCGCCGCCTCAAAATCGTCGGATCCCCGGCCTCCTAGTCCAAGATCGACACCGCCGTCGAGTCTCTCAAGGCCCTCAAGATCAAGGCGGGGGCCGTCACACGGCGGCTCCAGAGTCTCCGAGGCCTTCCGACAGGTGGTGGTGAACTGGCAGATGGACGGTGGACGGATGGACTGCAGATGAAATCAAAAGTTTTGATTTTTATTTTTTTTGGGGTTTGTAGAGGAAGATATATCTATTTGGGGGAGATAATTTCACTTTGATTTAGAAAAAAATGAGAAGAGAGAGTGTTAGTTGAAAAAAAAAGGGTTTTATTGAAGAGACAATGTGGTAATTTTGTATTGTAGTTTTCCCTACAAGGCTACATGTATGGAGCCTTGGTAGGGAAAAAAATATGGTAGAGATGGGGTGTGGAGAGGCTTTTGAATGTGGATTTTAAGGTTTTTAACTCTCTATATATAAAAAAATGTGGTATAGGGAGTTGAAGGTTTTTAACTCTCTTAGAGCATCTCCAAAAGACTTCATACACCACATTTTCTCTATATAGAGAGTTAAAAACCTAAAAATTCACCTCCAAAAGTCTCCCCACACCCCTCCCTACCATATTTTTTTTTCTAAAAGGCTTCATACATGTATGGAGCCTTGTAAGAAAAACTACAATGCAAGATTACCACATTGTCTCTTCAACAAAACTCTTTTTTTTTCAATCAACACTCTCTCTTCTCATTTTTTTCTAAACCAAAGTGAAAGTATCTTCCTATAAAACCCTAAAAAAAATAAAAATCAAAACTTTTGATTTCATCCGCCGGTTTACCACCGCCTGTCGAAACACCTCGGAGCCTCTGTCGAAGGTGGTGGAGACGGCCGCCTCGAGCCGCCGCGCGACGGTCCCCTCCTCGATCTTGAGGGCCTTGAGAGACTCGACGGCGGCATCGATCTTGGACTGGGAGGCCGGGGATCCGTTGGTTTTGAGGCGGTGGACGGCAGGGGCCTGGGATTCAACAACGGATGCGGCCGCGAGGGCACGGTGGAGGGAGTCCTCGATGGTTGCGGCAGCGGCGTCCATCGGTGGTGGAGAGGAGGGGTTGATGGTGGCGGCGGAGGCAGAGGAGATGCAGCGGAGGAGAAGATGAGGGAGGAGTGATGGAGAGAGGTCCCATTGAAGCGCCACTTTGTTTAATTTTATATTTTGCATATTTTGTTTAAGGTAGATCCAATTTGTTTAAGAGTGATGTATTTTGTTTAATGTTTTTTAAACTAGGGTAAATGCGTCATTTGGAATGAATGTAGGGTAGGAATGAGAAGGCTTTTAGACTGATAAGAAAAAAACTCCTACGTATCATAGGGAGCTTTTTTTCTTTACAATGTAAGGAAACATCCACCTTTCGCTGCACCTAATCGCCAACGTGTATATATATATATATATATATAATCAGCACAGATGTTTGAAAATTATTTAGTTTCTCCAAGAGCAGAATCTCTGATATTATCGTATTTCAAATAAAATCAGAACAAAATGGGCGGATAATATCATAGATTCAAACAGATCGAGAAGGACACGTGGGCGTGAGCGACATGTCCTCACTTATTAAATCCCAACCGTCCGTCCGGTCTGCAAGGTCTGGTGGGGCCCGCGGTCAAACGAAGGACAAAAGAAATTTAAAAAAATAAAAATAAAAAACATAGGTCGTCAAGAAGAACGGCCCCCATCAAAGGCGGGCATGGGAGACAGAGATCCATGTGCGCCTACTGACCCCACCCCCCATTAGAATTCAGAACCAACTATGCATTTATATATACAGGCTTTAATAAGTCTTTTTTTTTTTTTCATTGTAATATCAACTTTGTACCATTCAACAGTCTTTATGAATGTCATTATTATAACTCACCAATCTTTTTAATGTAGATTTTACTTAATTTAAATAGATCCCAAATCCAAGATTATATAATGTTTTAAAAACAGAACAATCAAGCACTAGTTTAATAGTTTCGTGACATAAATATAATATAATAAATATATTAATTAGCATTAATAGATAAAAAATATGAAATATTATTAAAAGAATTGCATAAAGCTTTTATTAATAATATAACATGATTTTAATATATGAAATATAAATTTTTTTATTAAATTTTATATTTTAACAAATAAATAATTATAATTTATACGAATAAAGAACCGACATTTAATTCAACTAATGGATTGATGGACTTTTATTGACTTTTTATATCATGAGTTATAAAAGTAAATAGATAAAACAACTGGGTTGGGTCATGTAAATTTGATTGGTCCATTCAAAACGATAAAACAGATTGAAAAGTAGATTTTACTTTTTAAGATGATTTTAGGACTTTTTTTGCTTTTTTTTAATTCAGGTCAATATTTGAAAGGAGTTTAAGTTTAGAAAAAGGTTTTTCAATTAAATTTGACCAAAAAGCGTTCTTTTTGGTCCATCGAGAGAGAAATTAAAAGGAACCTATTTCGCTAAACCTGTTTGGTTGCACGATTTTGAGATTTTAGCTCAAAAAGCGGAATCCGCCCAAACCTTTACCAAACGGAGTTAGAGTATTATAAAAATAGCTTCATGTGAATGCAAAAGAAGATTGCCTCCGACTACAAAGCTTTTCAATCAAACCCCACCATTTTTATATATTCTCAAAACATACAATTAAATCCACACACACACACACCAACCACCCACCGCCGAATAAGAAATTCCTATTAATCCCCTCTTTTCGGCCAGTTCAAAATAGATATAAAAACAAAGTTATGAAAAACTAAAAAAACAAAAGTCATATTAATTGAATCAGCATTTATTGGGAGAGAAGGAGACAAGCGAGTTAGCCCTGTCGAAGGAGACGCGCGTCCCCTGCTGTTGCACGTTCCCTATGATCGAGAGCCCACCCGTCCCCGTCGGCGCAAACGCGAAGCAGAACGTCCCGTCCGAGTTCACCGGAATCAGATAGTTCTTCGCCGGCAACGGCAACGACTTCCCTCCGGGGAAGTGAAACGCCACCGTCGGCACCTCCACCGACTCCCGCCCCGACAAGTCATAACACGTGTCGAACAGCGCCACCCCCTCCGCCGCCGGAAGCCCCTTCGTCCCCCTCTTGAACGCGTCCCTCAGCGCGCCGTACGCTTCCGTCTGAAGCCGCGTCACCGCCGTCCCGGAATCCACGATCACCCCACCCTCCCCGGCCTCGTCGACGGCGAACAACGACGCCGGGATCGACAGGAGCTCCCCTCCGACGCTCATCCCCGTCATGCCCACATAGTAAAACGTCTCCATCTTGGGGTTCCGCATCAGCGGCGCCGACACGGCCGCCGCGTCGGCGGCGGCGGAGGCGCCGAAGTCGAGGGTGGACGACGCCGAGGAGTCGCGGTCGACGAGGCAGTAGGAAAAGGCGTCGACTTTGAGCTGGGAAGGGAAGGAGAGCGGACCGGCGCCAAGGCCGAGGAGGCCGGCGGCGCCGACGAAGAGACCCTCGTTGTCGTGGCCGCAGCCGACGGCGATGCGGTCGGCGGAGGAGGGGCCGAGGGTGAGGGACTCGGTGGCGAAGTCGCCGACGGTGTAAGACCCATCGCCGTAGGAGACCTGGTAGAGACAGGACCCGTTGCGACAGGCGGAGACGTCGAGGGAGTGACACTGGGAGGAGTCGCAGGGGAGTGGGGAGTAGGAGGAGGAGGAGGAGGGGTCGAAGAGGGGGTCGGACTGTTGGTAGCAGTCGGTGCAGGGGGAGCATTGGACCCAGGTGACATCGCTGCCGGTGTCGAGGACGACGAAGAGGGGTTTGGGGGGTCGGCCGATGCCGAGGCGGGAGAAGTACTCGCCGCTGCCTTGGCTGGTGCCGGAGACGATGGGTCCTTCTAAATCGGACTGGGTGAGGTCTTGGTCGAGGAGGGGTTTGAGGTTGGTGGGGTGGAGGGAGAGGGAGAGGCGGGATTGGAGGGAGCGGACGCGGGCGGAGTCGCGGGTGAGACGGGAGAGGGTGAGGGAGGCGTAGTCGGTGTGGTGGGTTTGGTGGAGGGAGTCGCGTGAGTGGAGCAGGAGAGACAATGGTGAGGAGGGGGTGGTGGTGGGGATGGGTTGAGCAGTCAATGGGGTTTGGGTTTTGAGGAGGGATTCGAAGACGGAGAGAGTGGTGGTTTGGGAGGGGAGGGAGCGGGAGAGGGAGAGGGGGACGAGGGAGAGGAGGAGGAGAGAGAACAGGAGGAGTTGTTTTGGGGGGTGGTGGTGGTGGTTGTTGAAGGCCTCCGCCATTGTTGAAGGGGGAGGTGTTTTTGGAGATGGTTTTGGGGTTGGGGGAGAGAGTGGAGTGGGTGGGTTTGTCTTTTAAAGAGAGGAGGTAAGGTTGATGAAAGGGTGGAAAAGTAATGATGAAAGTAATAAAGAGAGTAAAAATATGGGGCTTGAACCTGCTTTGTCTTGTTTTGTTTTGCCTGGGTTGTGTGTTTTTTACCGTTAGATTTTTCGGGGAGGACTGAATTATTATGAAATTGTTACTTTTCCTTTATTAAGCATATATAATTTAAAAAATAATTGACAAATCTCAATTCATACGCTCATATAAGCTTCATAACATTGAATAAGTGTTAATATTAATTTTAACATTTTCTCTTTTTCGATAATCATTCTCCATAAATCAAGGAGTTGGTTGATGTGGCATGAATTTTAAATTTTTTAAAATTATCAAATCCCTTGATTTATGGTATCTACTCTCTTTTGTTTTTTGTTTTATAGATGGAAAAAATAGAATTTGTATCCGTTTTTTTTCTTTTTCAATTGTATCTTCTTTTTCCTTCTCCACATAAAACAAGATTTGTATTTATGTTACATTTTTTATTTTGCATTTGTTTTAATTTTTTTTATTGAATTTGATGTTAAATGTTAAATCTATTTTTGGATCCGTTTTATTTTCATTATTTCAAATATTATTACTTGTTTGGTTCACAAAAAAACTTTTTGATTGTCTCATGGAAACTAATTTAGTTTAAAAAGCTTTTGTCATGGCAAAATATCCCTTTTTCTTTCAAAAAAAAAATTAAGAATTCATTTTTTTATATAGGAGTATAAATTGGTCTGACCTTTATTATAAATTGTTCTTGGATGTGGCATTTGATCTTAATTAGTTTACATCGGCTTGGGTTGTGTAACATTCGAAAATTAGTTACATTTCAAACTATTATTTTAATTTATGTACATTGTTTTTCAAAAATTATTAACATGTTATTATAATATACAAATGTATTATATCTTAAAGTCAGATAATTAGTAGAATGTAACTGACTTTTAATTGTTCTATATAACAAAAATCAGTTACATTTACAAATGTAACTGACCTTTAATGCAATTTATTATTGATGTTAAGTTACATTTTATAAATGTAACTTACTTTTATTATGAACTCTTGTTTTATATCGTGATTTGTATTTTATTTTCACATTCATCGAAAAAAAATTTAAATCTGTTGTAAATACTTCATTTGATGATTGTAATTAAATAATCATCAAATTAGCAGCAACGTTTTTAAAAAACGTTGATTAGCCATCGTTTTCTAATTGAATAAGAGGTTGCAAATAAAATTCTATCTTTTTAAGTGTTTTGAATAAACGGGTTTTTTTTATAATGAATTCGTTTTTAAAGTTTTTTATAAGAATTCAGAGAATAATTTCTTTTTTATTTTAAATTGGTTTTGAAAAAGTGGATTTTAAAATCGAATATGTTGATTTGTTTTTCAAAAAAGTGGGAAAGGGTTTAATGAGAGAGGAAAATATGGGATTTGAATGAGGGTAATATTGTAACTTGCATTTTTAACATTTTTTAAAAATCAAACAAGCAATCAATGAGTAAATGACACCTCATGGGGCTTGTGAATGGGCCTAAATAATGGGGCATGTGTAGCAAGACTCATATAACTTTACTAGAGCTGATATATGTATTCTAAGCTCTTGTTTCTTTTATTTTAAATAAGTTATAAAATGTAAAAATGTGAAGTTCATATTTATATTTATTAAAATTGTGATAAGAAGTGAGTATAAATGTGAACAAAATATTTTCATTTTCATTTTTAAAATTATGACAATTGTTCGTAGTTTATCCCGATTATTTTTTATATCAAAATGGGATAATTATTTATTCACATTGAATAAAATGAAGATATGTGGTAGATAAGAGATTTGTGAAAGTTTATGATTTTTAAATTACAATTATACACTTTAGGTTGGTTTGATAAGGGGATAAGTGGTTGAATAAGGGTAATTATGGAGATAAGTGAGTCGGATGACAATTTATCCCCATTTGTTATAAAAAATAATGGGAATAAACTGCAAACAATTGTCCCAATTTTAAAATGAAAATAAAAATATTTTGTTCCACCTAAATGCTAGGATAGCATTTATCTCCACTTTTTCAAATTTTGACAATGGATTTTTTATCTCCTAAAATTAGGATAACTTATGTCGGTGTCGGTGTTAGGTAAGATATTTTTTAAAAAATGAAGCAGAATAATATTTTTAATTTACTGATATGTATAAAAGTGATAAACAATTCCAACATCCCCTAGAATAGTCTTCGAACTTATTCATAGCTTATCCAAGCTTAGTTCTTGAGTTTATTCTTTCAAAACAAACATTTTTTTTCTTACTCTCTCATATTCTCCGGTTATGCCTCACCAAACAAGGGTAATGAACTGTATAAATTCATTTTTTTTAAATATAAAAAAATTCACAAAATATATATTTAAACAACTATCGAAATACATGGGACCACATGCAAGATTGTAACAGGAACAATGTGTCACAACCCTAATATTAATATGAGTTGTTTAAGGTACCTAGTCACTCAAGCAGTATACATTGTCCCTTATTTTTTTCTAAAGAGTCAATTTGACCTCATTCTCACTTTTCTTTTTGCTGAGACACCTAAAAAATAATTAATGTCATAATCTTTCATTCTTGTGATCATTTTTTAACAAATAAAATTCTTCCACTAAACAAGAATTAAATTTTGAAAAATGTTGAATTTTATTTCTATGACAAAGTTACCAAATTAATAAAAAAAATTATAAAAACATAAAAAGAGTATGTTGGAGGTTAAAAAAAACATTACTAACAACTCAATTTCTTTGTTTAAGTAGGTGGGTAAGACTTTGGCATGACTGTTGATGTTTGTGCGCGTATGAGTGGTCCGTTGAGTGAGAGTTCATAAATGGAAGAACACCTATTTCATAATCAATAGGTTAGGTGTGGGAGATTTTTTGGTTTGATGAAAGGAGAAATTGCTTGGGCTGGAGGGTAGGATGCATGGAATTAATTGTTTATAGTGCTGTGGTGGTGGAAAATGACTCTTGACTTGATTTTTGTATTTGCATGGAGATCTAAAAGAAGGTTAAGGTCCTATTTGGATCCTTGGTGGGATAGATTCTGTTACAGATAATCAGCTAACGTCACCACGGATCCAAATATATTTTTGGCTTTTACGTTTACACGGCCTATACAGTGTTCACAAACTATTTTTTCACATTTGAGAAGTTCTTAAACAATGTTTATCTACCGCTCACTGCTTTCCCGAATGCAAAGTTATCCCACTGTCACGAAAGGATCTTAACTCTAAGGGCCTGTTTGGATAGAGACATAACTTATTCTAGAATTATATATATTCTAAGAATAAATATAATAACTTTATCAATAAAATAATTAATTCTCTGTTTAATTGTGTTTTTTGTTATTCTCATTGAAAAACATAATAATAAAGGTTGAATTGTTTAGTTGATTAAGAATAAAATGTAAATAAGTTGTAAAAAGTTGATTTGACATGTGGACTCATTGATGCATAAGAGGTGATGATATGTGATTTAATGTGATGATATATGATTTGTCAGGTGGGTCCCTTATACCAGTGGATGAATAACACAATTTGAGGGGGGCCTAAAATACAAATATCAGTTTATTCTCACCTAATTCGACATAGCTATACTCATTTATTTTCTCTACCCAAAGACTTTTTTATTTGTTCTCTTATATTCCCACATATTCCTCTACCCAAAACGCCCCTAACTAGACAAGAATGAGAAAAATTTACGCAAGGTTTTCAATGTCTTATAATTCTAAATTATTAGTGGATGCTATTTTGCAGTCACGTGAATGTAGATGGACTAAATTCAATGCAATAACATAATGTTATCCACCAAATGATGAACCTGCTTTTGTCTTGTTTTGTTTTGCCTGGGTTGTGTGTTTTTTACCGTTAGATTTTTCGGGTTGTGGACTAAATTATTATGAAATTGTTACTTTTTCTTCATTAAGTATATATAATTTTACCAGAGCTGATATATATATTCTAACCTCTTGTATCTTTTATTTTAAATAAGTTATAAAATGTAAAAGTGTGAAAAAAAACTCTCTCTCTCTCTCTCTAGGACAAGGGGTTAATTTAGCAACAGTTCATATTTTGATAATAAGTTATTTTAATTTTAAAGGTTAAAAAATCTATTAATTTTGTTTATATTTATTATCTTTGTTAAAATTGTGATAAAAAGTGAGAATAAATGTTATCTGGACTTTTAAATAGAACAAAATATCTTTATTTTCATTTCAAAATTAGGACAACTGTCCGCAATTTATTCCGATTATTTTTATACCAAAATGGGATAAATTGTTTAATAAACATTGGATAAAATGAAGATATGTGGTAGATAAGAGATTTATGAAAGTTTATGATTTTTAAAATTACAATTATACATTTTGAGCTGGTTTGGTAAGGGGATAAGTGGTGTAATAAAGGGTAATTATGGGAATAAGTGAGTCGAAGGATAATTTATCCCCATTTGATATAAAAAATAATCGGGATAAACTGTAGACAGTTGTAAAATGAAATGAAAATAAAGATATTTTGTTCCACCTAAATGTTAGGATATCATTTATCCCCACTTTTTATCCAAATTTTGATAATGAACTTTTTATCTCATAAAATTAGGATAATTTATCATCAAAACCTTAATAACTCATTGTCAAACTAACCATTTGTATTTGATAATAAATATAAGAGACGTGTCTGATATCCGCTTTGTATTTGGTAATAAATATGAGAGATGTGTCTCATATAATACATGAGACATGTTTTTTAGATGTGTGAGTGTTAGGTAAGGTATTTTTTTAAAAATGATGCAGAATAATATTTTTAATTTATTGATATGTATAAAAGTGATAAGCAATTCTAACATCCCCTAAATAGTTAACGGACTTATTCATAGCTTATCCAAGCATGGTTCATAGTTCATTCTTTCAAAACAAACAATTTTTTTTCTTATTCCCCTTGTATTCTCTAGTTATGCCTCACCAAACAAGGGTAATGAACTGTATAAATTCATTTTTTAAAAATATAAAAAAAATTCACAAAATATATATTTTGACAACTATCGAAGTACATGAGACCACATGCATCACAACCCTAAAATTAAGGGGGCGGTTATTTTAACTCCACCAACTAATCCACCCACCCATTTTTTTGTTTTTTTTTTGTGATCCTAACCCACCCCTCCCCCTCCCACCACCACCACCTCCCCCTCCTCCCTCCGCCGCGTCCGAGACCCCTGTCTCGCCCGCGCCCACCGCGCCTCCGAGACCCCACCTCGCCTGCGTCCACCATGCCTGACGCTGCCTCCAAGACCCCCACCACGCCTGACACCGACGCCTCCGAGGGCGGAAACGAGGATGAACGAGTTGACGGCGACGTCAGAGCGCTTCATGCTTTCGAAGAGGTCGGCGGCGTCAGAGGCGTCGGCGTTGGGCGTGGTGGGGGTCTCGGAGGCGGCGTCGGGCGCGGGCGAGACAAGGGTCTCGGAGGCGACGGAGGGAGGAGGGGGAGGTGGTGGTGGTGGGAGGGGGAGGGGTGGATTAGGATCACAAAAAAAAACAAAAAAAAAAGGTGGGGGGAAGAGTTGGTGGGGTTAAAATAACCGTCCCCTAAAATTAACATGAGTTATTTAAGATACCTAGTCACTCAAACAGTATACATTTCCCTTTTTTTTCTAGAGAGTCCATTTGGCCTCATTCTCACATTTCTTTTTGCTGAAACACCTAAAAAATAATTAATGTCAGAACCTTTCATTCTTGTTATCATTTTTAAACATTTCATACAAATAAAATTCTTCCACTAAACAAGAACTAAATTTTGAAAATATTGAATTTTATTTCTATAACAAAGTTACAAAATTAATCATAAATTATAAAAACATAAAAAGAGTACGTTGGAGGTTAAAAAAACACTACTAACAACTCAATTTCTTTGTTTAAGTAGGTGGGTATGACTTTGGCGTGACTGTTGATGTTTGTGCGTGTGAGAGTGGTCCTTTGAGTGAGAGTTCATAAATGGAAGAACACCTATTTCATAATCAATAGGTTAGGTGTGGGAGGTTTTTTGGTTTGATGAAAGGAGAAATTGCTTGGGCTGGGGGGTAGGATGGATGGAATTAATTGTTTATGGTGTTACATGTGGTGGTGGAAAATGACTCTTGACTTGATTTTTGTATTTGCGTGGAGATCTAAAAGAAGATTAAGGTCCCATTTGGAACCATGCTGGGATGGATTCCGTTATAAAGAATCAGCTAACGTCACCACAGATCCAAACATATTTTTGGCGTTTACGTTTAGACGGTCTATACAACGTTCACAAACTATTTTTTTTAACGTTTGAGATGATCTTAAAACAGTGTTTATCTACCGCTCACCGCTTTCCCGAATGCGAAGTTACCCCCATTGTCACAAAAAAGTTTCAACTCCTAAGGGCATGTTTGGATAGAAACATAAGTTATTTTGGGGTTTATATATATTCTAAGAATAAATAACTTAATCATAGAATAAGTAATTCTATGTTTGGTTGTGTTTTTTTGTTATTCTCATTGGGAAATGTAATAATAAAGGTTGAATTGCTGGTTGATGAAAAATAAAATGTGAATAAGTTGTAAAAAATTGATTTAACATGTAGGCCCATTTATGCATCAGAGATGATGACATATGATTTGATGTGGTGATATGTGATTTGACAGGTGGGTCTCATTATACCAATGGAAGAATAACACAATTTCAGGGGGACTTAGAATATAAATATCAACTTATTCTCACATAATTCAACGTAGTTATACCCATTTATTCTCTCTACCCAAATATTTTTTTTATTTGTTCTCCTATATTCCCACCTAGTCGTCTCATATCCTCTACCCAAACGCCCCCTAAGTAGATAGTTAAGAATGAGAAAAATTTACGCGAGGTTTCAATGTCTTATAATTTAGAATTATTAATGGATGCTCTTCAATTTTGCAGTCATGTGAATGTAGATTGACTAAATTCAATGCAATAACATGACTTTATCCACCAACTGAACAATCAAGATCAATGGTAAACCTAATCAATATTTTTCAAGACATTACCACAAATTAAGCACTGTCATTCTTGTAACTAAAAGTTTTTTAAAGATTTATAACTTATCAAATGAAATATAGATCTTTATTTTAATTTAAAAAAACACATATACTCAAATGACCATTTTTAACGCAGCGTGAAAACGATAGAAAGATCCAACCAGCATTGAGATCTCATAAACTCCTTGAATCCACAAGGAAGAAAAACCCAAAAGGGAGATAATTTTCTTGATTGATTAAAATATGGTAGCACTCACAAACATCAAATACATATTCATAATGTGAATTATGACTCTACTAAAAAGAGTAAAGACACAATTACAATGATAATTATTAAAATCTAATAAAATAAAACATAAGATCCTAAAAATCCTAAATTTTTAAATAAAATCTCATAAAAATTTATTTTGATAATAGATTTGAAATCAAATATTCTGCAATGATTTCTTTCCAAATCTGTCCTACATCAGTCTCCTCTTCTTAAAAAAAATTCGTCCTCGAATTTAAGAATAAAGGATCTTAGATGATCAGGAGGATGATATTTGATGTAATCAAATACATCACTAGGAGAGATTAAGACCTTTTCTTCCATCTTATTTGATGCATCTTTGTATTTGACATTTGGCAAGAGGAGAGACATCTTCTTCATTTTAAATTCCTTGTCAATCAAATCGACCACTATGGTAGTCGCAATGTTGTTGTCGACGATGACATAAAAAACATTCATGTTGATGTGGCATGTAGTCTGCAACACGAACATTTGCAGGGGCAGGGGCTTTTCTATCTTTGGAGTCACCATTAAGGAATAAGAAACTGACTTTTCTGATTCTCCTCCAATAATCTTTTTCAGATTCAACGGAGAGAACAACATCCTCCACTTCTTTATTTGCCATGTTCTCATCAATTTCTGATTCAACTAGAGGTTGATCATGGGAGTCGATCACTAGATTCTTCTGATTTTCTGGTGGGCTTTCTTCGGTCTTCTCCATCGATCCATCAACCATATCTTGACTTAATGCAACATCTAACAGGTTGATCATGGAAGAGCATTTAGACATCATGTGCACCCTTAATCTCTCCAGTTGTGGTTCCACTTTTACGGCCATAGAGATTGCTTTTGTCAAGCTGTAAATCTCTTCTGAAGCAATACGATCTCGAACTGTAGACCTCAACCCATTAAGATAATGGGCCACTCGTCGCCATTTAGCTTCTGTGAGGTTATACTGACTAAAAAATTTTAAAAAATCAGCGGTATAGTCGAATACAGAACGATTACCTTGACGACAATTATGGTACAACTGAAGCAAATATTGTTCATAATCTAGAGGAAGGAACTGATCCAAGAGAAGTCGTCTCATCCTCCTCCATGTTCGAATAGGTGTTCTTTCTTATTGTTGTCTGGTCCTTTGAAGGTGGTCCCACCAATTAGCGACACCGCTCGTGAGTTGAAGCGCCACCAATCTGATCATCTCTTCTTCACGCACCTCCATTATCTCAAAGAATTTATCAATCTCTAAGATCCAATCAAGGAACTCATTGATTGACAAATTACCATTGAAATATGAGATGTCCACCTTCGAAAAATAGTTGTTGTAATATGTGTGTCGTCTTCTCAGCTGATAGTCGTACAGTTCACCGCTTTCATCATCCAAGTCATCCTCATAATCGGGTAGATAATGAGAATGTGTCGAACACTATTATAAGCAACAGGTTGGCCTCGGGCGAATCCCTCGGCGCGCATCCTGTCACACCCAGGTCGTCTATTGTCGGTGTTGAGATTCACACCAGCCTTCACCTCACGAAGAGTCTGCCGCGTTTGTTGACGAAACTCCTCCCGAAGTGGCTGTTGATCCTCCCGCAACGGCCGAAACAGCTCCTGCACCCCATGATCACCGTCAATGGGATGATTGTTTCCCTCACGACTATGTGTCATTGAAGCCAGGTAAATCATCACTCTGATACCACCTAACGCAGCGTGAAAATGATAGAAAGATCTAACCAGCTTTGGGATCTCATAAATTCCTTGAATCCACAAGGAATCCTTAAATCCATAAGAAAGAAAAACCTAAAAGGGAGATAATTTTCTTGATTGATTAAAAGTTGTTCCATTACAAAATATGGTTAGCACTCATTATATAGGCCACAAACATCAAATACATATTCATAATGTGAATTATGACTCTACTAAAATAGTAAAGACATAATTACAATGATAATTATTAAAATCTATCCTAAAAATCCTAAATTCCTAAATAAAATCTCATAAAATTTTATTTTGATAACATATTTGAAATCAAATATTATACAATGATTTCTTTTCAAATATGTCCTACATCAATTTTTTGATTTAGTATATACTGATCTAACGTAATATATCTTGATTAGAAAAAATATATTAGATTAAGACTGGATGAATGACTGAATGTAGAAACACCCTAGCCTAGCCTCCCTTCACTTTTTCCATGGCCTCCATGGTTCCCTCCATCACTCATTTTTCTTATATTAATATGACTTTATGTTAGAAAAAAAATTGTGATTACTCACGGGTGTCTCGAGAATATCTTAAGACGTTTCAGGAGTCAAAAGAATGTCCCGTGTATGATATTATTTCATCATCTTTTAGTGCAACTATTTGTTTTTATGTAGGACTTCATGTGAATCATTTCTAAATTTGCAAGTTGTCAAACTCATCAATGTCTGCATCAGCTACTTTTGATTATAGTTCATGTTCATCTTTTCAGATCTTGATTTCCATTCCTTGTAATTCAGTTACAAACTTGTCATACAATATTTCACTTTACAGTAAGATTAATTCTCTGCATTGAATTTTTGTGTTTTACATGATTGAGAATAATGAGTGTGTACATCAAAACCGACAAGGTCAAATCAAATATATATCTAAGACGCGTCTTAAGTCAGAGACACAAAATAATGGATCTGATTGAATAATTCGAACTACCCAATGTCCTTGTAATAAAATTACTTCTTCACTTGTAGATGGTCCCATCAAATTATCACGAGAGGTGCCTTTCTTTCTGGGAAGATTAAAAGGTTCCATTGTTTATTGATTTTTATAGTTGTAAATGATTTAATAGTATAAAAAAATTTCATAACATCCACTTCCATCATCAACATTGAGGTCTGGTTTGGATCCGGGTGAAGTGAATTTCATGGTGGAAAAGTTATAAAAATGTCTTCACAGATTCAAACGTTTTTAGAGTTATGACAATGATAACTCGACTCCCTAAACCATTTTAATTGATGTTATAAAAGTTATGAGAACAATGTTTTTTGAAAGCGGCATTGTGACCCCCTGATTTTCTCAACGCTAATGTTCTTGCATCGGTCCCAAGTGGACCTCAAGAATTGGATTTAAACTACTCCGGCTGATTAATATAAAAAAATACATTTAAATTTAAGTTTGGTTAATCACATCATTTTTTTTTTTTGTCTTATGTGATTTTTGGGATTTATAAAATATATATGGATATGTTATTTTTAGTCTTTTTAAAATTATTATCATCAGAACTCATAATAGTTTATCCAAGTATAACAATCAAATTTGTCTTTGCGTTTTTTGGGATTTATAAAATATGGATATGTTATTTTAGTCTTCTTAAAATCATTATCATCAGAACTCATGATAGTTTATTCAAGTATAACAATCAGATTTTAGCAATGATAGAGAAATACTTTTTTTAACAATTTTGCCCTATCAAGTCCCAAAAGGGCCGAGGCTTAGTAAAAATCGATAAGAAGGGCCGAGGCTTAGTAAAATATCATGATATTTTCGAAAGAACCACCCTTGTATGCAAGTCGCTAGACTCGATCTCAAATGAATTTCTAAATTAAGACGTATTTATACAAAAAATTTAATAAATAAAATATAACTTTTTTTTATAAATATTTAAAAATAATAAGTAATCCTTTGTAGATGGCCCTTAGTGGATGACCATCTGGCCGCCTAAGGTTAGAGCCAACCCTAATATTTAAATAAGATATCACATTATATTTAGAGAAATTAAAAAATTCATTGGTCATCGATGGAATAATTAGGTGCTATTTATAAATTACGATACAATTAGAACAAACCACATGCAGTAATGAAAAACATCAAAACATCTTATATTCTCACTGGGTGTTCATATTTACTAATGAAAAATAAACCAAATAATTAGATTCAATGTATTCCTACTTTCACCCGATTATTGCTCTGATCATGACTGTTTGACAACAAGGACCTTTGAATACATATTATATAAATATATATTTAATCTGTTAATTTTTTATAAAACTATGTTGGGCCCCAGAATTAGATAGAGAATAACAAATGCTTTCAATCAAAGATGATGGTGTTACTCAATTGTTGCAGTTGAGATGTCAAGATGGTCTCACAGTCCATATAGTTTGGATCTGAGAAAAGTAGTCATGGGACTCGTATGATGTTTTTCACTGTCTTCTCACATGCATGCATTGGTTTGGCCTCTGATTTTATATTCTATCTTTTCTTGTGAGACGTATCACACACGTTTATTCAGACACGCAAGTCGGAATCAGGAAATAATTTTGGTGTGAGCTTAATTAAATTTTAATAAAAATAAAAATTTATGATTGATAAAAAAACACTGAATAAAATTATATATAAGTAAATCAAATTTATAATCAAAATTTACTTAAAATCACATAGATATATCAAAATTGTGCTATCAATGTATGGAGTTCTATTATAGTATGTGGCATAAATTTTTATATGATTTTTTAAACTCGAAAAAAAATATATTAATGTATCTTAGTATATATTTTATTTCATATAACAGCGTGAACTTTAACGAAAGAGAATGATTTTTTTTAAAAAGAAAAAAAAAAAGAAAACCGGTGTGGATTACAATTCGAGCTACAAAAGGGGTTGGACATATCATGTTCTTTAAGAAAAATGTTAAATCAGTCATTTTTACGAATCAAAACTCAGACCTTCCTTAAGGAAAATATTAAATCAGTCATTTTTACAGTTCAAAACTCAAACCACACTTTTTTTTAAAAAATAGCAAACATAATCTAATGAGGTATATGCTTTGACAAAAAATGTATATCGCTCCATTTCGAGTTAAATGCTAAATTTTTAGTAAGTGTAAGAAAAAAATTTAACGGGGTATATACATTATCTAATGATGTATGTTTAATTGGAATTCTAATGAGGAATATAAGACTATATTTTAGACTATAAAATAAACTGCGTGTAACAATACTATTTTCTTTAAGGATTTTCTTGAAAATTTTGGGACGGGCTACCCATAGTTCCACCCTTGCAGACATCACGTCATCTAATGAGATATATTTTTTTTACTTTATTACGTGATTGTACCTTGTATTACAAAAATACATGCATTCAATGCATTAGAAAATGTATTCATCACGTTTTTGTGAAACTATATATATATATATATATATATATATATATATATATATATATATATATATATATATATATATACACGCGAGCGATTCAGTGCGGGAATGCGGGAAACGACGTCGATCGTTCGATCGCGGGTCCATCGCATCCAACGGTCGAGATGAATCGCACTCGACCGTCCGATGCGATGGACCCGTGATCGACGGCCCGTGATCGCTTCCCGCACGACCGCATTCCCGCACTGAATTGGCTATATATATATATATATATATATATATATATATATATATATATATATATATATATATATATATATATATATGGTCGCGATTACGTGCGGTATGCGGTCGGTGCGGTTTACGACGTGGGCCGTCCGATCGCGGGTCCATCGCATCCAACGGTCGACGTGAATCGCACCCGACCGTCCGATGCGATGGACCCGTGATCGACGGCCCGTGATCGCGCACCGCACCGACCGTAAACCGCACCTAATCGGCTCCCATATATATATATGAAAAAAATTCAAAACATGTTCCATTTATTAAAGAGGAGGAAGACCAAAGTCCTTGCTTAGATGTGATTGAAATAAGTAATTCTTATCATCTTGTATATCAAATTCAACCTTCAGAAAATATTTTCATAGTTTTTCAAACATTTTTTTAAAATACAAACAGATGTATAAGTTTAGGAAGCAACTATGGGACGTGTGTTTGGATCGTGTGTAACTTTTTTTAAATTCTACATCAAAGAATTGTCCCATACAGTATGGGACAGGCCATACACGGATTCAAATACTACTTATGTGTAACCTTTTTCTTTTTATATTAAACTCTCACTTGGTTCAGCAGATGCATGATGTCATAAGATTTTGTGATATCTGTGATCTCCATTCAACATAAACAATTATTAAAGATTGTGCTTAGCAGTCTAGCTGGAATATTAAATAGATCGATGTTGATGATGGATAACAGTGGCTGATATATATTATAATGATATACACTAAAGTCAGTCTCAATAAACAAAAATGAGGGAGAGAGTGATGCTAGCTATCACTGATTCCGGCGGGGTGTGGGCTATTTGGTGCCCAAGAAGGTGATCTTCTGAGGGACTAATTTCTATTTCGAGAACTTATGAGAGTCGTTGCGTCATAGCATCAAGGAGTGGAGGCCGGGGATCACGGGAGCGAGGGACACCAGGATAGACAAACGGTGTCTCCACATTTCGGATTGATTGTGGTGGTCGGTGGCATCTGGATAGAAACTTTTTCTTCCCAGTCATGCGTTGTAGCCCTTTTGACCTTCTTAGATTTTTCTATCATTTTGGCTTGTAATTATTTTGTTGGTCTTCTCTTCTCATCCATTTTTGGACATTGTTCGTATTAAAAATTCCTTTTGAAATAAAAATTGCCCATGGTTTACTCAAAAAAATAAACAAAAATGAGATGTTGTTTACACTTGACAGTCACGCTTTAAGAGCATCTCCAAAAGCATTCTTAATATTTCATTGTGGAGAAAAAAGCCTCATTATGACATGTAAGGAGCTTTTTTATCACTCCAAAAGCTTAATCATTCTTACTCTATCTTCATTCAAAATGATCAATTTACATCAATTCATATCTATAAATTACAAGATGTACAAATATCAAATGAATAGAAGCATATTTTAAAATTAATCAAATATTGACTTGAAAAAAAAATTTATTTAAATAAAATATATTAATAATGAATAAAAATCAATTAAAAATCAATTAAAAATTTCAAAAACATGAAAAATAAATAAATAAATATTCATAAGGAATAAAAATTAATTATTAATAATTAATAAAAAATTTCATGTAGGAAAATACTCAATGTGCCCACATAAAGAAACAAAAAATGAAAGAATTAATGGGAAGGGGGCAATATAATCTTTTTTGGAGGTAGAATTTGACTCCCCCACCCATAAGGAGTGTGTTAGAGAAAAATGTAACGAGGGAGAGGTGTAGGGAGGCTTTTGGAGATGCTCTTAATATGAGATTCATGAGAAACAAAAAAATAAAAAAATGACCAATTTCGAAGACATATATAATAAAGAATTAAATTAATGATCGAGGACCAATGATGGTTGTCCAAATATGTCGATTAAAATTTCTTTTATATGATAAAACTTTTATTTATATATAAATATAAACTTCAAGTCAAATTTAGTTTTCAAGAAATATAGCATTTGAAAATGAATTAAATCTTTGAAAATAAGTTTGAAAAATAAAAAACCAATTCCAAGTATTTTGTCACCACTTATTTTCTTAGGTCTTCAATTTTTTTAGCATATCAAAATATCTATGGTTTAGTGGTTATGTTTCTAAGGTTAATCCGTTCCCTTTTCAATTAAGTATTCCATGAAATATCAATTGTACATTGTTGTACACTTTGTATATATTATTAACTTATACATCGTTATGCACCCTGTATACTTTATTAGTTCATACATTGTTTTCCATCCCCTGTACACTGCCATACATTTTATGTACACTGTTAAATCTTGTATATAATTAATTATCCCTAATACATTTACTAAGGGGGCGACGTTGGATGTGGGTTTGTAGGAATCTGATTTTTCCAAAACCCGCTTCAAAAAAAAAAAACTACAACTTAATTAAAAGCTGCAAACACATTTGTATAAATAAGTGCTCAAAAGTTAGTTTTTCATAATCTGTGGAGAGACGGCTTCTTGTAAATTCAGTTTTAAACTCAACTTTTGAAGAAAAAAAAAACTAATTTTCAAACCTACATCCAAACACCCCCTAGCTTGCATATGCAAAAGAGGATGGACAGAATGACCTGTACCATGAACATGAAAGCATTTTGGTATGCTCAAGAAAGTTGAAAAACCTAAAATAAGGATTTATAAACAAAAAACACATTTTTTTTACCTAAAACAGTTTATAAAATTCAAAAAATAAAAACATTTGTTAAATTTCCTTAAAAAATATATCTAAAAACCTGTTTTTAACTTTTTGAACCTTTAGCTTTCTTTAAAAGATGAGACCAATAGGTGGACGTTCAAAAATAATTTGCTACTTTATTTAGTGGTTTATAATTTATGACAAGTCTTGGTATTCCTTTTCTGCAGCTTTTTCTACATAGAAAGTCGCACAGCTCTTCTAATAAGGTTTTTTATAAGTAGCTGGAATATTTTCTCCTTGCATCTCTAGGCCCCCGTTTGGAATGGGAATATGTTTTATTCTAGGGTATAGATTTATTCAAGCATAAGTGAGTATAAATACGGATAAAGTGATTTTGTGTTTGGTTGTGTTTTGAATTATTCTCATTAGTAAACGTAAGAATAAATGTTTTGTTATTTGGGTAAAATGTGAATAAAGTGAGAATAAAGATTTATAAAAGGTAAAAAAAAGTAATGATAGTTGATTTGACATGTAATTTATAAGAAGTGATGACAGTTGATTTGACAGTGGGCCTACATATTCTTTGAGTGAAATAACCTTGGATAACTTTAATTCTAGGGGTTGATTGAAATTCATATACCACTTTATCAGGGTTTATTCTGGCATACTTTATCCGAGGTTATCCGGGGTAAACAAACACACAATTTTTGTTATCCGGGTTTATCCGGGCTCTTATACCGGATCCATCCGGGTCTAAAATAATTCGGCTTACGTATCATGAATGATTCAATTACAAGGAGTAATATTTTTAGATGTTCGGAGCTCCATGATCCACTTATTCGTAAGTTGTTGGGACCTATTAGAGTTTGTAAATATGAGTTTAGAGTAGTTGTACCCATATAAGTATGTATTTTTGATGATATATATATAATTCCTAGAGGCATCTCTTACCGGAAAAAAAAAAAAGCTGTTCACAACCATCTCGGATGTTCTTGAGACAAGAGAGTATATATAATTGGACCATATAATAATTTGAGGAAAAAATTTTAAAATAACCCTATAAAAAAAAAAAATTTTAGTTTTGTCCCCATAACCAATTTAATTCCAAAACTGATCTTGGGGTCAATTTTGACCAGTTAGCACACCCACGTGATGCTCTGACCGGTCCAAAAATGACCATGCAGGCGACAAGATTACCAATTTTATAAAAGCATTGATTTTTTTTTCTTTTTGTTTTTAATTTTTTCTTAACATGACATTGTATACTTACACTTTTATTTCAATAGATTATTTGTAAAAATGAGATAGATGGATCCTACTAGGTGTTGGATAAAATTTAATTTTATAAACAAACCATTTATAAATAAATAAAAAAAAGCGGAAACAACTATTAATAAAAGTTAATTTTATAAAACAATCATTTATATATATTTGCATGTGATTTTTTTTTTATAAATGGTTGTTTTATAAAATTAAATTTTAAATATTATCTAAATTTTAAATTTTAAATCTTATTCAAATTTTAAAATTTAAACTTGATATTAATTTTAATTTTAAATCAAAGTTATGTCTTATCTTTCCTAGATTATCTTTAATTATTTGAAATAGAGAAAATAAAATTATGATGAGTATTATTTGAATTTGGGAATTCATCCTCTGCTTCTTTTTTTTTTATGTTTGATCATTTTATTAATTTTTTAACCCCTAGTGGGATCTATTAATCTCACTCCACAAATAATCTAATGAATTAAAAGTGTAGATAGTCTTGTTAAAAAAAGACAAAAAAAAATTAATCACCCCTGCAAGCGCGCTGATCCGCTCCGCACCGCGCGGGGGTGATATGTTTCATCTCCCCCGTGGGAGAGACATGTCACCCCCGTGTGTAGCGCGGGTCAGCGCGCGCATGCGGGGATGAAACGGTGGAGACGTAACTGTGAATCACATATCTACTGTGACAATAGATGGACTGTGGAACTCATTGACCGGGGTCAATGCACATGGTCAGTTTTATAAATAAATTAGTTCTTGGTCAAAAGTAAAAATAAGAAAAAAATAAATAAATAAATTGTGGCGGTTATTTTAAAAAAATTCCCATAATATGATTGATGAAAAATAATGGTCCGACACACATGAGAAGGAAAGTTTTTTACGTGATACTAGCGTACATAACATGTCACATCGGCGTCACGTCACTAAATGGATTCCATGTCGGTTCACAGGCCTTGCTTTGTTTTTTGTTCAGTTTCAATCTCAGCATACGTAGGACCACTGTTCTGAAATGCGATCTGTGCAGTCGCATATGCGGTCGCATATGTGGTTCGGTAAGCCTATCGAACCGTGCGGGCTATTATGCGGGGATATGCGGTCAAGGCCCGCATATGCGGGAATATGCGGACTATGCGTCCGCTTAGGCGGGCGCATGGGTTTGGAAAAAAGAAGGAAATTTTACATATATACCCCTCTTAAAAAATTATTTGCATTTATACCCCTTAAAAATTGCATTTAAACCCCTGTGTCCGTCTGAAATTTCATTCATGCCCTTGTGTTTGAAATTTTAATGAATTAATATGATTACATTTCTTCAAATTTACCTTGTTATCTCTTGTTTATAGATTATCACTATATAATTATTTTTTATTAATAAAAATTTACATAACCGCATATACTCCCGCATATACTCCCGCATGCCGCATATACTCTGTGCGGTACCCTACCCGCACGCAAACCGCATATCGCATTTCAGAACACTGCGTAGGACTAATCAATTGAATTCAAGTTTTGGTGGGGGACGACAAGTAGTTAAACAACACAGAAAGCATGTTCATTTCATTTGTACAAATAATGAAAGGAAAAATGTATATGTCAGCTGAAAGTCTGCTTATATGGTCCCCTTTTTTTAATTGTTTGAGTTACATTGATACTTTTCCCTTTATTTAACAAGAATTAATCTTTTCCATCTTCTCTAAATATTCCTTTCATCTACTAAAAATTTAAAATAACTCATATAAGTTTTTTTTTTTTTGAAACTTAACTCATGTAAGATTAAAATTTTGGATTCTAATTTTTTTAATAAGATAAAATTTGGATTACATATAAAATATTTTAATTGTATTTTTTAATTAATAGAGATCAAATTCTATGTTTTTCTCTCTCAAGTTCTATTTTTTTAATTAATGTAGAATCCAATATTTCATTAAGTTTTTTACATTTTATTTAATGTTAATGGATGATGAATGAGTCATCATCATTTTATAAGTAAAACCATATTCTTTAATCAAAGAGAAATTAAATTTAACTTATATACATGGAAGGGGTATTTTTGACAATTATATTACAAAAGCTATTTTACAGCTTATTATAACAAACATCTACAACTGCTTATTCTCTTCTTTACAACAGCTACAACAAACATGTTAACTACTTATCAAAAAGTTATAATCTATAATTTATAAATTTAAGCTACAACAAATATGACCTATATCCATCTAAAGGTGTTTCAAATGAATTTATTCAAATAACTTTATACAAATTAAGAAAAATTCAATATGATCATTCTAAATAACAAAAATATCTTCCATAAAAAAAACACTCCACTGTATTTCTTCTTCAATGGGTTAAGAATTGACGGTAATTTAACTAGATAACGATAGGGGGTGATATGAATTAAGCGCATAATTTCAAGGGGTTATATGGATATACAAAAAAATAAAGGGTCGATATGTATATTCACAATCTTTCAGGGAGTTACATGAAAATATATTTTCATAAGTAACGGAATATTCTAGGAATATTTTTCATAAATTGACGGTAATTTAACTGGGGTTTTTTTGCTTACTAGGAAAACTTTTAGGGGGGTATATAGATTTTCAGAAGAAAAAAAAACAATGGGGGATATGGATATTAGCAAATTTTTAGGGGGCTATATGCCTTTTTCTAAATAATAAAACCTTAAGCCTCCGGTTGGATAGAAAATTAAGTTATTATGAGATTTATGCTTTTTTGTTTAGTTGTGTTTTGAATTACTTTCGTTGAAAAACATAATAATAAAGCTTTTGTTGTTTTGATAAATGGTGAACAAGGTGTGGATAATAATTTAGAAAATGTGAAAAAATGATGACAGTTGATTTATAAGAGATGATGATAGTTGATTTAAAAATGGACTCACACATTCTTTTGAGTTGAATAACCTATAATAACTTAATTCCAGGGGTTGGCTGGAATCAATACATCACTCTATACCAGTTAATTATGGTATACAGATTCTTATTTATTCCATCTTTCCAAACATCCATTTTGAGGTCATTCTAATGAATTCCCACGTATTCCGGTCCCATCCTCGAACCAAATGGGGGCAAAAATGATACATTTTATTAGGATAAAAATATAATAGACAATTAAAAATAAGTAGAACCTTTAACTTTCTTAATCACTACATCATATTCAAGTTGAGTTCGGGTGATTTGACCCTTTATTCCAGATCCAACTTGAAGGAAAAACTAAACCCAACCCGAATCCATCCAAAAGTCTAGGTTGACCCACCAGCCTATTGGTAGACAATACTGGTCCCGTGATGTCTCATGTATGCTGGGCTGAATTTCCAATCCAATCCCCTTGAGTTACAACCTTACAATCGAGAAGATGTTTAAGAAGAAAAAAATTGAAGAAACAATATATGAGAAAAAAATATATATAATGTTACGTATTTTGGAATCATCATGTTCAGGCAAAGGGTGATGGTGGTTTTTTCTTATTTATAATAATATCATGCAGTCTGATGTCGTTTTGAGCCCCTCTATCACCACCAATCCAAATGCGCTCTCCCTCCCCCTCAACCCAATAAAAATTTAAAACATTTTGTATTAGACACTCATCCCACCAACTTCAGTTGACACAAGCCTAATCATATTGAAGTGTCTAATATGACACAAAGTGTGTCACCTAAAAATTTTCAACTGCAATATGTTAAAAGTGATGTAACACACCTTGCATCAAAGTAAGTTGTTCAATTTGACACACTCTGAGTCAAACTGTAATGTCTATTGTTATCCAAGGTGTGTCGTACAACACTATACAATTGACAATAATTTAATTTTTTTGTCTATCATAAATATCATAAATACACAACAAATAAATATCATAAATAAACAGCATTCACGTACATAATCACATAAGTTAATTCAACATTAACATATTCGATCTATCATGCACATTCACAAATCTAATAATTCTTTTGTCGTAAATGAAAACATATTATTGACATAACAGTCTTCTTTGTTCAACATTCACACATCCAAATTATAATGTGGATGTGTTGATTGATTGAATTTGGATGTATGCATGTTCAACAGAGAAGACTGTTATGTTAATAGTAGGTTTTCATTTGTAAAAAAAATAGTGTATTGGATTTGTGAATATGCGGGTTGGATATGTGAATGTTGAATTAACTTATATGACTGTATACGAATATTGTTTATTTATGATATTTTATTTATTGTGTATTTATGATATTTATTATGGATAAGAAAAATTAACTTATTGTCAATTGGATAGTGTTGTGAGATATACATTGAGTCATCGTAGACATCCCAATTTTAACTCGGAGTATGTCAAACCGAACAACTTACGATGACTCAAAGTATGTCACATCACTTCTAAAATATCATATTTGAAAAATTTTAAGTGACACACCTTAGGTCATAGTAAATACCCTAGTTTGACTCATAGTATGTTAAATCAAACAACTTATGGTGACCCAAAGTTTATCGCGTCACTTTTAAAATATTGCAATTGAAAAATTCTGGATGACGCATTGGGTCATATTAGAGCATCTCCAAGGGGAGGTTTTTATTTGGCTCATTCCACTATTTGGGGGAGTGGGGGAGAAAAAACAGCTCCAATGGGCTCCTCATCCCTCAACAAATTGGATGGGAGAGTTTGGACACTCACCAAATGGGGGAGGCATTTGGGAGCTCCTAAATGTGGCGGCAACATTAAAAAATAATAATAATCTTTTCTCTCATACGGTGGGTCCCACAAAAAAATAAAAAAAAATAAAAAATTGCAATGGATGTATATAATATGTTATTGTAGAAGTCATTTAAGGAGCATGATATGATTGGAGTTGACACTTTAACCAAACTTCTTAACTAGAAAATTTGTAAAGCACCCTTGGAGATGCTCTTAGACATCTCAGTATGACTGGTTTGTATCAAGTGGGGTTGGTGTGATGAGTGACTAAAATAAAATGTTTTAACTTTCCATTGGATTGGGAGGAGTGCACTAGGTTTGGTGGGATTAGACCAGCTCTTTCTATTTTCTTAAATCAAATAAGATACTGAATTATAAATCTGCACTAGGCCACTGCTATTTACTGTGAATCCAATTTTAAACTGAATAGTTATTCAGTGTACCTTTAAAGAACCAAAAGCAGGTGTAACTGGATGGCCACATCATTACACGAACACCAAGAGAGGAATTTTATTTATTCTAAACTTAGCACTTTTGTTCTGTTAAAATATATTACAGAAATTCTGCCACAATATAATTTAGCTACTTACAACTGAAACAATTGACAGGTGAAACTTAGATGTAAGCTACAGGCCATCAATGCCCAACTTGAAATGAAACTGAGATGTAAAGAAGGTTGGAAAAACAAACTAATAATATTCAAACCTGCAACTTCCATTGTAATGCCTTTATTTGCTGCCAACAAGCCGTCCAAACCTTATTTACCGCATATTCGATGCCATAAAGCGTGAGGTTTCACTCCATTCTATTCATGAAATGCTCCACTAGGTGAACTTCCATTATCCACTATTCCGGCATTCAATTCCTGGTTCACCCACCAAAATGTTAATCAAGTGTTCTAATAATCAGGCACAGAAAAAAAAAAAAAAAAAAAAAAAAAAACAGATTGGTCTCCATAGGTGGTAATATGAGTTGTTGATCTGATGAGTTCCCCAGCAACTACTGCTTTTATTGGTTTCAAACATCTTCACATGGATGATAACTGTGTGCCTACTGCCATACCTAAAAACCTATTCAAGTCCACATTCAATTTCATATGATACAAGTAGCAGTACTGGTTCAAGATGTTTCCAGTACATTTTGCATGTGTGCTGGAAACAAGACACCCAAAAAGACACTAGAGTTGGGACAGTTCAATGGTAAAGGAAAATAAACAGCCCATACATTTATCCTATGATTTTGGTAGACAACCACGAGGGCAAAATGCAATTTAAAGAGCTATTCTCACTCAACTTTTCATTTTTTTATTAGGAAAGAGAGATTCAGGTCCATCATTTGATTATCTTCCTATGATGATAATAATAATAAAATAATCAAGGAGGTAAAACCCAAAAAACAAAAAGTAGACTAAGGCCGCATTTGGATCTGCGTTTTAGAGATCCAAATAAGCTAAACACGGACCCAAACACACATTCTGCGGACGCTTTTTCAGTGTAAATAAACCAGATTTTGAAACGCATAATTATAGGAATCACCACATCCAAATGGACATTTAATTAAAATGAGTTTTGTTGAGTTTCTCTTTTTAATTGTTTCTGAAATATTTCTTGGAGAGAGAAATGGAACAAAATTATGTTTGCTCAGCTGAGACCCAAAAGGAGAGTAATGCGACACAGGTTTTTTACTATTTTAATAATTTCACTGTGCTATAAAACTCATTGATGCTTTTACTGTGTCTCTACTCTTCATCTCCTGCTTGTATACACCTCCACCTCATATAACCATTATTACTTCACCATTTATGGCAGTTTCTCATTATCTCACATTGATTCTCCATCTTGTGCTACCATCACCTTACTTTTTATTGACCTTACGCCACTTCACTTTAATACCGAGAAATTTTCATTCACCTAAATAAAGATATCACTTTCATATCAGCAATGGAATAACCAGCATACCGGCTTGCAGATCAAAACAACACACCAACAGAGAATCTCTCGTAGTACCAAGATCATACCCATTTCATGCCTATAACAAAACACCCAAAACTTTCAGCAGGCTAACACACCAATCCACCACCATACTAGTACTCTATACAAACTTTCCCAGCAATCATAATTCATAAGTTAAGAAATTGGCCTGCAAACCTGGCACCTTTTAGCTTTCATTACTTCTAAATACATGGCTTCTGACATTCTTTTTGAATTTGACTCATTTGGCACCTACTTTCAAACTTCCAGCTCTCTATCTTGTTCGGTCATAAGAACCATCCTTTGGAACTCTACCAAATGTCTTCCCATTTTAAAATAGGTTAATGGCAGACATTTCTACATCTCTCTTACCTCTCAAAAACTCATTTTCATATCGAGTTGGCTTATGAAAAAATTGTGTCAGCAAGTAGATTTGGTTCAGACATGGTCAAATTACTGATGTAATGTCATCAAGATCTTTTGGTATCAAGTTTCCCAATGGACATGGCGACGGTGAAAGGAAAGGAGACGGCGACGGCGGAGGTGAAAGGGAAGGAGACGGCGGCGAAGAAGGGGAAGGGGAAGGTGAAGGTGAAGACTTTGCCGTTTTCGTCTTCTTCCCCGAACACGGTAATTGCAACGGCGAAGACTTTCATGGAGTCGTCGGCGGTGAATGGGATGGAGTCGGTTCCGAATCTGTGGAAAGCAACGACAGGGAGGGGGAAAGGAGAAGGATGGAAGGTGCAGGACGTGGTGGGCGGTTGGGGTGATGCGGTGGGTGGTGGTGTGAGAGGTAAGAGTGGAAGCTCCTCTACGGGTCCTCGACCCTGACCAAGTGGTGCTGGCGTGTGGCAGGTGGTGAGTCAGAAGCGAAAATTGCCCACTGGAGGCATCCGGCCGGGTGACGAACGTGCTCGCAAGATGGCGATGGACGTGAAATGCTTCAGGTGCCTTGAATGGGGGCATGTAGCCAAGGAGTGTCGTGAGCCAGTGAGGTGCTGGGAGTGTGGGAAGCTGGGTCATAGGAAGGTTTCTGCCATGCTAGGCTTAGTGGGGGGTGCAACAGGGTGGTGCCTCCAGCATGTGATACCTAGCTGGATATTGAGCTTCCGGTGGTGCCGGTGGTGCCAATGAAGGAGACTGTCAAGATAGATTGGTCTCCGGAGTTGGCCCGTCGTGAAGCCTGTTCAGCGGTGTATTCTTCTCTCTTGGAAAGGAGTCGGGAAGGGGTCTGGACGGAGGTGGTGCGTACTCCTTGCAGAGCATGGTCAGGTTGCGAAGGCTCGAGCTGTTGGCCTCTTGGTTCCAACCTTGCCTTTCTTCGTCTGTCAAGTGAAGAATGCAAGGATCTCCTTCTCAACCAGGTTTCATTATTGTTTCCTTTTGGCGAAGTGTTTTTTACACAGTGTGATAGTGGTGTGGGTGCGGCGAATGGTGAGGGATTGAGGGTGGATGTTTATTTACAGGGCCTCCCTCTGTTGTGGAGGACTACGGAGGTGATTCGGAGACTGGTGGGAGTTTTTGGACACCTAGTGGAGGTGTCAGAGGAGATTCTCGTGCTGGCGCCTGGTTGAACATTGGCGATGATGTTCCATCGGAGGTGGTGGCGTGTCTTGATGGGTGGAAAGGTGAGGTGGAGCTGGTAGGCTCTGGGGTGGCTTCGTCATATGCTACGGTGCTGTGAGGAGACAACTTAGCTGGGCGTGGGAGGCATCCAGTGCATGTGGTGGGGATGAGGAAGAAGGAGCCCACCGGTGAGTCGGTTTCGGCACCGGTGCGGGTTCCGAGGCCAGAGGAGAGGCGGACTAGTAATGGGAATGACCCGGACCAGGTAACGGACTCGGAGGAATCGGTAGAGTCGGAGGTTCCGAGGCAAGCGCCTGTTGACCCACCTGACTCGTTTCCCCCATCTGGAGTTGGTGTGACAGGACCTGGTCAAAAGTTGGTTCTACCTGGCAGGGGGTCGGTGCAAGATGAAATCGTACCAGGTACTGTCAGTCCATTAAGGATGGCGAATGTGGCGTGTAGTGAGGAGCTCCAACGTGGCGGCGACCGATTGGTGGGTCAGAGAGGTACCGTGTTTGATCGGCTGGGGAGATCGTCCTGTGCGTCTCTGCGGAAGGACGGGAAGGCGGCTTCTGAAGGAATTGCTGTTAGGACATGAGAGAAGAAGAGGAGTATGGTGGTAAAAAGGGGACATGTGTCTGATCCTGGGATGCAACAGATGGATGGGAAGGATCGAGAGGTAGGTCTGAGAGCCATCCATGTTGGAAGTGGGCCGGGTTTGTTCCTCTCATACATGTCAGGTTGGGCTGATCAAACCCGTTTGCTACCTCTTTGTAGTGGCCCATCCATTGAAAGGCAGAGTTTATATTGTGGGCCCATTTTACTAAGCCCATCTAGATATGTTGCAGAGGGGTTGCCTGACCCACTGGCCACTCCAGGTTCTTCAGTTATTTCGACAGGAAGGGAGGTTGGAAGATCTCCTGTTGGTGAGGAGGAGGATCAGCGGTCGGTGGAGGCTCTACCATGGGAACCCCCTCGCCCAAAACTCAAGTCAATAATTGTGGGAAGCTTAGATCTGTTACAGGGTCGCCGGTGCAGGGCGTTCCTGTGGGGTCCCCTATGATGTTGAGACGTAGTGCGGGGGACTTGGTACTTATTGCTGTCCAAGGGATCCCAGTACAGGTCCGAATGGGGTCAGTGAGGATAGGATGGGGGCCAGTATAGCAAAGTTGGGGGGTGAGGCAGTGCATGGGTTGGGCGACGCTCATCTCAGTGAGGAAACTTCCCAAGAGTCTCCTAGGGTGGTAACGGGAGGTGTGCTGCCTGATCGTGGGCTTGGGGTACAGTTCGAGGGTTCGCCGGCCTGTGTTTAAAGCCGCAATAGCTGGTTTCCAGGTGGACCACAGGGGATACAAAGGATGATTCAAGGACTTCATATCCGAGGATATGTTCGATATTTCAAGGGTGGAGGAGTCTGAGGGAGAAGGAGGGATCTGAGGTAATTTTGGTTGGCTGAGTTGAGACCAGGCGATATCTTTGCTTATGTTAAGTATCCTTAACTGGAATATTCGGGATCTTCACGACCGTAGTAAGAAAGAGTCGATTAAGGAGTTTGTCGTGGCGCACAAGGTTTCTATCTGTTGTCTACAAGAAACTAAGATGGAGGAGGTCCGGCAGGGGGATATAAGGGCATTGAGTGGGGGGCTATTGCAGGATTTTGTTTTCTTGCCATCTCAGGGGGCTTCGGGTGGCATATTAGTATGCTAGAATGATGGTTTGAGGCGTATGGTGGATGTGGTGTATGGGAATCATCCCATCTCAGTAATTTTTTAGGGCAGAGCGTCTAGCTGGAGGTGGATCTGCTCCTCTGTTTACGGCCCCCAGAATGACTCAGAGCGCAACCAACTATGGGAGGAGTTGAGCCTGGTGAAAGCTTCTTGGGGGCTGCCTTGGTGTATAGTGGGAGATTTCAATGTGACCAGGTAGGTGGGTGGGGGACAGAAACAGGGGAGGGCACATCTTGCTACTATGGAGAACTTTTCCATGTGGTTAGGCACCGAAGGTCTCATCGACCTGCCTCTCTCCAATCAGGCTTGCGTGGAGCAGCTTGCGAGAGCTTCCATCATTGGAAGGTTGGACAGAGCACTCGTGGATTTAGAGTGGGAAGAAAGGTTCCCTCTATGTTCACTTCTTGAGCTACCAAGGATTTGCTCAGACCACTCTCCACTTCTTATATTGGGCGGTGCTATACATAGGCGGCGTCCTCCTTTCAAGTTTGAAAACTAGTGGCTCCACTGTGAAGGATTTCGGGAGGTGGTGGAGAACTCTTGGAGGGGGACCTCCGGGATTGACTGGGGCTCAGAATATTGCTTGCAAGATCAAAAGGCTAAAAGGGGTATTTAAGTGTTGGAATAGGGAGGCATTGGCCAGGAGGAGGTTGCGGAAGAAGGTGTTGTTGGAGCAGATCAGCATCTATGATAACTTAGAAGAAGTGGGCTTGCTTTTGGAGGAAGAAAGGCAGATGCGAGTGGCTGAAAGGGGATTGGGCTGTTTTGATGCGAATGGAGGAAGCTGAATGGCGACAAAGGTCATGAGCTGTGTGGCTTAAAGAAGGAGACGAAAACACAAAATTCTTTCACAAAGTGGCGAACCAGAGGAGACGAGTGAACAACATTGAGAAGCTATGGGTGGGCGGACAGTTTCTTGAGGATGAGCAGGACATCAGTGATGCTTTAGTGCACCATTTTTCTACTGCCTTCCAGGCCAACAGAAGTTGGACTCCTCTTTTGACGAGGAGTTAGAGAGAGTGCCGGATGATTGTCTGTCCAACCTAGAGGCTGAGTTCAATGAAGAGGAGGTTAAGATGGCAGTGTTTGGTGCGGATGCTGATAAAGCCACCGGGCCCGATGAATTTGGGCTGGGCTTCTTTCAGGAATTTTGGGGCTGTGTTAAAGATGATATTATGGATATGTTTAGGGAGTTCTCTGGATCCTCTAGGGGGGTTGGTTCTTTGAATGCTACTTTTCGCACTCTTATTCCGAAGAAGGCTGGGGCAGTGGAAATTGGGGATTTCAGACTCATTAGCTTGGTCAATGGTTATTACAAAATTATTTCTAAGGTGCTTGCAAATTGTCTAAAGAAGGTTATTGGTTTCTTGGTGGGTGAGACTCGGTCGGCTTTTATCCCGGGGCGTTCATTGCAGGATGGGTTCTTGACAGTCTAAGAATGCATTTCGGCGGTTCAATCTGATAAAAGGAAGGGCTTGGTGATTCAACTTAATTTTGCCAAAGCATATGATAACGTAAGATGGGACTTCTTGTTCCATTTGCTATCCTTGCATGGTTTCGAGCCCAATTGGATCCGCATGATTAAAGCTTGTGTGTCTACGGCCAAGGCATCGGTGATGGTTAATGGGTTCCCCCGAGGCTTTTTCCACATGAATAAGGGTCTACGACAAGGCGATCCTTTGTCTCCGCTCTTGTTTGTTATTGTGACCAATGCTTTCAGTCGCATGATGATGATGATGGCCGAGGCGGATAGGTGGCTGCGAGGTCTTTGGTGCAAGGAGGGTGGTCTGGCGATAACACGTGTACAGTATGCGGATGATAGCATAATTCTGTGTTCAGTGGAGGAGGTGGTAGTGAGGGGGGCCAAATTTATTTGTAAATGCTTTGAGTTAGCCTCCGGGCTGAAAATCAACTTCCGGAAAAGCTCTAATGCTGGTATCAACGTGGAGGAGGCTTTCTTGGGTAGAATGGCAGCCATCTTTGCTTGTGAGATACATCAGTTTCCCCTTCGTCATCTTGGGCTTCCATTATGCTTGGGGAGAGTCCCTAAGGACGAATGGTCACCCCTCATCAGCCGCTTCGAGTCACGTTTGGAAGGATGGAAAAGCCAATTCCTTAGTTTTGGTGGGAAACTTACCATTTTTAAGCTCCCTAAGGGGATTCTTCGTGCTTTGGACGAGATAAGAAGACGCTTTCTCTGGAGAGGGGCTAAGGAGGCTCGGCAACGAGTGCATCTCGTGAGATGGGATGTGGTTTGTAGGAGCAAGAAGAAGAGGGGTGCGGGTGTATTAAACCTTGAGGACATGAACCTAGCACTCCTTTCAAAATGGCTTTGGAGATGGTTGTCTAATCCAGCCCTGCTATGGTGTAGAGTGGTCTGTGATAGATACATGGGCGGAGTGGAAATTGAAAGGTTCCCGAGTGGAGCTAGAAGATTGTCGCGGGTATGGTCAGGCATCCAGGTTGCCTTGGATGACTGTTCAGAAGCCATCAGATGGGAACTAGGGTCGGGTAACCAAATCAGTTTCTGGGAGGATGTTTGGCTTGGCGATCAGTGTTTGCGTGTGAGATTTCCGGATATCTTCCAGATCGCCTCGTCTCCAGCGGGGGTAGTATGTCAGTTCTAGGTGAGCTGAGGGGAGCATGGATATTGGGAGGTGATGGTCCGCAGGAATTTACATGACTGGGAGGTTGATAGTTACTTGAGGTTGCTCGAGGAGCTTCATGGGGTGGTCCTGAGGCCAGCTGAGAACGATCGGGTCGTCTGGAAGCCGAGCCCGTCCATAGGCTTTATTGTGAAAGGTTGGTACTCTTGGCTGCGTCGGGCGAGATTGAGGGATCAGGTGGTGACTCGGAAATATAAGGAAATATGGGGTTGTAAGGTTCCCCTAAAAGTTAAGTTTTTTCTTTAATTGGTCTACCAAAATAAGATTATGACAAGGGTGAATGTGGCAAAATGGGCAACTAGTTCCATTTCGAACTATGGAGGAAACGGTGGAACATCTGCTGCTGTGTTGCCCTCTTGCATGGGATGCTTGGCAGTGGCTTGGCTCAGTGATGGCGCTCGGCGGTCCATTTGGCACTCTAGAGGACCTTTGGAGGGCGGGGAAGGGCCTACGATCGGCCGGTGATAGGACTGTGGAGGCCAAGATCTCGTAATCCTTCATCCCGGTGATGCTCTAGTCCATATGGTTGACGAGAAACCAGGCGGTGTTTAAGGGAGCTACTCCATATGTGGAGAATATTTGTGAGGGGGCTACCAACATGTGGGGGAAATGCTGTGCAAGAGCGCGTGAGATTTCTTCGATGGGAGGGAGACTATCTATCCAGGGGACGTGAGTTTCAGGGATTGGATGACTATGGTGGGATGCATTAAGTAGAGCTCTCCTTTGCTTTTGTGTCCTGTTGGGATTTATGCTCACATGAGGTGGATGGGCTTGTAATTCTCTTGTTTTTGGAGCTTTCTCTTTGAATACAAAGGCAAAAGCCAACCCTCTCTTTCAAAAAAAAAAAAAAAGAACATGGTGCAAGTACCCGTTGAATCTTCCAAACAACCGGGATCCAAGCAGCCAGAATTCCCATTTAGAAGAAGATTCTAGGAATGTCTAAGTAGAGCCCGGGGCAATCATTTCAGCCTAAGATGGTCAAAAGCAGCGGAGAAAAGGAGATAGAAACAAGTAGGGAAAATTCATTGCCATTTTACCACAAGCTGCATGCTGGGCCATCTAGCTCAAAAGAAATGAGAAACTTTTTTTTTTGAGAGAGAGAGAGAGAGAGAGAAAAGAAATGAGAAACTATCTGTGGAATAATTTAAAAATATATGGACACTGATTGTCTGCTTCCTGAAGGATTTTGCAAAACATAATATAGATAGAGAAAATTTGCATATTAGAGACGGATGTTTTTTGGTTGAATAAACAAGCAATCAGACAACAGTCACAACACTTTCATAACTACAAAGGGTTCAAGTATAACAGAAAAAGGATCCAAAGTCCAACCACTCTCACAAGTACAAGCTCGTGATGTTTAAGAGAGAAAAACTTATACAAAGACCTAAATGATATTCAGCTCTAACTTTCTTTTACATAAGAGTATGATGCACAAGCTCACAATGTTATTTAAGAAAGACAACACTTATATAAAAACAAAAGACCTAAATGGCTCTATTCAACTCAAACCTTTCTTTTACACATCATAGTGTGATCGGCCATACAATTCATAAACCATAAATGCTAGGTAAAAAATCATATCTGTAATAATGCTGTTATCTTTTATATCAACCTACCTCATCTCATTCATCTTCGTAAGCCTCCTAAATGTATGTTCTGATGTTTGGGGCTTGGACGTATAGCTCTAATGGTTGACAACAGCACTTTCCTAATTAACTCATTCCCAATCCGATCCTCCGAATATTCACCACTTCATAAACCTTATTCCCAAATACAGCTATTTCCAATCAAAAGAACATCAAAGTAACAATACATTTGACATCTCACAATTATAAA
Organism: Acorus calamus; assembly: GCA_030737845.1. NCBI lineage: Eukaryota > Viridiplantae > Streptophyta > Magnoliopsida > Acorales > Acoraceae > Acorus > Acorus calamus. Next base: position 6,299,987 of record CM060860.1, read on the forward strand.
CACCACAGAATCTATGCTGACTAGAACTAGAATTCTATTCCTACACTCTGCAGATTAGAGCATATGTCCGATATTTTGAGGCCAATAATGATCAATTGAGACAGCATCAATGACGGTTTAGGGGGGGGGGGGGGGGGGGGGGGGGGAAGTCAATTCATTTCTTAAAATCATCATCATCTACACTCAAATCCAAATATCCATGTAAAAAAAAAGGACGACTTCCTGAGCTCCTAAAGATAGATAACAAAAACACGAAAACCCTAGAAAAACAAACGAATACACAACAGAACAAGAAGAGAGAGAGAGAGAGAGAGAGAGAGACCTGAGCACGGGTTGTCGACGCCGATTCGGTATGGATCGGCTTGTCCTCGACTGGGAGGGGCATCAGGTCGGCTGAGTCGACGCCGAAGCGATCGAAGCTGGCGCGGGACTGGAGGTACCTGACGCGGGCCTCGTCGCGGGCGAGGATGTCTTCGATCGAGAGGGAGGGGTGGTGGTCTGCGAGGGTGACGGGCAGGGTTGCGGAGGTCTTCTTGGGTTCGGAGGGGGTGGGTGTTTTTGAAGGGGAGAAGGGGCGGGAGGAGGAGGGGGAGATGGACATGGAGATGGAGAGGAGGAAGAGCAGAGAGGATAAAAGAAGGGATTTTTTCTTCTCTGCCGCCATTGATGATTGAGTTTGGAAGTCGTGTGTTTGGGAAGAGAAAGGGCTTTCGAAGAGAGGTCGTTGACTTGAATATAGAAGAACAAGCCCTTTATCATTATTATGATGATAGTGGCGCATGTGCACTTAATATGGGCTATTTTGTCACAGGGACAGACAACGGCCTCTCAATTATCCCCAAAATAATTAAATAAATTCATGTCTAAAAATTTTTAAAAAATCATTGCATTTTTTGAAAATACGTATTCGTATGTGAAATAAAATATCTGTATATGAAATATTTCAGATCGAATACGAATATGATGGTATCCGATCTAAAAATTATATGTAATATATTTATTTTATATTATTATTATTTATTATGTTTATATATTTTTATTTTTAAGATTAGTACGAGTTTTTATTATTTATTATACTTTAAACCATGTAATATATTTATAATTTTATGTTTTATATTATGTAATTATTAGATTTTATGTTTTATTATTTTTATTTTTTGAATATTTTGGATAATTATTTTTTGGATATTTCATATATTAGATAAAAATAATCCTCTTCAATTTATACATCTTATTGTATACATTACTTTTTATAATAGTATGTAAAAATAATGTTGAGAATTATGGAGAGCACGGGATGTACGACATGATTGAAAATATCATTTTTCAAAAAATAAATATGTCACGGTTTCCTGAGGTTTAGTGGTATAAATTTACATATTATAGATTATAAATTATCAAGCATCTAAAAATTTGGTGTAAGATGTGGTCACATTGACATGTTTTTATTTTATAGCAGTTAAAAAAATAACAAATACGCAGCAATAAATGTTTGTAAAAATAAAAATTTTAAAAGTTGAGATCGGTGGAGACATGGAGAATTTGAAAATGAGTTTAGATGTAATTAGTCCACACATGTTTTGATTTTTTTTTAAATATATACATCATATAATGAGTTATATATTTCTATAAAAAAAATGAATGATATACTCCAATGAATTACATGGACTCGTTCATAGAACATGTAGACAATTTCTTGAAACATGGTTATATCTTATTAAATGTATAATTCGAGACATATCAGACTGAAGTTGGGACTGGACAAAAGATTGTGTAACAAAGCTGAATATAGTTTAATGAAAAAAACGAAAATTTTTAACTATCTAAACATGTTTTAAACGCAATTTTAACATCGTCCAATGTATGGTTTTTGTGATTAAAAAGTGTTTCTAATAATGTTTCAACATGCAGTATGCTATATTTTTCTATTTTCAGAAAATTAAAATATATATTGTTTTATTAAGTTATATATTAGTGGTGATATGCCCCAAATCACAAGTATCACAAGCCCCATGATGCATTATTTTATTGGTTGATTTTGAATGGTTTGTTGATTTTTGAAAAAGTGTAAAATAACAAAATCGAGTCATTCATTAAAAATATATCCCATTAACATCCCCTTTTTTCTCTATCAGTTACAAATCTTTCATATTAATTTGTTACACCCTATTTCAAAATTTAAATTTTGAAATCTTTAGAATTTTCTATTTCAGTTATACCAAAACTTACCTAAATTACACTAAAACTACTAAATTATTTTTCGTTAAAATCCTTCAAAAGTAAAAACATTCCCTACATGTTTACATCCTTTGTTACATTTACATTAACACTGTTACAAAACATAAATGTTTTAATATGCAATGTTTAAACAATTTTAAAACAAATCTTTATTTCATGATAAAAAAACTTGTTTTGCTGTGAGTTACACTTAACAAATTTACATGAACTATTGATTTCATTTTAATAAAAACTGTTCATTATATAATGTATTTCTAAATGTTTTACATTCCATTCAATTTACCCGTTTCATTGTTACATTTATGAATGTAACAATTAAATCAATACACAACATCGTCATTTACAATGTAACAAAAACGACACAGATAAAAAAACGAAGGTTTTAAAATGTAACATTATAAAAAACAAATCCAACTATAAAAAATGATCAAAACATAAAAATATCCGGTAGGCGTTGATGGAAGCATTAAAGAACAAAACAATATTCACAAGATAAAAAATCCGAGAGAGTACGAGGTGAGCAGCAACAATGGCCACAGTGGACTATTGAGGAGGAGGAAATGCAGAGAAGACAACAAGAAGAAGAGAGTCAGAGATCACCTTGATTATCTTCCGTTATTTATTTATTTGTTTGCTCCAAGAAAATAATTAATTTGAGATTCTAAAGAATTTTCCATTCTCGGAATAAATCTTGATGTTAATCAAATAAAATCGGTATGTCTATATTGCCTATTGGGGCCTTATTGGGCCTACAAAAATTATATATTTAATATATACTTTATTAGAAGAATATATATTTTAAAAAAATCAGAATAGTTAAAGATCGCTACAAGGGCCCTAAACATCTAATTTTTCTCAAAGAGTATTAAAACTCTAAACTAATAGCTTACCATACAATCATAAAAGCTGAAAATCAAATTATATAAAGTAGAAAGATGAGAATATATTATTTGCATAGATTACCCAGCGTGGCACATAGGAAAATATAAGCGGCAGACAATGACTTATTATCTATTATTGCAGAGGCTGGAACTGGCCAAGGATGACATGTTCTTCCATAGCTATCCCTATCTACCCTGGAATACTATTCTATGCTTATGTCACATTCAAAACGAGGGGTTAACTAATTTCAACAGAAACAATTGTCTGAAACTAAGATGACCAAATCATACTTCCAACAGAGAATCCAACATACAGCAAAATTAGATGTACAAGCTTGTAAATAAAAATTGGCCATTCCCAGTTATTAAAGAGTCAATATTTATACATGAATGGCAGGCACTGTACAACAAACTTCGATGACATTGGTGTGCAAAATTCCTTGCCTGGATGTCATCCGACCTCTCTGACTGATTGGGCTGTCTCTCCTGTCACTGGAGGAAATCTTCATGCGCCTACTTTGCGATGTTTCTCATATCAAGCCTTTGTTCTGTTCAACATTTTTCCTAGAGACCATTAAAGAGGACTCATGGTAGCTGGAAACCCATTGGTGTGTTGCGTCTCTAGTTCTAGAAGCATCAATGATTTCTGCCTCTGGTATCGATTCCGCTTTGCTGCAATTGCTGAAAAGGTCCAATTGGTGGATGGTTAGCAGAAATGAATAACAGAACTAATGGATAATCTGAGACATATGAAGTATCCAAACATCATATTTGATTTAAGTCAGAGATCTATGAAGGCTATTTGGTTCACATAAAAGAGCCACAGATTCAACCCACAAGGGAAAGGCCAACCAGTTAACATATACACAATTTCAATAGGTGAGACGTGCATACCATGACAGCTGTCTAACTTTGAGTGAAAAGACCAAACAGAAATGACAAAATGTGATGTTTACCTCTGCTTTAATGGTTATTTTTATTAACACTGTCATGCAAAAAAATGATTGAGAATTCCAAAACACTAGCCAACACTTTAGTAGTTTCCCTAACAAAATCTTCAAGTACTGCACATATTTCTTTGCTGCAGGAATGCCAATTTCTCCATCATCTCTTACCTCCACTCTTATTTCTCATTGCTTCCTCCTTTTTCTGTCACCTATTATTCTCTTACATCTACAACAGTACAATTCTCAATGCTCCTTATACCCACTTGGGCGGGTTATAATATTTAAACCGTGGTTCAATAACACGGTACCAAAGTTTGATAACAATACATTCTACATTAATCACATAAGGCATTTTTATTCAGTACTTCTTTCATGTTTAAATTAATAAACAAACACAACTAGCCGAAGCAAAACTACTTCATGTGAAAGGATCGAGAGAACCACATATAAGATTGCACCTAAAAGTGTACAACTTGTAGATTGCAATTGCACCCCAACAAAATAAGTCATTTCGCATTGTATAAAAATATGAATCAACATCTCCAAATCCCATTCGGGTATAAAATGTTTCAAATATTTATAGTATTTCATTTTCTATATATTATCCAACAGTTATCGTGATCACAAATTAAAATAATGCAAGAACTTATCTACAGAAAAACTAAAGATGTGATATATTATATAACATCATTATAATGGAGCAAGAAAACTTGGGTTCAGTGGGAGGGCATATTCAGGTATAGAAAATATACTATGAAAGAACGAATTACTTACAAATCAAATCCTGTGGAAGGGCAAAGTCGTAGTCATTCCTTCCCCTCCTTATGCAGCATATGTATACCATCAAAACTAGCAAGACAAGAACAACTACACACGATAGACCTATAGCAACTTTTCCACCAGTAGATATGCTTTTATTCTCCCAAAAGAAAGGACAAGCAGGCATTGTAGGGACACCACATAGGCCTCTGTTACTTGAAAGACTGTAAAAGATGTCAAAGAGCACAACAAGAGGATAAGGAAAAATGACAAAGATGATGGAAATCGTCTTAGGGTAATTAAGAAACACCAAGAACATTGACAGGTGTCTATCATATAATTTAGAGTTTTGCAAGACACTATTCATACATTTCATGAATGCAAAAATAACTTGATTAATCTTCAATGCCGACTTTTTTTCTGGGTAAGATTTGGGAATGTCCTATTCAGTGCCTACTTGAAAGTAGTAAGGTACAACACAAACCTCAACCATCCAAGCAAACAGTTTACTCTTAACATAATATATTACATCCATCTGCTAGTAAGTAATCTCAAAACAGATTCAAGCATCCATCTCTATAAAACAGTTAGATTGGTGCAAATATTTTATGATGTAAATTCCATAAACAAAGTTCTTTTTCTTTTCTTTTCTTTTCTTTTCCTTTTTTATGATGCAGGTCCCACCTGATTATCCCCAAAGACCAAATATTCAACTACATGTATTCTTTGTAACCCAATAGAATCAGGACTTTCAGGTTAGTTGAAAAATAACTAACAAAAAATATTGACAAAAATAGAGGCATACCCTCCAACATTAGAGTTAGCTACATTTGACAATATATATTTGTAACTCAATGGCAAAAATAAAAGGATACTAGAATTGTGAATCAAATGTTAAAAAACACATCAACCCTTAAATTAATGCTCCAAAAAAGAGGAATGTTTTCAGCATTTAAGCACCAAAAGGGAACAATGTAAATGAATAATGTACACCAAAGTCTTCCAACAAAGAATAGAAGCAGTCTTTCGGCATATCTTTATTATTATTATCTAGTTCAAAGAAAGACGAGGGGCCATAAAGTTGATAACATACTCAATAACTCCACCATGCACTCCAACTGAGTATAGCTTTTCAGGCACTTGTCCCTCCAATTCATTATTGTTTAATAGCCTGAAATAGATGGAAAGATGTAATATAAGGATGATGGCAATATCATGATTCTTTGGATGGAATTCAGTCGCATGGCGAGTTACACTTTTTTATGACGGTCTACATAAAAAATTATACAAGTACATGGAATTTTCATTTTCAAGTAAATAAAGTGAGAAATGCACACAAAATATTTAAAATAGTTGCATGCAAATATTATGCTACAATATTACACTGCCATGCAGCCATGCGTTATTGACCAAATATGATGTTCCAAAGCCACTAGAAAGAGATTATTTAACCATAAATAGTTCACTCCAGATGTAGGATACCAATCTGGAAAATATCTTTAAACACCTAGAACTACAACTAAGAGTTGACAATTACATTCTTAAAAATAATTGTGAAAGATTTGCAAATGTCCTGCCAGATAACAAAATTTTCATAGGCTAGAACAATTGCATTGATTCGGGACCTTGCTAAACTCCAATCTATATAGTTAAAAGCTCAAAAGATACAATCTCCTGCTAACAATAATCCTCTGCTCTGATCATCCCACAGATCAAATTTCTTTTTTATAGAAAACTAATTATCAAATAGAAAAAACAGAATGAAATATTGGACTTTAGGATTATATAATTGAAATCATTATCAATTAGTGCACGTACGCGAGCTGCAAACTTGAAGAGCCCAAGCTGTCTGGAATTGCCCCTGATAATTGATTATTCGATAAATCACTGGATGCAACAAAAGAAAAGAATTTCAGAACAAGAGCATGAATCAGAAATCATAAAAAGCATCTATCGAACATGGACTTTCAAATCACTGCATGCCACACAACAAGATCTCAATTGATTGTAAAACTGTAATATTTTAAGGAAAAAAGGAATATATCTCTCAGTAATATTGTTAAAATCTCAGTGATGTTGTAAGTCTCAGAATAAAGTCCAAACTGACTAAAACTAATGATTTTATACTGGAGGGCTAGTGGGTGAAAAAATTGTTGCAATATATTTGTTATGTCTGTAATACCAGTTGACTTGTGTCAATAACAGCAACTTAATCTCATTCGCTTATAATAGAAGAAGTTGGATTCTTTATTTTCCATTGTTGGGATAAGTGTTATTCAAGGGAAGTTGAAGTTGATGTGCATTTTGAGTAGTAGTGTTACTGGCTAAGATGGAAAAACGAAATAAGATCTCTGATAAAGAACGAAGTTTATATCCATTGGTATTGCTGTTAAAGAACTGCAAAACTAGGTCAGCACCAAGCTTGTTTTTGGCATGTACATAGGAGTTCTATCACGTCAAATGTGACATTCTTTCAAACAGTGAAAGTTCTTCACAGTAAGTGTCCTCAAGTAGATGCCCACCTAGTATGTACAGGTTCATAATAATAATAACAATTTAAATAAAGTGATCTTAGTCAAAGGCGGGATAAGCCAATGTAAAATTAATGTAAAAATGAGAAGAAATCTACTTACAGTCTCACAAGAGATTTTTGACCCATCCCCAAAGGCAAATTTCCTCTTAAAGAGTTAGAGCTCAAGTTCCTGAAGAAAAAGAAAATTTAATGAATCTTATAACCAGATGCATGAATTTACATTACCTAACATATTCCTATTTTGACGTGAAATAGTGAGGCAGAGTAGATGAATTATCAAGATTCATATCAAGGGATAAATAGAGTAGGACGCCTAAGCAAGAGAAACCAAACACAATAAATGTAATGGTGGATGGAAAATACGTAATAACAAACAACAATCAGAAAAAATTGCAGAGATGAGAAAACAACCAACAGTGAATTAATTAGTGAAAACAATGTCTTATCCAGCAAATGGGGTCAACCATGAAGCATATATCGATGAAATTAAAATTAAAAAAAAGGCTTCAAAACAAGATCAGCATAGCTTTATGATGGTTTGTCCCTCTAAAGGTGATACGTAAACAGAGGATGGTTAATAAGGTGCTTCCATGAGTCCTTGGCAGAGACAAGTAGGTAACAAAGGAGACCAACATTATTGATTACAAGGTTTAATCTACAATGAAGAAGCAACTTTTAACTACTTAACGAGGAAAGCATGTAGATGAGGAGGTATAACTATTGCGATAGCATGAATCAAAAGATTGATTGCATGTTAAGTGCTAACTTTTCCCTAGAAAATATACTTATTCTAATTAATATTCATCTTTGACAATTTCCAATTGCACTCATTGTTTAGTTTTTTTTTTTTTTTTTTTTGAAGAAAACACTCATTGTTTAGATGGTAGGGCTCAGAATTTGAACAACAACTAATAAATCTCAACAAACTCACAATAATCTTTCAAGAATCCTAAACTAAAACCGTAAACTTATAGTCAATTAAGTACAGCAATGGCTATATGCGGGGATATCTACAAGTCAATAAATCAAGCACATGACCCTTGTACTGTGAATTGACTCTTTTGCCTTCTTACTGAAGATGTAAACTAGGACGACCAAAATGGGGCGGTTAGAAATAGGAGCAACAAAGACAGGTCAAAGAATGGAAATAAGAGCAAGAAGAGAAATGAGTCTTGTTGGCAGATCATTCATGGGTGGATGTGGAGTCTGCCACGGCATCTAACCTGTCATGAATAAGCTTCATGGCTTCACGGTTTTCTTAATAAAAGTACATTCGGCGATGAGATTGTTCATATTTGGAGGGATAAAAAATCCGTTAATGAAGTATGTCATTCAGTACATAAAATATTCAGCGAGCACCGCTCCTGTATAATGTAATGAAGGGGGGATATCAACAGTGGTGGCTGCCACAATAGTGTATCAATGGTATGACCTCCTAAAACATAAACCCTCATCTAAGCTCTGATTCTGTGGATCAATTGTTGTTTTAAATAAAATAATGTCAAACAAGGATTGATACTTTAAATGAATGATGTGTCACAAGAATATTGTGATAATGTTGGAATATTTTCATGAAATACATGGTACTGTCAACATCTGAATTCATACAATAAATAAGTCTTAAAGTAAAATGGCTTATGGAAATAAAGAGAATTGAGGACAACTTGATACTTACAGGCTTACCAAGTTTGACAGAAGACTTATCTGATCACTGATATAACCTTTCAGACCTTGACTTCCAAGATCCCTATTGAGGATAAACACTTCATCAATTTAGGAACTAACAATGACAGTCAAAAAGGCCCATGCATGCAAGTGCCTGCAATGTTAAATATGGCATTGGAACAACACTTACAATGCTATTCTAATGCATCACATGTCATTTACAAACCACGATTAAATCTAAAAAATTAATTTACTCCCACTAAAAATTATATACATACATTCCTCATCAGAGTATTTCTTGTTTTACGACACAAAAGTGGCACCCAGTAAACATTATCTCACTTTGTCGGATATGTCCCATGAATATAAACCCCGTGTTTTTTTTATGTATGCCTTTCTAATTCTTCTATTAAAATCATCTCATGAAATAAACATGAAAATGCATGTTATCCATTTAATAAACTTGCTCAAAATGGCATTTATCATCAAACACAAAACCAGCAAAGGAAAGAAGTTGTGCACTCACAATTGAGTAACAACAAGGCTTCCTGATCCATCTGGATTAGGATGGCAGGTGACCCCCTCCCAGGCATCCCAAGTCGAGGGTGCACACGGATCACCATTCCAACCCATTCTATCAGGAATCCGGAGCGAATCCTTCAGCGCCCTCATCGCAGCCACTGCGATGAAACCAAAAACAAAAAAAGACACCAATTTTCAACCCAAAGGTCAAGAACCAATGCAACACACTCATTTCCGAAATGCACCTTGACTAGGAACCGTCGAGAAATCCAGCGGCACCATCGCATAATTCTCAAGCCCACTGATCAACGGTGGGCCAACCACCGATACGAACTTCACACTGAGCGACGTGGTGTTCAGCTTCTCCACCACGTAATGCCAATCGAACGCCGAGAACGCCCCGACCTCCTTATACACATCAATCCTCCTCACATTCAACCCATCCACATAAACATCAAACACCCTCTGCCCTGCCTCCACCACCATCGGATCGATCTCCGCGAAGTGGAACCAGATCAAGTAATCAAGCCTAGTATCCACATTCAAGAAGTACTCAATAATCCCTCCCCCCGCCCTGCTCTCCGTGGTGACCGCGGTCTGGTAAAGCCGCATCGGGAAGTAATTGCTCGGCCGTCCAGCATTAGCAATCACATTCGTGGTGGACAAAACCCTAACCTTCGAATTGGCGTTCCGGGACGCGGCGTCCGACTGCCACACCCGTCCGAACGGATCGACATCATCGCTAAACCCCGGTCCGAACGTGTTCGATCCGCAGGTGAACCTCCCGTAGTTGACGAGCACGAGATCGGATCCGGTGGAGGAGGAATCGTAGGAGAGAGGATCGACCTGGACGAGCTCGAGAGAGGCGATGACGGGCGGATCCGTGGCGATGCTGTAGAAGCATACGTCGGCGACGCCGTCTTTGACGAAGGCGAAGAGATCGGAGTAGGCGCCGTCCTTGGAGACGGTCTCGGGCCAGGGGGAGCGCCAGCTGAAGACGAGGGTGCCTTCGACGGAGACGTCGAAGCTCGGGGAGCGGAGCTTGCTGTCGTAGTTGTCGTAGACGGTGAAGGTCCGGAGGTAGTAGCGGCCGGAGGGGAGGGAGGGGAGGGAGTAGCAGTTCTTCTTGCCGTAGGAGTTGGGGGGGAAGAAGCGGAGGGTGCGCTCTTGGGGCTGGGGGAAGTTGTGGGGCTCGGAGACGAGGCCGGGAGCGCCGCCGGTGTAGAAGCGGTCGGAGAGCCAGGTGCGGTTGAGGTCGCTTGTGAAGTTGTTGAGGCCGCCGCAGTCGATCAGGTACGAAGTGGCTTTGGAAACACAGAGAAGAAGACAATGTGGTTAGAAGAAGTGGAGATTGTGAGAGAGAGATGGAGAGTTGGGGATACTTACTGAAGGGGAAGGGAGGGGGTTGGGAGGAGATGAGAGGGAGGAGGAGAAGGAGGAGAGAGAGTGAGAGGAGTGACATTGTTAGTGGTGGTGGTGGTGGAGGCGGAGGAGATGGAGATGACGGCGTGATTTTGGTGGGTTTTGACTGTGAAGGGGTCGTTGAAATTTGTTTGATCTGAAAGACCATTATTAGTTGCCGTCGTCGGTGCTGATTGAGATTTTGATTGTTAAATGAGTTTGCTTAACTTTAATGGAATATTTTTTTGGTAAATAATTTTATGTCATTTATACTCACATAGGGATTTTATTTCATCATAGAAAATCTATCACTTTAAATAGTTCTGTATATTTCATTGACTTTTACATGGGATTTCTTTAAACCTTCAATCACCCAACAAAAGTGTTTAGTATGGACTTTTGATGGATGAATCTTTAAGTTGCATGTTGTGCATGTTATGACTTGATCAATTGTTAACGTAAATATCTCATAGCAATATAGGATTTCAAAGAGATTGTGAATGAATAATGTTACTCACATTTTTTGTTTTCCAGACCTGTTATTAGTAAGTGCTATACCCTTTTCAATGAAGTGAAAAATATGTGTTTATAAGATATGAATTACATATTCTAGTAAATTATATGTATTTATTCATAAAAAGTATTAAAAAATATTATCATAATATATATTTCATTTATATGAGTTGAAAAAACAAATTGTGTAACAAAGAGACGGTTAAATTTGATCAATATTACTATTATAATTTTTAAAAAAAATAGTGGGGTGCGGGTAAAGAAATTAAAAAAAATAAAAAAAAAAACTTTCCATGCATCTTTCGTTCCATAGAAATAGAAAGAACATGTCGTGAATCTATAGAGATGTCTTGGGACAGTGGACGTGGAGAGATGTACTGGGTGGGTGGGGGTGTCATTAAAATGCTTTTGAGGGTGAATTTTAATGGAACGCGTCGGGACGAGGATTTATGAATTTTTTTATAACGGGGAATAGGAGATTTGTTGGTGGGTTACCGAGACGGACCGAATACGACATTTCTCCAACTATATGTCATGTGAACGAATATAATAATGTGATGGGTGGATTTATGGTGGTGGTCCCTACTGTGTCTCGGATTCATCGGCGTAACAGAGGGATGAAAGTCAAATATCTTTATTAACCTTGATCTTGGTCTTCATTCAGAAAATCATAATTTTGAGAGAAGTTGGCAGAGGACTTCCATAGGGTCACTGGTCCGGGTCATCCCTCGTTTTTTCTTTTCTTTTCTTATTCTTGGACGTTTTGAACATTTTTTTTCTTTTAATAAAGAAATTGAGACGGAATGTCAACCATTTTTAAATAAAAAAAAAAAGAAAAAAAATCACAGTGCCTGTGTCCGGGGGGCCGAGTATGGCCTTCCGTACTACAACTTGGTTCAAGTTGGTGGAGGAGTTTTCATTGGCGACTTACTGGAAGGTTAGGAAGGGGGACAGAGTGGGCTTTTGGTAGATAGATGGTGCGGAGAGACTACATTGTGTGAGGCTTACCCAGAGGTGTTTCAGCTGGTTAAAAATAAATCTGAACGGGCAAGACAGGTATGGCGATGGGCGGATGACAGCGGTGGCTGGAATTTTAACCTAAAACAGGTGACTAGGGTGGAACGATTTGGAGTTGGCGCATTCCTTTGAAAATCTGGCTTTCCAAGATAGACTTTTGACACCAGTGTTAATATTTATTTAAGCAGCATGAGTTAATTCTACAAAACAGGTAAGAAAACAAAGCGTACTGAATAGGAGAATCTGTTCTGATGAAAAGGAGGACCGAGGATAAAATTGGACTATATTTCCTTAAGACGTTGTTCGCCCCGCACTGATGTTTACGGATAGCGGTGAATGTCTCACATGATACAGCAGTCGAACGTCCTTTGGTAGCAGCACTGCAAACCAAAAGACTAGCAAACCAACTTGTGTGCAACACTTTCTCTTGTATAAGACTCTAATGAACTGGACTTGAATGCACTAAATATCTATTGCAGTGAATGAATTCGATGCTCTAAAAAATGCAAAGAATGGGTGGCATTTATATAGGGAAAAAATGGTTGAAGAGACTCTTCCAGGAGTCTCTTCCTCTATTCGGTTTTTTTCTGAAACAGAGTCTGAAGCACCAATTGATTCAAATAATTAAGGGTCCGATCGTAACCGTCAATCCGACGGCTCACATTGCATCTGCGGATCCATTTGATCGACGGTCCAGATTTAATCCGATCATCCCACATCACATCTACCGATCAACCGCCTGGATTTCATTTGATAAGAATGATCCCCACTGTCCGATCAGACAAAAAGTCCAAAAAGAAAAAGCTCCTAGCCTTTATGCGAAATGCGCTCTAAAACACCCAATACGCCCCCACGCGCTTGATGGTGCTACGCACCACCCCGCTTGGAAAGGTCCACCATAGGGTGTCCACTAAAACTAATTCACTAGAGTACAAGGAGCCCATCTTATAAATCCATCTTATAAAGTTTTTTTTCTTCCCCAACCACCAACAACCTCATATTATTGGGAGAATACTTTTTCCAAATTTTTGATAATGTAAATATATTACGTTTATCTACTTAACGAGAGGAACGCAATCCAATGAGTTTTCACTAAATATAATTATTGGAACTCAAATTCATTTTAACCCCAAATTGATTAAAACCCAAGTTTTTCCAACACAAAGCATATAGGAGAAAATGGAGACCGGCAGAGGACCCCTCGTGCGCACTTTGTGGATGATAGTTGGAGACAGTGGAGCACCTCTTGTTGCATTGTCCTACAGCAGCCCACATGTGGGTAGGGCTGCAACTTGGGTCGGGTTGAACCCGAACCCGACGGGTTGAACCCGATTTTTACATGGGTTGGGTTGATCAAATCGGGTTCGGGTTCGGGTTCGGGTTGGCCAATTCGGGTTGACTCACAAATCGGGTTGAGTTCGGGTTGGCCTCCGACCCAACCCGACCCAACCCGAACCCGTAAATTAATAGTTAAAAAAAGATCATGACCGTTTATTTTGTAACTTCTAATATGGGTAGTCCAAATTTTAGGTAAACCTAGCTAATCTTATGGGTTAGTTGGGGTTGATTTATTTAATTTACACATTATGTTAGAAATTCAGGTTGGGTCGAGTTGGTCCAATTCGGGTTGAAAATCGGGTTGGGGTCGGGTTGATCCAATTTGGATTAAGTCGGGTTGGGTCGGGTTGGTTTATTTAATTTCGGGTTGGGTTCGGGTTGTCCAATTCGGGTTGAAAATCGGGTTGGGTCGGGTTAGGGTTGAGTAGTTTGGAATTCGGGTTGGGTTCGAGTTGGGGTCAACCCGAACCCAACCCGCCCGAGTTGCAGCCCTACATGTGGGGTTGGTTAGGATAGTCCATGCAGCACATTTTATCTTTCGGCTCATTGGAGGAGCTTTTAGGTGGGAATGGAAGCAATGTCAATGAAAGGTAATAAATCCACTCGCACGGGTAATGTAGGTCCTCATCCCTGCTAGAGTGTAGGCTCTGTGGTAGACAAGGAACAACACTATATTCACAGGATAATACTAACTACTTTGAAAACTTAAGGGATCTAACGATCCAATGCGCGAGGGATGGGGCTGCCACCTTGCTAGGGCCAAATGTGTGGCGTGGGACGGGGGAGGTGTATACATTGAGGAGTAGGCTCGTATTCTGGCGTTGTCACATGGCCACCCTCTGTCATTTCTTTTATTCCTAGGTACTAAGCTAGCTCCCCCCCCCCCCCCCCCTCCTTACACCCATTCAGGCACGGTAACTGCTTTTACTAAATTTATAAAAAAAATCTAATTTTTTTAAAATAAAAATAAAAATTCAAGCATGTGTTGAATGAGTGTTATTGATTTTTTGCCCGAGGAGTGGAATGGGACCCCTCGAATGTGTAACTCTTGTATACATTTTTGATGTATAGAAGTTAGATGTACTGAATGCCCTGGTTACACGGTTGAGGAAGGAAGGGAAAGAATAAAAGAATTGAATGTTTGGGTTCAGTTTTAGAGATCACAACATTAGGTGTATATACGGGGCATAGTTCAATGTTTTGGGGGTAAAGATCTGGTTAACAAAAAAACAAATTGATCCAAACTAACAAGAAAAAGACAATCTTTTCAATACTCAATCAAATGTCTTCATTTAGACAATGACTTAAAATGTGTTTGATTAAAAAATATTCTAAGTTTTAGGTCTCTGAAATCGAACCCTTATTTTGTGGATAGAAATAACCGTCATTTGTTTAAAGAGATGGTTCGCAATACAATCATAGGTCTAGTTTCATGTATTTTATACTTTTCTAACTAGATATTTAATTCATTAGTATTTTTTTACATTAAAAAAAAACAGATTCATGCACTTTGTTATAATAATATACTTTCTCTCATATATGCACTTTGTCTCATATAATAATATATGAGACAATCATAGGTCTAGTCTCATATATTTTATACTTTTTCAACTAGATATTTAATTTGTTAGTATTTTTTTACATTAAAAAAAAAACAGATTCATGCACTTTGTTATAATAATATATAAGATGTGATTAATATTTTTTTTAAAATCAAAACATGCATGGATTGCACGCATAAATGGTATTTACCTAACATTTTCCTTGCTAAAAAGTAAAAAGGAAATGATATGTCAGCCCCCATTACGGTCTACACCGATTTTTTTATTAAAAAAATCATATATTCTCTAATTGAAATACATGTTATTATATGAGATGAAGTATATACTGAAATATATTAGTGTATTTTTTTTAAGTTAAAAAAATGATAAATTTTTTACGTCATACATTATGATAGAACCTCATATACTATAATGCACATTATATACTACATTATCACAGCGTATGAGTTTGTAAAAACGGACTACAAAAAATACGTGTATCAGCGCTAACCATGTGATTGATGGGCGAGCCGCCCACGCATCACGTGCCTTCGAAGGCCCAAATATGCAATGTGGTTTGATCAGAAGAAGCCCAGTTGCATTAAGCCCAAATTATCACTGAGAGACATATCGGGTATTCCAAACCTAAACGAAGGGCATTCCAGTCCAAATGAAAAAAACCACCAATCCCTTTTAATGCTCTCACCTTCACAAAAACCCTAACCCTCTCAACCTAAAACATTCACATCCTCCGCAGATCCCCACCGCCGCCGCCATCATGAAGTACAACCCGAGGGTCACCAGCTCCCGCCGCAAGTGCCGGAAGGCACATTTCACGGCGCCGTCGAGCGTCCGCCGGATCCTGATGTCGGCTCCGCTCTCCTCCGACCTCCGGTCGAAGTACAACGTCCGGTCTGTCCCGGTGCGCAAGGACGACGAGGTCCAGGTCGTGAGGGGGACCTTCAAGGGCCGGGAGGGGAAGGTCGTGCAGGTCTACCGCCGGAAGTGGGTGATCCACGTGGAGAGGATCACGAGGGAGAAGGTCAACGGATCGACGGTGAACGTCGGCATCAACCCTTCCAAGGTCGTCGTCACCAAGCTCAAGCTTGACAAGGATAGGAAGAGCCTCCTCGAGAGGAAGGCCAAGGGGAGGGCCGCCGACAAGGCCAAGGGCAAGTTCTCCGCCGAGGAGGTCGCCGCCGCAGCCGCCGCGCCGTCCCTACAGGAGATCGATTGATTGATTTGGAAGGTCTGTGTTTTTTTTTGTTTTGTTATCGGTAGATCTGCGAAGGACATGTTTTCATGGAAGGATATTCTATGTGTTATTTCGGTTTTAGATGTAATGCTGTTTTGAGATGTTATGTTGCGATGGATCTATGGCGCTGTAATGGTCTGAGTCTTCAATTTGATTGGAGATTTTATGGGTTTTTTATAATATATGTTCATGAACTTGCCTTTCTAGGGTTTATTTCTTGGTGGGGAAGTGATTGGTCATTTGTGTTTTTGTTGGTTGATTATATGCGTAAATGTGGATGTGGGTTATATTGCATGGATGCATGACCCTCTCGTAATCTGGATCTCATTTAGATTGGAAAGGATATATTTTTTGTTTTGTCTATCTGAGTTTTTATGAGTATTTTTATATATTTTTTCCAGGGTTTCTCAGTTTGATATGTCTCTGTCACGTGGATTTTGTTGGCTGATTGATAATGAGATCATGTTGGTTCACCTTTTATTTTTCAGTTTTTCATTGTAAATGTCTTCATTTTGTGTCCACTCCACTAGATATTACTATGACAGTATGACCTGATAAATGTGGGCATATATTATGGCATTTAATTATTCTGTTATTATTTTGTAGGTCCGTCAGTTGTGTATGCTTGAATTTTTGTGTATGGTGATATGCTGGTGTTTAGTTGAGTGGTGTTTGTTGTTTCACTGGATTTCTTAGGTTCTTCTATTTTTAATTTATAGCTTTCAGTGTCAGTTCTGTTAACTGTCTATAATTTTGCATCTGCATCCTAGGGTCTGTTTTCCATGGATGCATCTTATTATGAAGTTTTTTTTTTCTCTGACCCTTGACTGCTACATGATTTGTCTATTAGTGTCCACGAAATGCCATTCTGTTTTTAGTACTCTTTTGCATGAATAGATGGCATACCTTGATTATAAAAGGCATCATTTTTTTGTCTAGATGTAGAGATTGAATGGATGAAATGTGGGAATCAATGTAGAATGGACTGACTTGTGATGAGTAATGACTTCATTGGAGACATTGAGGTTTAGGAAGGTGGAAGGAATATTAGGATACTCATTAGTTTTTTTTTCCCGTTTGCAATTACTTTATCTTATAGCAACCTCCCATGGCGTCTCCCAATTATTTGGAGTTGACATTCAGAGTGATCATTGCAGTGGCCCTTGCTATTATATGTTTCTTGATGCATTTGTGAGGCTAACTTTGTTTAGTTAGTTGATCAATTACCAATACACCTCCCTCTATTAGGTTGACAGATAACAAGACCATCAAACATGTATCAGCAATGTTTGAGTGTTTTTGTACCCTTCCCACCCTTATTCTAATGTTTGTTTGGGAATTTGCAATGGAAAACATGTATCATAATCGTTAATCAAGCATGTATGCAATTTGCAATCTTGAGAATTCAGATTTTTGGTTCCAAAATTCTCTTGTCGCTCCTTATCATGCCTCATCTATTTTACATTCTTATTTGATCGATACAATCAGTGTCCATATTTGTCAAGTATGTCTTTGTTCACAGGAATGAATGTACGGAGGATCATGGTTTTGTTGATTGATTCCAATATATTATTGGATGCTATGTTTGCTTCTTCTTTTTTCATCTTCTGTAATCAATACATTGTTCATCATCATGTATTTCTCGTTGGCTTCATTATTCCATATATTTTTCCACTTTGGATTTGATGCTTTGCTCTTTGCCTTTGTTACCATGATATCTCTTGGTCAAGCTTTCTTCCTTAGTCGATAGAAACAATGTATGGTTACTTCAATATAAAACATTGACCCACAACTGAGTATTTCAAACATTTTGCAATGGTTGCATCTAATATCTATGATAGAGTACTTCAAACATTTTGCAATGGCTGTATCAAATATCTATGATAGAGTATTTCAAACATTTTGCAATGGCTGTATCTAATATCTATGAAGTATTTCAAACATTTTGTAATGGTTGTATCTAATATCTCTGATGAGTATTTCAAACATTTTCTAATGGTTGTATCTAATATCTATGATTTCTGGCTGCCTAGCATGCCTGCAGTAGGATAGTATCCTAATTAGAAGAAGAATGGTGACATGTTATGATATGGTGAGAGGTCTAGTTTTGTCTAACCATGAACTAGTATTGAAGAAATCTCTGTGGATAGGCCGTTATGATAGCAGATTTTTTTTGTGTATTTGACTTTATGGTGTACAGGAACACTTTAGAGAATCCATTTGTGTTAATGGATGCATATCTTATACAAGCAATACCTGGTACATTGGTAGATGTTATAAGAGGAATGAGAAGTTGAAAGGTTTGATCATTTTGCCAGATATGTTGTGAAGAAATATTATAAATTTATATTCTGTTACATGGGAAATAAAATTAATATTTGCAGTTTCATTGAAGCAGAGCGTTAGTTCAATCACCTGTCAATTTTTTTCAGCATGGAAATAGGTTTTGGTTATGTGATGAATGCTTGCAGTTAATGTATAATGTTATACATTTTTCTTATGGGGAGGGTTAGATCCACCCCCTAACCCCACCCGAGTTGTCTTTTTTAGGGTGGAGTTTCAACATAGAAAAAATGAGGAAAAAAGAGAGGAGAGATAACAGGGGGGTTGGGAGGGTGGCTGAGGTGGGACGGAGGGTGGCAGCACGGGGAAGGGAGGAAGAGAGAGAAAGAGGGAGAAAGAGAAAAAGAGGGGGAGGTGGAGGTGGTGGTGGCGGAGGGGACAGAAAAAAAGAAAGGTGGCCAACCGTCATCCTCTGCCGTTGGCCATGCAGCCTCCCTCCCAGCCCCAACTTCTCTTTCTTTCTCGCACTCCCCTGTTTTTTTTGGAAGTAGAACCCCACCCACTTTTTGTATTCTCATGGATGGGGTGGGGGGCTTTAGTTGCCCTCCTTGTGTTATTATTGTTGTTGTCAGTGTTTAGTAGGGGAGTGTAAATTATTAATAATAATAATAATAATAATAATAATAATTTATTATTATTATTATAATAAAGATGGATTGATACAGTTCATCCATAATTTACACATCCCTACTTCTAAAATATTATTATTATTATTATTATTAATTTATTAATAATAATAATAATAATAATAATAATAATAATAATATTTTAGAAGTAGGGATGTGTAAATTATGGATGAACTGTATCAATCCATCTTTGAATCACTGTATAAACTGTGCCAATCTATCTTGGAATTATTTATTATTAAGGTCAATGCTAGTTTGCTAGCTTGTGTTAGTTTATACCGTCGTAGTTGTCTGATTTTATTTTGAGACATGCCATGAGGATTAAACAACATTTAAATATCCCTGGATCACTAAAATATTACACATTTTGGTGTGCTGATGGACTAATACTTATTAGTCCTTTTGGCAATTTTGTTAGTGTAATATATGAAATCTAGTATATATTCTATTATTTTGTATATATATATATATATATATATATATATATATATATAGTCGAGTGATAGCGTGCGGTCGTCCGCACGGTGCGGATTCGACTACGGACCGTCGATCACGGGTCCATTGCATCCGACGGTCGAAGTGAATCGCACCCGACCGTCCGATGCGATGGACCCCGTGATCGACGGCCCGTAATCGAATCCGCACCGACCGCAATCCGCACGTAATCACGAGTCTATATATATATATATATATATATATATATATATATATATATATATATATATATATATTGAAACGATTAGGTGCGACGAACGGCGGGTGCGGCCACGACATGGGCCGTCCGTCCAATCACGGGTCCATCGCATCCGACGGTCGATGTGAATACATCCGACCGTCGGATGCGATAGACCCGTGATCGCGGCCGCACCCACCGTTCGCCGCATATAATCGGTTCCCTATATATGAAAATGATTAGGTGCGGCGAACGGCAGGTGCGGCCGCGACGTGATCCGTCTGATCGCGGGTCCATCGCATCCAACGGTTGACGTGAATCGCACCCGACCGTCCGATGCGATGGACCCGTGATCGACGGCCTGTGATCGCTGCCGCACTTGCCGTTCGCCGCACGTAATCACGTCCCTATATATATATATATAGTCAAGTGATTCAATGCGGGAATGCGGGAAACGACGTCGGTCGTTCGATCGCGGGTCCATCGCATCCAACGGTCGATGTGAATCGCACCCGACCGTCCGATGCGATTGACCCGTGATCGACGGCCCGTGATCGCTTCCCGCACGACCGCATTCCCGTACCGAATCACTTCCCTATATATATATATATAGACACATACACACATAAGTATGTATTTTATCTTTTATAAAAGAATGTGTTTCATCAATTCAATATATAATCAAAACATTTGAGAGATTGAAATAGGGTCAGATATAACATTTTCCCACAGTTTTATCCACCACATCCCAATCTCCCCCCACCACCCCCCCCCCCCCCCCCCCCCCCCCTTTTTTTTTTAACTGCAGTCGCCTTAACATATCAAGGGACGAACTCCCAATTGAACACTAAAATTAAAGATTGAAAACCAGCTGAATTTAAATTGGCTAAACATTAAAGTTTCAAAAGTACCAGATCACAAAGAACACAATTTAAGAACAAAAGGAATAAAAAAGGAACAGTAAGCACAACATGCATCGAAGCGTGGAAAACTATAGAAGAGATGTACAATGACAAGAGTATAGACATGTCAAGAAATCCCTGGGGAAATCTACTTTACATACAGACATACAATCACTGCCTCCTCCCAGTTTCCATATCATCTAGAATTGGACCGGTTTCTCGTTCACCGATCTCCAGCGAGCCTCCATTGCGCTCGGACGAACCATAACGTGTATCGACCTCCATCGGCCTTGATGTAAGATGGTTCGAAGAGTTATTCGTCTCTGCAAGTGCATGAAAGAATGCGTGTGGTCCCCAACCTGCATCATGTCCAAGAGGATCAGAAGAAAAAAAACCAGGAAACAAATGAACTGTATTATCAAAGAGGACATAGATACAGAGTCATTCCTGCAGTCCTTTCTCCTAACCTAATATTTACTAGGTTAGGGTAATACAGAAAGAGATGCATTCAATTTATTCTAGTATTTTACTTCTTGTTTTTGTAAAGGTAAGTGCTTCATTAAATAAGTGTAAAAAATTTCAAAACATGTTGGGGGGCTGCAAAAGGGACTGCAAGAAACTGTCCTAAACATTTTCCTATTTAAACACATTCGATTTATCTCATCAAATTCAACAACAATATTGAAAAACATTTGGTTTAATGTGGACAATGGGCAATTGTATTTTGTAGTTATGAATAGAATATGATGGCACAGATATCATTGCCTATAATGATGATCCTCACGAGACGTTTAACCTTTAAATGTCTGAATAATTACGGTTAAATTCATCAGAGAGATCCTTGGTGTGATGGACTAGGATTAATTTTAATAGACTGACAGTAATGTTCCACGTAAGATATTATAACCAGAGAATTTCAGTAATAAATAGTGGATTAGAAATCTATTGCAAAAAAGATTACTGCTTTTGTATCAGATAACCTGAGAGTAATCTAAATTTTCACGCCAATAGAACTAATTTTCAAATTGTATTTGAATTGCAACAACAATCAAGCAGTGTGTGAAGAAGAAATGATTGCAAAATTTTTTTTAAAAAAAAATCTCTGTGTAGAACATGGAATAGAAGGGTAGGAAACAAACCATCTGTGGAATACGGGGGTGGGAAAAATTGAAGATAGCAAAATGAGGCAACTGTCAATCCTGCATCACACATTGGTAAACAGTAAATATGTTGCAAAAGAGAGAGAAAAGGTAACTATCTGCACAGTAATCAAATAAACAGACCTAAAAGACCGCCTGCAAATACATCTTGCCAGTGATGCCAATAATCATCCACTCGAGATATTCCAACAAGAGCTGCGACAAGAAGGGGAAGGAATGCAATGCAAAGTTTTGCGACATGGCCACTGCGGTCAAAGGCTTTAATTTTCCCTGCTATGTACCACGCGGCAAAACCAAGACCTGCAAAAGACCCTGCGCAATGGACAACAGACAAGGTTACCTAGATATTCTCTGTTCTTCCCTACACTGCATCAATGAGTATCTGATCTCAATCAGAGGGGTTCAAATCACCACTCCCAAGTATAGGGGTAATCGAAGTTACTATAAGATAACTGTCTTCACAAATTAAAGGTTTTCCCCCTAAACAAAATCATGCAATAATCAGGGCAATTTTTTTGTGTGTGTGAAAGTCCAGGTTCAAAAAGGTTTCAAGGGAAATGCCACATGAAAGACATCTAGATGTTGACGGTGGGAATGATCACTGGGAAAGAGAAGAGATAAGCCTTTTTTTTTTTAAGAATGGTGCTCCCCATCAAAATCCCTTGACCTCTTTCGCAGAGGTGAGAGGTGCTTACCGACCTAACCAAAGTTCGGTTTGCAGTTTTTTTTCTTTTCTAATTGTTATTGCAGTAAACCTTCTAAATAGACCAGTGACAGTCTATGAACTTGCTTTTTAACTCAAACTTGGGTTATTATGTGCGTAGGAAAGGGCACGTCCAAGGGTGACAGGGACATGTAGCAGTTAGTATCGGCACCACACTGGATACAAACTCCAGTTTATAATGTTTGGCAAAAGCTTTAGTACATAACCTGGGAAAACTCAAACCAGAGATGTAACAGATTTCAAGACACGCAAATGTACCAAAAGCCTAGACATATTAGGCATGCAAAACCAGAGATCAAATAATCACTAAAAGCAGTGCCAGATGGTAAACAAATATGATTGAGCTCCTTACATGAAGTATGACCACTTGGAAAACTCTTGTGCCCTTCCTTGATCACACTCTTCACTCCATGACACACGACATTTCCTGTTACATTATTGTAAACCTGCCAATGTTGCAAGCTATAGTCTGTAATCTTATTATAGTATAGATAATAATATGCTATAAACTAGAATGACAAAATAAAACATTGAAAAAAAAAGATATCATGATAATACACACCGCCTTTCCATCTGGGAAACATCGCCAGAAGAAATCGGGCCGAGGTCGGCCAACGGCATCCTTGATCGCATCCGTTATGACTCCAGTAATAAGTACAGAGAATAGAAGCCCTATGTTTGCATAAGAAATCATTATCATGTGTTACAGATGAACTCATTTTTTAATAAGATGTGATAACTCAATCAACTGAAGACTAAAAAAAAGATGTACCTAATATGGCATGATGCAGATCATAAACATCCTTTCTGAAGATGTATATCACGATAAAGATTGCAATAGGCAACAAAATTCCAATCACCTTCACATAAATAAAACCACTATTATTTCATTGCACTTTTAAAAGACATCAAAAGTCTCTTATTTTATATCACGATACAAATGCAACACCAGGACCAGAACATACCGGAACAGCCCAAAATGGCACTGTGCTGCTTTTCAATGGATATTTCAGGTCTGTCATCATGTCCTGTCCTACAAACCGGTAAAATGGATGTATGACATTCAATATGACCTCTATTACTGCAAGAAGAATGAGTATAATCCAGTCATGCATATGGAATCTAGCCACTTTGAATCCATGTGATTTTATGGTGTGAGCTCCCAACTGAATTGGCATTTTTTCCTGAACAGAGAAAAGTGGCAAAAAGGAGAATAATTTTAGGGCTCAATTAAATCATATGAACTTTAAAAGTTGCATAATATTTAGTCAACCAAATCATAACAGAAAGTTACACAATCTATGCAAGCTCCTCACGGATTATTTAGGATGATCAGAAAATTTACTTGTCCAGCATCTTCATGAGAAATTTATTAATATAATTAAAATAATTTATGTCATGAAAGAAGAACATGGCTCCTGATTACTCAAATAACAAATGAAAATATAGTTAATTTTTTTTAACAATCTCAACAGTCTCTAGGGCTAAACAGGTTGTACAAATGACTACAAGTAAAAAAAAAAAACCTTCAGATTCTAGGTTTCTTATGTGCAAGTAAAATTCCTTTTTCAGTTTGTTACATGCAATATGATTCCTAAATCCCCTTCCATCCCAAGGGTACATATTTGTTCATGTATTGGCTTTAGGCCTTGTGCTATACTTTGTGACTGTCAACTTTTAACACCAATTTAAAAAGTTAACACCCTTACACTCAAGGTTTCCTTGACAAGTCACAGATTAATGTACCAAAAGATAAAATTTAGCATATAGGATGAGCACTCAGACCTCACAAATAAGTGACAGAAACGGGGAATTGTAAAACTCAAAAATCGAGTAACAGCTACCACACAACACAATTAAATGAATAGAGGAGATGACAGCTTCAGATATCCATCAATAGTAGTAAACTATCATGTCCTTAGTTACTCATTTCACCATTCGTTGTCTGCAAGATTTCAACACTGATTCACGTGAGATGACAAGCATAAAGTGCATTCATCTAGATACCTCAATTAACATCACCTATGATTAGACAGTTTTAGTAATTCTACCAATCAAAAAAAGATATAGTTATTCGTAATCCCTTTCCACCTTATCATATGTGCAGTGCTGATATATTTGAAACTTCATGGCCTAGCGTGACAGATCAGTATCGTCTTTCTGTATATTGCAATTATTAAATATTTAAACTAATTTGCTTCCTTGATAGCAGGCCTTATCCAAGTCTCATAAATAAGACTTGCCACCATACCTTAATTTTCCTTTAGCAACATTTTAAGAATCATTGCAGAACATATGGAATTGCATGCTGTGAATTGGTATTAAACCTTAGCCTTAAAGATTATCTTCCTCTGCGTCTTCCCAAGCTTGACTATGAATTCGATTAGAACCAAGAATGCCTTACGGAACACAATTTACAGGTTCAAGGCAGTTTGGACACCACCAAACATTCATCTATTATTTTCAAGTGTTAAAAGGAGATCTTCAAATAATTTTATAATAGTGAATCTCTAAAATTTATCACTAGGGACCTATTTTCTCCAAACACTACTTTGTGGTTCCCCAATACCTTAACACAACTAACAAATGTAGTATAAGACAAATCTAACTCATAAACATCAAATCACTTGCTGATCATGGATTATGTATTACAAAAAGAGAAATAATAGAAAAGGAAAAACCTTACAAAAACACAAGTTGACTCATTTAATCAGTTGAAATTCAGCAATGTTATTAGTAAAACCTTACTAGAGCACAAGTTTCTCTTTTAATCAATCAACATTCAATGACGTTAATGGGAAAACCTTACTATTTAATTCAAAACTACCGTTTGTTCCCAACCAAATCATACGCCCAAAAAAACAAACCATCACTTTTGTTCAATAACGAAAATCAATGGATCCTAAAGAAGTGACCTTTGCATAAGAACGTCAATTGTCAAAATCAATGGGTAGACAAAATACCCATCTTAATCAATACATAAAACTAAAGGAAAACGAATCCAGATCCCACATTTCCATACAAAATCAAATGGGTCAAGTGTCAATTCAACAAAATGCAAGAAATCTCAATTGTTGGGCAAAAAAGTCATTTTAATGTTAAAAAATCCATATAATCAAACACATAATCCAATCATAGAATACCCACATCTACCTTCTCCTCTATATGACCACACCAACATAAAATCAACACCCTAAATAAAAAAACAAAAAAAAAACCCCAGTATTCATACCTCTTTGTGTGAAGAAACCAAACTTTCCTCTAATGAATTCGACATCCAAAAATCCTACCTTTCTATCTGATTCTCTAAAAAAAACTTTCTTGAACACCATGAATGAAAACCAATAGAACTTGTAAACCACCCACACATACACATTATCTTTCAATTCATATAACCAGCTCAAAAAATATATATAAAACAAAATACGGACGATTTATCGATTGGACATTCGAAGATCAGACGGACCTGAAAAAATCTGAATAGAGACAGAGTCAGAGACAGAGACAGAGAGCATAGAAGAGCCACCAAAGCTGTAGAGAGAGAGAGAGAGCTCGCCGTGTTAATGTTTTGAATCGGCCATTATAGACGGTATAACTCGGCCGAGACGTAAATAATAATAAAATAAGGATCCATTTGCGCGTCAATTGATCGGGCCGATTCCATTCTTATAGATCGGGAATGGTTTTTCGGAAAGCCAGGATTTAATGGAATCATTTTTTATCTAATCTGAACGGTCAGAATTAATCAACATTAAAAATACTAATGTCTCTTAACGGTTACACATTGTAAACATCTTATCTTGGAATTATATTTATATTTATTTTATAGTGCATAAATAACTTGTAATCTAGTTCTATTGAATTGGTTAAATCTTTTATCCACTTTAAATTTTGATTTAATATATCTTTAATACACGAGCTATTTTCTATGAATGAATTAAATGATATTTTTTTATTCTTCAAAATTATGATAACTTATTTATTCAAATATTAAATAAAATAAAAAACTGATATTTTACTTAATAAAACATCATAAGATCCTCATAAAACAAATGTCTACAAGTCCGTGTAATTCGACTATGGACTTCTCTTCTGCGAGCGGAGGTTGAGGGGATTCGTCGAGCAATTCGTTTTGCCAGATCTCTTGGTCTACACAACTTATGCATAGGGTCAGATGCCGAGAGTTTAATTTGACTTTTACCAGTAGGAGACGGACCACCACAAATTCAGGAAATTGTGGCGGATATTTGAAGATAGACTTCTATGTAGGATTTTGTAAAATTTTGAAGTTCCTAGAGCAGCAATGACTGTCTCAGAACAGTTAGTTAAAATGGCTCGTTGAACTCAGGCATCGATTTATACCCGAGGTCTACATGATCAATAAGTGCGTCGATGTCTTACTTTTTTTATTTCTACCATGTTAGAAGGTGTAAGACAACTGAGGTTGTCTAATGTAAATTGATGTATATGTATTGTTTTTATACTTTTTGGTATATATATGCAAAATGCTATTGGCCTTCTTACAACAAAAAAAAAAAGTCTACAAGTCCCTCTAATATGTCTCGGTTAAACGGTTAATTGATTTAATCCTTGAAAAATGTTAAAATTTAAGACTGAAAAGTTTATTAAAATATTTTTATATTTTTTTAAAATTTATTTATTTAATAATAATAATTAATATATTTATTATGTTACCAACGGCCAACGTCTTGTTTTTTTGTTGATTACCCAACGTCTTTGATGTTTATGAAAAAAAACAACAGTTCTTTTTATCGGATTCCGAGAAAATGAGTAGGTTTTGCGCGTGTTTGAATTCAACATCCGACGGTGAAGATTGTCCAAGCATAGAAAGGACGGTTGAGATCGTTTCGTTTCATTCACCTTTTTTTAAAAAGAAGAGAATAAGAACTGCTGTTTGTTCGTCACATGCTATGGCATAACGATTTCGATTACGTGGATCATGACGATTAATCAATGATGTGACGTCCTTCGAAACCATCGCTTGTGACCGACAGACGATCATATACGATGAGTGGATCTTATATGGATTTTGAGTTTATTATATTTGGTGTGACAGAACTATTTAATGGTTCTTGCAGAGAATTCAAACAATGGAAATAGTGTTAGCAAGGAATTTTTTTTAATGTAACTCAGAAATTTTTTAAAACAAAACACTTGTTTTATAATTATTTTATTTATTTATAAAAATTGTTTTATTAAAATTTGTGTTTTGTTAATGTTATTCACTTGCATAAAACAAGTTTACAACCTCACCATGCATAGTTTGATGTATTGATAGTAACAAAAACAACTAACAAATGTAACAGTTTCTGCACATAATAACTATTCCATTAATGCAATAGTTATATAAATCAAGAATACAATTGAAGCTGAAATTTTTTTTTTAAAGGAGAAACATCAGCTCAATTCATTCAACAACAATATTAATTAATTTGGAAGTATAAAAAAGAGAGAGTACCGTTGCTTCAGGCGTGGTTGAATGGGTGTATTATTGTATTCAACTCTTAATTGCAATGATTGTTTTTACTAATAAAAATGTTACAAGTTAAATACAAATAGTATGATAATATGGGTAGAAGAATAAATGTAAAAGAATGATGAATATTTGTTTACAAGGAATACATACTTATGCCATAATATATAGCAATGAGCTAGTATTGATATTCTAAATATACATACTTATATTATCCACTCATTTTAAATCACTTATCACTTGTTATGAATCATAGAACTAAATATTAAATTATTTATTCACATTTTATAAATCAATAAGACAACAAATTTTTTATTATTATGCCTTTCAATAACAATAATTGAGAGCACAACCAAACATAAAATGATTTGTTATATTGATATAATTATCTTTATTGAATAACTTATATTATTACTCAAATGAGGGTGTAAAGAATGCACGGATTGCATACATGATTTCACATTATCCAAAAATATTGGGGTATACATATATATATATATATATATATAGAACCGATTAGGTGCGGCGAACGGCGGGTGCGGCCGCGATCACGGGTCGTCGATCACGGGTCCATCGCATCGGATGGTCGGGTGCAATACACATCGACCGTCGGATGCGATGGACCCGTGATCGGACGGCCCATGTCGCGGCCGCACCCGCCGTTCGCCGCACCTAATCGTTTCAATATATATATATATATATATATATATATATATATATATATTATATATATATATATATATATATATATATATATATATATTATAGATTTCCGATAATATGCGGTCGTGCGGTCGCGGGCCGTCCGATCGTGGGTCCATCGCATCCAACGGTCAACGTGATTCGCACCCGACCGTCCGATGCGATGGACCCGTGATCGACGACCCGTGATCGCGACCGCACCAACCGCACGACCGTATAATATCACGACTCATATATATATATATATATATTTCCGATAATATGCGGTCGCGATCGCGGGCCGTCCGATCGCGGGTCCATCGCATCCAACGGTCGACGTGAATCGCACCCGACCGTCCGATGCGATGGACCCGTGATCGTGACCGCACCGACCGCACGACCGTATAATATCACGAGTATATATATATATGGACGTGATTACGTGCGGCGAACGGCAGATGCGGCAGCGATCACGGGTCCATCGCATCGGACGGTCGGGTGTGATTCACGTCGACCGTTGGATGCGATGGACCCGCGATCGGACGGCCCATGTCGCGGCCACACCCGCCATTCGCCACACCTAATCATTTTCATATATATATATATATATATATATATATATATATATATATATATATATATATATATATATATATATATATATAATGAAACGATTAGGTGCGGCGAATGGCGGGTGTGGCCGCGACATGGACCGTCCGATCACGGGTCCATCGCATCCGACGGTCGATGTGTATATGTATATATAGTGAAACGATTAGGTGCGGCGAATGGCGGGTGTGGCCGCGACATGGGCCGTCCGATCACGGATCCATTGCATCCGACGATCGATGTGAATCGCACCCGACCGTCCGATGCGATGGATCCGTGATCACGGTCGCACCCACCGTTTGTCGCACGTAATCACCCCTCTATGTATATATATATCAAGTGTATCGTCACGAAAGGGAAGTTACGTTACAAAAGTCCTACATTGATTCAAAATTTTGTAAGGTTAGGTGGGCCAATTTGGAGATGAAGCAAACCAAATTTGGTCAACCAACACATGACTATATATATAATATAAAAGGAGCACATCTGATGGTAGAACAGTTGGTCCACTAGATTTCTATTCATTGAAAACGAAAGAACTACACATTCTCCTTTAGCTTTCACATTAAATTATACCATTATAAATGGTGCAACTCAACATACTAGTATTAAAAAAAAGGATTAACCTTGACATTGACCCAATCCTCACCCAAAGTAAGATTTGTGAGAGTTGTTGAAGATCAATTTTTTAAAAAAAGCATAAAACCGTTTGGTAGACATGTTTGCATGTTTGTTAATGCTTTGCTCATGGGATAACACTCATTCAAAGTCACAAATGCTTCAAAAACAAATAGCTTCCCATATATACTTCTTAATATTTATAATGTCACTAACTTGCACAAAATCAAATCATGTGTACAGAAAACACTAAAAAGAAACATGAACAAGTGTAATCACCAGATATTACAAAAAAAAAGATCATCATGAACAAGTGTAATCACCAGATATTACGAAAAAAAAGATCATCATGGTTGTAGTTAAAAGTTAAAACGACGAATTACGAGGCTGAATATACAAACCAGAAGACATGATATCATATGTTACTTCCTCCCAGCTTCAAGATCACCAAGTGTGGAGTTGGAGTTCTTAGGCTGTTGGTGTGTTGCAACAGTCAATGTCCTGTCTGCATTGAGGCTGTTAGCAGTGTTTGTTTGGCGAATGCTACCTCCAGTCTCCTCCAACATGCGAAAATACGCGTAAGTTCCCCAACCTAAGCACCAAAACACCCATAAAACCATCAGTAGATATCTTATGATGAATCAACTGTCATGAGAGGGGGTCTAATAAATTCATCATTCGCAATTTTTTTTGTATGTTTTATGAGACAACAATACTAGTACGCTTGTTGCAGTTAGCAACTTCACATGGATTGTAATCAAGACCATCATTAGTTTCATCAAAACCAGAGTTTGTGTCAGAAGGAATTAGATTATGCAATGATACGCGTAGTAGTTGACCACATCGTTATGGTCCTAGTTACTAGTTTACCCAACAAATCTAATGTGATAATGCGCAACAAAAGGATTCTTGATTTGCTCGGCGATTTTCTGAGAGCAGAATATACTATATGCAGAGGAGACGAGTAAAAAAATTGGCACAGTTCTTGATTTGAATAAAACATGCCACCTTTCACAATATGAGATATCCAGACAATTATACAAGAACCATTTCTTATCAGCAAATCAGTGCTTGTGACACTACAGAACAAGGAAAATATAAGATATAATACATTATTAAATGTTTTCTCATGAACAAAAGGGGAGAGAGAATTGATTACTGTGGACATATTTTTATAGAGAACATTGAAATTATATTTTAATACGTCTGCCCTCTCAAAATTGATCAACATTCTCTAAACATTAGACAAAAAATACAGCAATTTTTTTTTGGTCTAATTCCACTTGGCATAGCTTTTTCCCTAACACTAGTATGACACTGCCACTCCCAACTCCACAGAATGGAGAGATTTGACACATTCACAGCTGATGTCAAATATTGTTAAACCTATGAATACATCATTGTTTCTAGGATTACATATAGTTATGCTATGTTGTCAATTTTTTTGTTGTTAGAAATAAGAGAGAGAAAATAATAATGAAACTCTAAAACTCTTATTTTATTATAGAGGGACTAAAACTCTTTATATAATAGTACAAGATGGTGTTACACGTGTAACATACTAACAACTAATATAATAACAAAGTAAGATACTAATAAATCTAATATCTTTAACACCCTCTCTTAAACTCTGAAGGGTTGTACCTTTAGAGTTTAGACAAAAATGATATACTAAACAACCTTTTTTTAAACTCCTTCAATTATTAAGAATTGTGAACACGAAGACGCTCGGAGGGCATGCGGGCAGGTGTAGACTATCGCAAACAGGCAGCAGAGATAGCGCGCGGACGAAGGTGCCATAAGCAAAGAAGAAGAAATGCGATGCAAACAACGACGTGGACTGAGATTATTTAACACCCTCTCCCAAACTCTGAAGGGTAGAACCCTTAGAGTTTGCACAATAATGAAAAAGGTGACAACAGGCGGCCGGTGGCGGTTGGTGCAGATGAGCACTGACGGAGAAGAAGAAGTAGAAGAAACGCGGCACAGACATAGAAGAAGAAAAAGAAACAATTGAAGCCTTTCTGCAACACTGCAAACGCTGATGGCAAAGTGAAACGAAGCCTTTATAAAACACTGCAAACGCTGATGGTGAAGCGTAATGAAACCTTTATGCAACACTGCAAACGCTGATGGTGAAGTGTAACGAAGAAGAAAGAAACGCGACGCTAACGGCGACGCGGACTGCGCAAGACGAGAGGCGCGCTGACAGAGAAGAAGAAGAATAAACACGACGGTGCGTGAATACAACGATGGCGCACAGAAACGACGGTGCGCGAATACAACGATAGCACACGGAAACGACGGTACACAAATACAACGACGGCGCACGAAAAACGACGGTGCGCAAATACGATAGCACACAGAGGCAGGGATGCTGCATAAAAACGATGCCACTTGGCGAACGACGACGATGACACTGGATCCCAAAAGAAGAAGACGATCCAAGGAAAAGAAGAATGACGATCGCACATAAAAAAGACGTGTGCGAAGACAGCAATGTTGCGTAAAGAGACAAGCCATGTACATGAAGCACAGAGTAATGCGCTACGGATGATCGCAGGAAAATCCAAACAAAGAGGACAAAAGAATAGAGATCTCCGATGAAGAAAAAACACAAACGGATGCGTAGAGAACAAAAAAATGATCAAAATGAGTACCAAGATGACTATATTCGGAGTCCAAACGAAGCTGTAACAGTCCAAAAAAAACGTGATAGAACAGGGTCGGTGGTTGCCGGACGGTAGCCTGACGGTGGCCTGACGGTGGCAGACGGACGATACCGAACGGTGGCCGGTGACGGACGGACGGTTGTCGGACGGTGGCCAGACGACGTTCTGACATTGGTCGGATGATGTGCCTTTGGCGGGTCAGGTCGCTTGCTGACGGATCCGGGTGGACGGGCCGGGCTGGCGGATCCGGACTGGTGGGCCGGGCTACGAACCCGGCGAGTTGACGCGAGATCCGCGAATGGGTCGGATCCAGATCAGTGGCGTGCAGTCCGAGTACGAGTCCGCATGAAATCCCGGACGACGCGGGATCTCGCGTGGATCTTCACGCGATGCAATTGGCGCTCGGACGCGATAATGTCAGCGCGCGGATGGGAGCGGTGCTCGGACGAGTATGCTGGGCAGTGCGCGGACAGGACGGGTGTGGCGCCGACACGGACGGGTGCGGTGCGTGAGTACAATCAGGCGACACTCAGGCACAGACGGGTGTAGCGATGAGGCGGTGCGCAACAGACGACGTTCGTGCATGGACAATGATAAAAAATTTGCGTTAGTGTATGATAGAACTATGATAGTATACATTATAAGGGGCTTAAAATGGACTGAATGTATCAATTGTCGTGGATAGATGACTATAAAAGTACATAGACTTTCCCCGTGACTCTTCTTGCAAATTGTGTAACAGTGTTTATATTTTTTTTGAGATGTATATTTTTACTATATTTTTTTAATAAATAAGTTCGTGTAATTTTTTTAATACACACTTGTAGATGAATAGAATGAATTGAATATATTTTTTTTATTTTTTAATTAAATCTATCTGTCAATATTACAAACTAAGAATATTTTCAACTTTCTTCCATATCATCTCTTTTTATTGGTTTATTTGTTTTATATTATGATAAAGATGAAACAAAGTCTATTTACTTGTGTGTGTGTGTAAAGT
The DNA here is from genome assembly GCA_030737845.1 of Acorus calamus. NCBI lineage: Eukaryota > Viridiplantae > Streptophyta > Magnoliopsida > Acorales > Acoraceae > Acorus > Acorus calamus. Next base: position 6,334,102 of record CM060860.1, read on the forward strand.
GAAGAATAATGTATCCATATCCACCAAATCTAATGTAATATTTTTGTTAATGGGTTTTTTTACATATATATATACATCTAAAAAAATCACATTTTATCAAAATACTTCTGATGATTTGATATTTCTAACAATACTTTTCAAAAGGGTTTAAATTATGCATGAATACTGTTTTTTACCTCATTTGAGGGACATTGATGATTATAAAGTTTTAAATGGAAAATTTTAACAATATAAGATTGGTTGAGTGATATACATGCAACAAATCTTTTTTAGTTGTTTCATATGTAACTTCATAACATACTACATATTCATCAAATCTCATTAAATGTCAGAAAATTTATAGTTTTAATACACTTTTAAATGTTTTTAGATTTATTTAGATAACTATTTTTATCAGCAAATGAGTATATCCACTTTTTATTTTTATTTTAAATTTTTTTTTAGTAGTACAAAGGCATGTACAGGGCGACGCGATAGCCCCAACATAGACCTAGATCAAACATGTACCTCTCAAACAAGTTGTGAGCCAGGACCACTGAAACCAGCCCAAAAGGTGGGGACTACTTTTTATTTTATTGGTGGTTTGTTCTTGAAGATTCATCAGCATATCATATTATTTAAAGGGTTGTAGGGATATACGTGGGGTTGATTTATTGTATTCTATTTTATTTATTTTCTTATTAAAAAACATTCATTTGGATTAAAAGGTAAACAATAATAATTTTTATGCCTCAATTCATATGCCCCATCTAAAGCCCCATGAAATGGCAAATATGAAATATCTAAATTACCCTTCATTCCCAAATTGTGTTTTCATATTGTAACCAATCCCACAATTAATGGCTCACAATCAATGGAGGTGGTTATGATATGCTTTTTTTTTTCAATAAACAATTCAATTCAAAGAAACAAATTGAAAACCCTTACTATCTGTTTCGTCTATACATATTGTTTTTTCCACGATCTGTTTTTTTTTTCCGAAAAAAATCATATCAGTAAAAAGAGATTGTGATCACGAAACGCATATTGATTCATCTATTTTACAAAAATAGAAAATTCAATTCGATTGCAATTTTGCGAGGATTTCGATTTTGATTTCGATTGCAACCTTTTTTATCTTGTGTTCGGTTCGTGGAGCAAACATTGGTGATCCATTCAGGTATCTTGAATCTGTATCTGTTAATTCAAATCTACATACATCTGTATCTGAATTTGAATTCCAGCCCATTTTTTGAAGGTATTTGTTAATTCAATTCCAGATACACCTGTATCTGAATTTGAATCTCAGCCCATTCTTTTGAAGGTATTTGTTAATTCAAATCCAGATACACTTTTATCTGAATTTGAATCTCAGCTCATTCTTTGAATGTATTTGTTAATTCAAATTCAGATACACCTTTATCTGAATTTGAATTCCACCCCAATTTTCGAAGGTATTTGTTCATTCAAATTCAGATACATCTGTATCTGAATTTAAATTTCAGCCTATTTTTTTAAAGTATTTGTTAATTCAAATCTAGATACACATGTATTTAAATTTGAATTCCAAATCTATTTTTATGGGAAGAAAATTGTCATTTTCGTTCATATGGTTTCACCCAAATCAAAACCCTAAAATTCAAAGTTTTTAGAAATATGTTAGGTTAAGGAGAGGATTTAATGGTGCCACTTTTTGTGGGATTCAGTTATGAGGTTTAATTTGAATATTAGTTAGTTAGAATTTTTTTTAAAATTATAAAAAGGGTAGTTTTGTCATTGTCATTTTGGTAATTAGAAAAAGTCAAATAAGAAAACAATAGGAGAGTGCACCTATTGGGGCTCACAAATGGGACTTAATTTCTAGGATCTAGGTAGCAGCACTGAAAGGTAGAACATCATATTATTTTATTTTTTATTTTTGTTGGTGGGTTTTTCTGACTTTTTCATAAAGAGTTATTAACATATCATATTATTTATTAATTTTATTTTCCCACACATCCGGTGTAGGTGAAGATTTATTTCACTAATCAAAATATTTCATTACATAAAATACATAAATTAAAAAAAAATCAAAACATATATAAAACACAAAACAAGTTGTAAAAAAATTACCCCTAACATTTTCTATCGATATTATAAACATAAAAAGAAATCCTCAAAACACTTGAGAAATAACAAATATTGCACATAAACTGCTCTTAACATTAACCTGAAAGATTATACACACAATATATATATATATATATATATATATATATATATATATATATATATATAGAGGAACATGATACGGTGCGGGACGTGCGGTCGTGCGCGAACGACCACGGGCCGTCGATCACGGGTCCATCGCGGGTCCATCGCATCGGACGGTCGGGGGCGATTCATCTCGACCGTTGGATGCGATGGACCCGCGATCGGACGAACGACGTCGTTCCCGCACGACCGCACGTCCCGCATATTATCATCGACCTATATATATATATATATATATATATATATATATATATATATATACGGGGCGATGGGGTGCGGTCGTGCGACTGTGCACCCCGAGCCACGGTCATATATATATCACCAAACCAATGTAATGCATGTAGACAGTCACTGTTTTTTTCTTTATAAAAAGTTTCTTTTTGACGAGGACTATTGTGCTAACATGACATAGTCAGGGAACATTACACCTAAGATATCAATTGGAAAAGAAGAAAAACAAAGGTCTCCTGCATTGGGTGCCTCAAAAGTCTTTGTTCTATATATTCCTTCTCTGGTATCTTAGCTTAGGCCAGGTAGGACATCAATCAATTTTATTTAATGATAATTCTGTCACTCACTTTTAGTCCCTTATTCAAGTTGCATGCAGTACTGAGTCCATGAAAGCTGTTCTGGCTGTTGAATGTATTTGTCTTATTCTGACAAACAAACAGCTCCCATATATACTTCTAATAATGTTTATGATATCACTAATTTGCACAAAATCAAATCATGTGTACATCAAACACTGAAAAGAAAATTTGTAAGAGGCAACAAACACCAACAAGTGTAATCACCAGATATTACCAAAAAAAAAAAAAGATCATCATAGTTGTAGTTAAAACGACGAATCACAAGGCTGAATATACAAACCAGAAGACATGATATCATTGTTACCTCCTCCCAGCTTCAAGATCCTCAAGTATGGAGTTGGAGTTCTGAGGTTGTTGGCATGTTGTGACAGTCGATGTCCTGTCTGCATTGAAGCTGTTAGCAGTGTTTGCTTGGCGACTGCTACCTCCAGTCTCCTCCAACATGCGAAAATACGCGTAAGTTCCCCAACCTAAGCACCAAAACAACCATAAAACCATCAGTGGATATCTTATGATGAATCAACTGTCATGAGAGGGGGGATCTAATAAATTCATCATTCACAACTCTTTTGTAAGTACCACGAGACAATAATGCTAGTACACTTGATGCAGTTATCAACTTCACATGGATTGTAATCAAGACCATCATTAGTTTCATCAAAACAAGAGTTAGTATATGGAGGAATTAGATTATGCAATGATATGCGTAGTAGTCGACCACATCGTTATGGTCCTAGTTGCTAGTTTACCCAACAAATCTAAGATGATAATGTGCAACAAAAGGATTCCTGATTTGCTCGGCGATTTTCTGAGAGCAGAATATACTATATGCAGAGGAGACAAGTAAAAAAATTGGCACAGTTGTTCTTGATTTGAATAAAACATGCCACCTTTCACAATATGAGATATCCTGACAATTATACAAGAACCATTTCTTATCAGACTGGATGCAAATCAGTGCTTGCGACACTACAGAACAAGGAAAAATATAAGATATAATACATTATTAAATGTTTTCTCATGAATAAAAGGGGAGAGAGAATTGATTACTGTGGACATATTTTTATAGAGAGCATTGAAATTATATTTTAATACATCTACCCTCTTCGAAATTGGTCGACATTCTCTAAACATTAGACAACATATACAGCAATTTTTTTTCCTCCAATTCTACTTTGCATAGCTTATTCCCTAATCCCAACTCCACAGAGGAGAGATTTAACACATGCACATATGATGTCAAATATTGTTAAACCTGTGAATACATCATTGTTTCTGGGACTACATATAGGTATGCTAATGTTGTACAATTTTCGGTAAATGCAAGTTCCTTAAAGTTGTTTATTTAGTAAGATTTGCCAAAGAGTGACAAAGAATTACCAAATCTAAATAAGCAGGAAACAGTGGAAGGCATTGTCCTTCATCTTTCTTTCTATAAAATTAAGAATACACAAATGGACTAAAAACAATATATATGAGTGTAAATCACAATGCACCAAATTATATTCATGGATAATTCCCTTACATGCATATAAAGAATCAACATTCTTCTTCCCTTTTTGTTTGAAAGAAGTGTGAGGTGCACCAAATTTTGTTAAATTTGGATGACACACAAGAATCAACAATTTAATTGATTCTTTCTTGAGCATACATGAATTCTTGTACAGAATCACATATCTAGCTAATTGAAAAATGTAATAGAAGATACTTCATTATTCATGTTAACGTGAACAGACTTCGGTTCTCTATGTACTCCTGTAGCCACATACAAATGAAGATGTATGTAGAATGTAGTCATGCAAAAGAAATGGTCAAAACAAGTAAAACAATTTCTTATTCTCCATGAAAAACAAATGTTAGGTGTGCCCGAAGAAGAAAAAAAAGGAGCAAAGCACTTCACAATGGCTTCATTTAAAATAGGTTGATGCATAAACTGTAAAGTCACAGTATTAAAAACTAGGCGACAATGGATAAATCATGCAACTTCTATAGCTCATATAACTGGACATATACTTTGAGTTCAAGCCATGGCATGGATGATCTAAAGCATATGCATTTTATCTTTGATGAGTAGAGTGTAAGGACGTAAATCAAAGCATTGCTTATTATGTATAATTCAATTACATAGATAAGCACATTGAAGGCGGTCAACAAAACAATATGAATCAATGTTCGTCGCATCACATTGCTTACCATTTTCATGATAGGGAGCAGGGAAGAACTGCAGATAGCAAAGTGTTGCAACCACAATGCCTGAAAGAGAACATCACAAGGAGGGGGGGGCGGTGTTAATATCAAGTTTTAAACATAATAATCAACACTTATCTAACTATACACAATGATCAATCATTGCTACAAACCTAGGAGACCTCCAGCAAATACATCTTCCCAGTGGTGCCAATAGTCATTCACCCGTGATATACCAACAAGAGCTGCGACAAGCAGAGGAAGAAAGACAAGGCAGAGCTTACTGACATGACCTTTGTGATCAAATACTTTTGTCTTCCCTGACAAATATAATGCAAGAAAACCAAGGCCTGCAAAACACCCTGCATAACGAAGGTCAAATGATCAGGTTCTATTTCTTCATCATGTGAAATACTAAAACTTTCTGAATGTTTTTTACGGCCTAAAATTGCACTAGTTTGCTCCTATAAATACTTTGAAATGTTATCCAAATAATTGACACACCTCATAGGTAACAAGTAAAAACAAAACTTGAGCTGAACAACAGAAGGGAAAAAGGTGATCCTAGTCTTTCTAATATAAATACCTATGCACTTAAAATTGCTATGTTGGAGTAATAGAATACTTTTCCCAGTTTGGGGTGTGGAATAAGGATCAGATAAGGCAGGAATATTCAAAAACCTTGATTAAACCAAGCAAAAAAAATAAAATTGTTTGATTCAGAAGAATAAAATCTGATAACTATGTTCGGATAAATTAGTATTAGTCCTACAGTAATTCTAAGGGGAGACTAAAATAACCTATCCATGCCTTCTGCAATCCAAAAAATGACTAAAGACAAAAATAATGATTACAGAATAAGAAAAATGCAACCAAACAAAAACTATCCAGATAGCTATCTATCCCAATATACCACTCTATCTCTGATAAGACTATGTCGCACCCCAAACAACAGCTTATGACTTAAAAAAAATTGAATCAACTATGTGCCCCTTACATGAAGTATGACCACTTGGAAAGCTCTTATGTCCCTCCCTTATGAAACTTGGCACTCCCTTACAAATGACATTTCCCGTCACTAGATCATATACCTGTCCAGAATATGTATTAACAGTGCACTTATCAGATGAACCGAGCTAGGCTTTATGATAAGAAATTATATCATTGATAAAATTCTAACAACTGAATAGAACTCACATCTTTTCCATCAGGAAAACAACGCCAGAAAAAGTCTGGCCGTGGTCGTCCAACTGCATCCTTGATTGCATCCGTTATAACTCCAGTTATGAGCACAGAAAAAAGGAGGCCTATTGTTGCATAAAGTTCACACAACAAGCTCATAAATGCTTTTTATATGTTAAGTGTTCATATTTTTAATAATTATACAATGAAAATATAGTTACCTAGTATTGAATGGTGCAAATCAAAGACGTCTCTCCTAAGAAATAGAAGACAAGCAAAATGGAAGTTGGCAACAATACTGCAATAATCTAAGAAAATCACACGGTTTAAGTCAGAATTGGTATTTGCCTAATGTAAAATTTTATATCTGACATGGAGGAATTTAGTTAAATATAAACTCCTCAATAAGCATCAGATATTCAGATGTTCACAATAATCAGATGGCTACAGAGTGAATCAATTATCATGAAAAATTGGTTGTAATTAATATATAAGACCACAAATGGCTGGTTATGGTGTGATGAAACCTACCGGAACAGCCCAAAATGGAACCGTGTTGTTTTGCATTGGATATTTTAAATCAGTCATCATATCCTCTCCCACAAAACGATAGAATGGATGGATAATATTCAAAATGACCTCCACAATGATGAGTAGTATAAGAATGAACCAATCATGCATATGTGTCCTTGCCAGCAGAATTCCATGAGTTCTTATTGTGTGCACACCCAGCTGAACTTCTCTCATACTGACCTGGAGAAAAATTTGTTAGCCAGATTCAACTCAAATGGAAGGAAAATGGAGTTACACAACTATAATCCAAATAAAAGGTAGATGCACCATCATCACACATGTTAAACATAGTTCATAATTCAAGTATCCAAATACATTACAAAATATAGGGGTAACACAGAATTGCCTGGCCCAATCATGATAAATTATAAATAAAAAAAGCATCAAGACTTCATCAAAACAATTTTTTATAACAAAAGTTAAAGTAAAATGTGAGAAATTATTGGATTGATAGGGCAACAAATATGTGCTTCTCTCTACTATCAAAATGACATATTAGAATAGAGTGAAGTGTTAAGATATTTGACTGACATCAATATCAGAAATGTGGCAAGTGCGACATAAGAAAAGGTAAATGAAATACTTTCCAACATTATATTAAAGAATAAATGCTAATAATCATCAGAAATATCTTCATTCAATGTATTAACACTCTCTAATCACAGTAATAAAAAAAATCTTCATCGATCCTCATTACTGTACAACTTGTGTCCATGTAAAAAATTTCCCAAACCATGTTATGGGCTTTATAATACCAAGCCAGCTTTCTTTCTGAATTCAAACCATATACTTGAAGTACACTTTAAGGAACCTTAAACCCAGTCTCCAAAAACGTAATCCAAGCAATCTCTACATACTACATATTGAAAATAAACCACATATTCAAAAAATGTCAAACATCAACTTTTATACAATCTTACACTGAAAACGAACTTGTCATCAAATCATTTCAAGTTTTCAACAAACTAAACTTCCTTAAAAAAAAAAGTATACCCAATCAGTTTTCTTGTACTCTCCTTCCCAACCCAATATCAGGAGAGTAATATATGCCATCTTAAACAACATGTAAACCAGTGATCACAAGATACCCATCTTGTACTACATCATTGTAAAAAATTGCCTCCTTGTGGACTCAAGTAGAGAAATTCAAAAAAACAATGCACCACTATTTGTCTACACACAAAAAACTGAACAAAATAAAAACATTCAACCAAAGAAGGGAGAACATATACAAAGAAACAGACCATGTTATGTACAGAGGATAAGAAACTCATTCAATATTGATACAAACCTTATCTTGAAGCGAATCAATTGCAGACAAAATGGACAGTTAGAAGAAAAACAAAAACATAAAGAGCCAAAGCAGATGAAAAAATGTTGGTTGGTCTTTGGCACTTCTTTTTGAAAGAAAAGTGAAAGCAGAGACAAAGAGAGAGAGAATGTGTTCAAATGGGGAATTGTTGGCGCTGGTCCGTAGGACTCGCAGAACAGTTTAAACATCGGATTTTTTTTTTCTTTTGAGGGCCACGTCCCCTGTAAATCTGTAATAGGTTTTTTATATATAAAAAAAACAGTGAAAATTAATTCCAATTAATTTTAAGTATTTGAAAGATCTGATTATATTTTTAAAATCCCAAGTTTGTTGGGTACTATTTTTAAGGAAAATGATTCACAGCCCCATTACATAGGCCTCATGTAAGCCCTTAAGGTGGCATTGATGACATTACCCATAATACCCTTTTATATCATCCTAAGTCATCTACTATTTTAAAAAATCATTCTGGTCTGTCTGTTTATCTCTGGTGACCAATGTCACCAACTCTGAATTCCTCTCATCGTCCTCTATCATATGAGAGGTGGTTGGACTACCTTTCAAGCCTTCCTCCAGCCTCCACCTCTTACAACCTCCATCTCCACCGTTTTTTTTTAATTCAGATACATTTCAAATGTATCTGACAAACCAATTGCATCAGTTTATGTGATTTTTTTCACATGTTTTTGTGATCTGTTGTTTTGACGTTGAAGTTTGAATCTATAATGTTATTGTTAATATTTAAAATCAGTTACATATTCATAATTTTATTGGACTTATATGCATTAATTTTTAAAAGATAATTACATTTCAAATTAATTTGGAGATTTATACACTTTTTATAAATAGTTACATTTATGAATGTAACTGCTTTGTTATATGAATATATTGTAAAAATTATTTATATTCACAAATGTAAATAGCTTTTTTGTGCAATTGATCGATTTGGCTATCGTTTTCAATGTATGTTGATTCATATATGACCTTTCTTATTATTTTTTTTTTACATTTATTACAATTTTTTCTTGAATTTGGTGTTTCATATTAAATATGGTAATCTTTAATATGGCTTTTGATTATAATTTTTTCTTTGAATCTGGTGTTTGATGTTAAATATATTTTTTGAAAGATTTGATAGTTTTAATGTTATATTAGCATATGATTGTATTACATTTTCAAACTAATATGAACATTTATGCATTATATTTTGTAAGCCAGTTATATATTTGAAATATAACAAATGTTTACATGCCTTAAATTATAAAACTCAGTTAACTGAACTATTTGTACAATATATTTTGAAACTAAGTTATATGCACGAAATGTAACTGACTTTTTTTATATGATCTTAATGTTTTATCAAAAGTTAGTTACATTCATTAAAAAGTGGATATGAAAGTTGAAAAATGTGGAATCTAGAGGATGACCAAAAAGGTAGTCGAACCACCTCTCATATGATAGAGAGCGACGAAAGGAATCCAAAGATGGTGACGCCATTCGACAATGATGAGTATGTTGGCCGAAATAGTTTTTTTAAGTGGTGGATATGTATTAGAAAAAAACAGGGGTAGTTATGTACTTTGATTTTTTGCCTTTTATAAAGGATAACTAGACATCTAATAGAAATTTGACACCTCATGAGGCCTATGAATGATGCTTATATAATGGGGCCTATGTAGCAGAGCTCTATTTTTAATCCTTCATATTTTTTATCTTTTTTTTCTTTCAATTTTATTAATGTTTTTATATTTTTCACAGTGTACACCAGCAAAATTACAGGATACAGATATAATTTAATAATGTACATAAATAGTGAAGAAGTGATAAAAATGAAAAATATGAGTGAACTTCACTTAACTGTATTTAGGCAGAAGGGAACTTAAAATAAATCCAAATACTATACACACCTTAAAAATAATTATAGTTTTTTTTTAAACCTGGAATTAGATTTTCAAAAAAAAAAATATATATATATATATTATCATAATTTTGTGTTTGATAGACAGAAGAATTCACTGTAGAAGAACGGAGGATGCCACGTAGGATTCACTTGGTTACGTGGCACTTGCCAGCGTGGCATGAATAGTTGGAACTCCATGAACGCTAGCTGTGGGCTGGGTATCCCAAGAGCTGTTGTCGGCCCATGGGCCTACTCAGTACCATGTATACTGTCTCTCACATATCTGATAGTTTTCATATAAATTTTAAAGCACATTTTTTATTTAGATATATTATTTCTAAATAATCAAGACGCATTGAAAGAAGTGAATAACTAAGTATACACTAACCAATTATATGCTCAATTATTATTTAATGCTCCGAATGATTGTAAGAATGACTCGGTATCCGTTCATTTAGAATTCTATATTCCTGCTATCATTAATACACATCTTAAAAAAAAATTTATCTTTAATTTTCATGAAATCTACTCGATCTATATTTTTGAAAAGAATTTTTTCGGATCCAACTATGATTTTTTTTCTTCTACATATTAAAATAAACTCCAAACAAAGTCAAAACACATTAGAAGTACAAAATGAGTATTGCTTTTTCTACTAAAGAAAAATCATTAATAAATCACAGCCTAACTTAGATGGGCTCTAAATAGTCCCAAAAATTTATCCCATAACATGAGCCACATCCATCTGCTCGCACCCCCAACTGGGATTAATTTAACCCTATGATTACAGTCCTTACATAAGTCCTAGTTACAGTCATTGTAGTCATTTTTTTAATTTTTCAAGTAAATAAACATATGTAATTCATTAGAGCAAATATAATGCATGTCCTTATAACATTAACCTGGAAAATTACACACACAGATCATCATCAAAAGATTCAAAACCAATGTAATGCATGTAGACATTGTCACTCTTTTATTTTTTTTCTTTATAAAATAAAATATATTTCTTTTTGACAAGGACTTGTGTGTTAACGTGACATTGTCAGGGAACATTACACCTAAGATATCAATTGGAAAAGAAAGGGTTTCCTGCATTGGGTGCCTCAAAAGTCTTGTTCTATTCCTTCTCTGATAGGCCAGGTAGGCCACCAATCAATATTATTTGATGATAATTCTATCACTCCCTTTTAGCCCATGTAAGCTGTTCTGGCTGATGAATATGTTTTTGTCTTCTTCTGACAAAAAATTCTTCATTTTACACACCCCTATGCATTATTACATAGGGTTCTGTTTACAAGTAGATTGAAAAAATTTATTAGAGTACGTTTTTATAAAAATATATGTTTTTTATTTATTTATCAAATGTATCTCAAATCCTTTGAGACAAAAATTAATCATTCGGGTGTCTGCACCGATCCACTCGGAGATTTACCTACAAAAACTTGGGTATGTCGATGGTGGAAATCAAATACGCGTCAATAGAAAATAAACTCATGGTGCTAGCTAACTCGCCGAAATGTTAGTGGGTATGAAAATATATTAAGAAATTAAAGAAAGGACTGTGCATAGAGGAGTTCTATGAAAATACAATTCATTGAAATTTTCTAAAAATTGGTTCCAAACAATCTTTTTAACTAAGATAACTTTTTTTTAATTTATTTTGGCTTGATTAACTTCTACAAGGTTTCGATAAGTGAGTTGTAAATGAATATTTTCTTAGATGTTTTTAGTTGTGAATTTTTATTTAATTTTTCATTTCTGTAGCATCAAATATGATGTATAAAATCTAGTAACGACTGATGGTAAAAAAGAGAGTATATCATATATACCCAATCTTTTAGACGGGGATTGGAATAGTCTATTTCTGTGATTAATAAATTTAACTTTTATATCATTTAAAAATTATCACATTTAATAATTTCACTCACATCTCAAAATTTGATACATCTCTGACATAGATTGTCAAATACAAACAACTAACATTATCATAGAATTGTTTCTTTTGAAGTATGAAATTTTTGTTTATTTTTTATCCATTAACAAAAGATGTATTTTATGTTTTTGGTGAAAATAACACATAATACAGTTAAACAATAAAATCTATTGCTCTGCATGCATAGAATATTATCTATTGTTGACTATTACGACAAATAATATTATGTTCAGTGTTGATTTTTTATGGAGGTCTAACGGTAAGGAGAAAACTAAGATTACAATGACAAATCAAATGATGATAGATTTTTCCACATATTTTATAATATGTAGGTTTTTATTTAAGATGTAGGCTTTAAACTTGAATTTTAAAATATAAGATATATTATCTATTAAGGTCCATCATCCATGAGAAAGCAAACATCAATGTTAGTTAAGTGGTACATGAAGGTGTGTTACAACCCAATGTTTTACGTGAGGTCACAATTAATGTTAGCTCAACCCTCCAACCAAAATTTATAAAGTGAATTAAAAAACACAGAGGTGGGGCCATTTTGAGAATTGGAGTGATTGAAAGAATCAGTGGAGCCTAATATTTGAATGGAATAAATTATCCTGAACTTAAGAAATGATATTCCATTATTATGACCAAATTTAAGCAAATCTAATCCATACAGAGATTATAATAAATTTCAAAAGAGGACCCACAATACCATTCTTTAAATTGCAGTGTGTACAGCCAAAAGAATTTGTCACCATCAAAAAAAGTCTTTAAGCATAACATTCAATTCATCTAATCATCTGTCTCTATTTTTTTTATATTTTGGTGGAGGCGCACACAAAGGATAAATCGACCCATATGGCACATATTTTGATATTTTAATATATAACAGAATGCATGGAATGCATATATTTTTTATATTATTCATAATAAAATATATAATGACATAGTATAATATTATATATTATTAAAAAAATATATATAATGTGTTAGGTTATATGATACATGTAGAATAACTGTAGAAATATCCGGCTACAACGAAAGGAAATTATTTGTGTAATTTAATTTAATTTAATCATGATATGAAAAAAAAAGAAGCAAGAAGACAAGACAATAGCAGAGGCTGCTGTCAAAATATTTGAATAAATAAAAGCATACACAAATAGGGAGAGAGTGAGTGGTTGAAAACAATGGTGAAGGTGATAGGATTGCTAGAATTTCTTTGACTATATTGTTTCTTTTTTCAGAGTCTAAAACGTGAGCGAGCTATTTAACTTCTTATAAAGAACATAACAATTGTTATATACAATCTTCATTACATACTCGCTTGTAGTTTTATATATCTCAGTAGCAATCCAATAGAAGAATACATGTTTAGATGATTATAATTATTCTTTAGTAAAAGAAAAGTAATGTTTGGTTAAATATACTTTGACGATCAAATCAATAAAAATTAGAGAAATTACTTAGGGGTCCATGTAATCACCCGTTTATTATTTTTAGGTCCTTGAATATTTTTAAGTTTTTTTAGATCCTTAAGACGGTGAAAAATTATCTTTACATCCCTCCAATCGAATATTGTTCAAAAATATAAAAAATATCATCGTTCAATTATGCAAAGGTTAACAATGTACTAGGAAGTGTCAACAGTGTACTAAAAATACTTAACAATATACTAGGAGTGTTTACAGTGTACTTAAATAATTGGCTGAGGGGCATTTTATGCAAAGATTAACAATGTACTTGAGAGTGTTAACAGTGTCTTGAAAATATTTAATAATGTATTAAGTAGTGTTAATAGTGTACTAAAATAATTGAACATGAACATCTGGCTGGATGGACCTAAAGATGATTTTTCACCGCCTTACGGATCTAAAAAAACTTGAAATTTCCAAAGACCTAAAATTAATTGATGGGTGAATACATGGACTTTTAATCCCCGTTTGGATAGCGGAATTGAGTTATTCTGGATAGATAACTATGCCAGTATAGATAATAAATTTATATGAATAAGAAATTTTATATTTGGTTGTGTTTTTTTTATTCTCATTTGATATGTGGAATATTTTCCAGTACCAAGCAATCAGGATTTGCACCCACTGTGACATTAGGAAAAGTTGTGTATCTTTTCAATTATTTTATTAGCACTCTAAATTAAATCTCGTTGACCATTTTTGACAACTGTTTTTTTTTAAATGATCATTACACGAGATGAGAAGTGTGACAACTCATTCAAACATATGAGATTAAGGTAAATTTATTAATAAAATAATAACTAGTTTGATAGCTGACATTTTCTAAATAATTATTTTGCTAAATCTTCTTTAGAACCAACCTTTTTTATTTCTTTAATTTTAAATTTCACCTTTCATTTTTAGATTTTGATTTTTATATTTTAAAAATAAAAAAATAAATTATTTTGGGCAAAAAGAAGAAGCTTGGGAATAGCTCTTTCTAAATTTATTGTATTATTATTTACAAATAAATATTGTTTATAAATATGATTCCAAAGTATAACCATTTAAAAGTCAATGAAATTATCAGAAAAATATATAAGTGTTTATTTTAAGTAACAAGCCAAATAAGTACTTATTTTCCGTTGAACTAGACACCTAACGTATGTTTATATTTTCAATTATAGTGGTTAAATCATAGGCTATGAGATCGAGATTGGGGTCCCCTTAATGTTAGACCCCAAGTTGACAGGTAATTCTTAGATCTTTCTTAGATCTTAATCTGACATCCAATGGAATTTTTTTTTTTTTTTTTTTTGTAGGAATAGATGTTTTATTCGAGGACCCAGATAAAAAAAGGTCTGATTCCACTATACACTGCTGACTAGTGTTGAAAATTTATTTTAAAAGAAGAGTAATGTCAAAAATATAGTAAAGTCATAGATTCAAATCAATATGAAAATACTGTAAAATATTCTAAAATATTCTACAAACAAATAATAGAGGATTAGAAAAACATATCAGTTTTGGTGGAAGCGAGCAGAGACGTTTTGTCCTTGATGAGTAAGGCTCCCTCGCACACAGGGTTGAACGGCTCTGTGAACAACCATGACCTTTCCAGACACTCAGATAAGAGAGGGAGAACCTCAGATAAGAGAGGGAGAACCTGCGCGCGCATGTGTGGCCCGCGGCCCGACCCGGCCCGCCTCGTGCGCAGGCGCGACGTGCGAGCGCGCACGTCCGGTTAACTAGTTTTTTCAACAGAAATCCAAGCCCACTGGTTGATGGGTTGAGCCACATGTGTGCGCGCGTAGGGATTTGGCCCAACAAGTCTCAACA
Source organism: Acorus calamus (assembly GCA_030737845.1). Taxonomy (NCBI): domain Eukaryota; kingdom Viridiplantae; phylum Streptophyta; class Magnoliopsida; order Acorales; family Acoraceae; genus Acorus; species Acorus calamus. Next base: position 6,349,307 of record CM060860.1, read on the forward strand.
ATGGAATGACTTGTCACTATGTATAAGGTGAAAAAATCAAGTGGTTTTATCCGATGTGAGACTAAAGTGTTGGGAAGAAAAATGATAATACACAATTTTTAGTTAACCAAAGAATGAGCCTATTCAAATGGACCCAACACTAACACTAACGACTAGGATTTGTTAAACCTTCTAATTTAATTGAGATGAAAATTTGAAATAATGGGGATGAGATTAATAATTATTCATTGTTGAGTTTGGTCAGTTTAGCCAAACACACATACACACACGTTATGAGTATTTATATTTTTCTGGTTTGTTTAAACATCCGTCGAAACAATATTTTGAAAAACTCAATTATTTTAGCAAGATTTTGAAAATATCAATGTTTGGATATGAAACACTGCTTTTATTTTTCGTGTAAATGTTATACTATGAATAACTTTTTGAAAAATGTTGCAGTCACTTTTGCAGTTCAAACATGTTTTGAATCTGTCATGAGTATATCCACTTGAATTAAATGCATAATTGACATTTTTCTAGTGGATGATTATATGGTCACATGGCATAATATATACTTTATTAGGGATTTTATATAATGAGATATGATTACAAGATTGTTCCCCATAGTGATTAACTGTATCGTTGTCTTTGTTTTCTTTGGATTTTTTGTTAACCATAATTCATTTATCCATGAATAATTTACCAAGAATCCAATATCTATAGTCTGTTTCATTTACTAATAGATTTCTATCCAAATTCTTTTTTTGTGGTTGGTTCGTGCATAGAGAATGATAAAAAAAATTGTCTTAAATATCAAAAATATCCTGACTAAAATTAAATAAATAATACAATATAAAATTAAAAATAAAATAAGAATAATACCACTATATAATTTATAAATTATATATTATTTAAATATCAAAGTTGATAAGAGAGAAAAAAAAGGAGAATGAATTATTTCTTATAATTAGGAATATCTATCATAATTATTTAAAAATCATCTTATTGATGAATGATATAATCATCAGCAAACAAAAAAAATCCATTAAAATTCTCAAAAGCCAACCAAATTGATGGGACAAATTTTTCCATTAGGGCTCCGTTTGGATCTGCATTTGATAGATTATGTGTTGGAAAAGCTAAAAAAATTTCAACGCGCATCCAAACACATTTTCAGTATTTAGTTTTTCAAATCACATCTTCCTTTTTTTAAGATCAACAATCTCACGGTTGAAAAGCCAATAAAAAAATATTTTTCAAAAGTTGAATTTGAAATACAAGATTCTAAGAACTTCAGCGTTTTTAACCTCACACCCAAATACTTTGAATCCAATAGGTTCCTTGCATTTTTAGCCAAGGGTGGAGGTAGAAATTATAACAAGAGGGGGGGGGGGGGGGGGCACGAGGCTAATAGACTTAAAATAATAAAAAAATGTATTTATAAAATGATATAATTATATGGTAATTTAAGATAATTAAAATTGATGAATAATGACCGAGTCATTGAAGTAATAGACAATTTAGATAAAATTTATTTTTTTACTACTTTTTCACATTTACAAAATCTGGATATTTTATTTGAAATTTTTTTTAAAAAAACTTGCAATCTTATTATTTACATTCACATAAAATTTTAAAAAAGAATAAGCTTGAAAAAATTTAAAAAATAAATATGAAAAAACAATTGATCACAACACTAGGATACCCTTAAAGCATATATTTTTAAAAAATTAACTTCCAAAAAAGCCCAAGATATTCAAATTAGCGATCATTAAAAATCAAAATAAATAAAAAAAATCATTAACAAATAAATAGTTGTGGTTTTTCAACCACCATCCCTTAAACCAAGTTTTTCTTACCAATTTAAAAAAAATTTAATTTTTATAAGTATGTATTTAATTTTTATGAAGAAAGGTACTTAATTAGTTAAGCATATATTAAAAAATTATATGAGATGCAAATGAAATTACGAACTAGGTTGAATATAACAATTTTAAACCCCAATACTCACCTAATATTTCAATTTGTTTCATCCCCCCCCCCCCACCCCCACACCCTAAAAAGAAATAATAATAATAATAATAATTCAATTTTTAAAATGATCTTTACCAAGGAAAACTTTTCCTCGATAATATATACTCACATTGCTTAATTAATACAAAACTTTTTCTTAAGGAAAAGTTTACCAAAGAATAGATTTTTGTAGGGGAATTGTTTACTGAGAAATGTTTTCCTTTGTAATTCTATTTACCAACGAATTTATATCTTTTATCAAGGAATATTTCACAGTTAAATATCATTTTTTTCTTACACTCACGTTCGCTCATGGTTTTGGCCATGGGGGAGGGGGGGGGGGGGGGCCTCCGCCCTTGTTTTTAGCATTTAGTTTTTCAAACTAACATTTTTTTTACCATTTACTTAAAAAAAACATCTTTTTTTTAATCAGAAAAATCTTGCAGTTAAAAACCTAATAAAATAAAGGTACTATGAAAAATCTCACACTTAAATATTTCGACAATTCCTTCTTAAATCACCACCAACCAAACTGATACACTTCAAATCCATCTTATAGTACCACCAATCTAATGTTCTTCAGAGGAGTATTAAATTTGAATTCCATTAATGTACATATGCATAAAATTAGTCTCGAAAAATCCCTCCATCATAAATAATAATAATAATAATAATAATAATAATAATGTACTATTTTTTCATACCGGTTGAGGAGATGGCCTTTGGAAAACCATTTAATACGGTTACACACGTCCAAAAAAATTCATTCCGTGGTTTTATTTTTTTAATCGAAGAACTATCTTATATTCCTAAATCACCTAACATGAACTATTCCATAGTACCTTTATTTTAAAAATTCAACGTCACCCACCAGTCACTTCAAATATTAAAATAAATGCTAAACTCCCAAGATAGGATTTTAGGAACTTATTATATATCTATACGACCCCACCCCGCGACAAAGACTCCTCAAACGGGCTCCACGTGTACCTTCTCCACCCACGCACCCAATGGACTCCTCTTATTTTATTATTATTTTTGAAAAAATATAGTTAAGAAAAAATGTTTTTTTTTTAAAAAAAAAAACTTTATCTACTAATAACAAGACATTTAAAATTTATGTATGATAAATATTTGATAAGTGTCATATTCAATATGATCATATATTAAATATGAAAAATACGAAGATAATTGTATTATTTTCTAGATATTTTAAGTATTAATAATATTAATAAATTTTATATGTATTATGTTTGATAATGTACGTTTATATAAGAGATGTCTAATCAAAATATTTTACTGAATATTTAAAAAAACACGGAGTGCTTTGTTATTATGATAGCAATCACAAGACTATCTCGTAACACAACAATGCTCCTCTTTCAGCTATGTTGTGTCTCTATTTTCTAACGTAAATAACTACCATGCCCCACACGGCGTTCTTGAAAATCACTTCATTCATGGTGTTCCTCTCAAATATTAAATGATTCTTTTTAAAATATGAAAATAAAAATGGGATTTTTCATACATATCCCCAATGTAATTTGACTCTAACAAAATACTTTTGCTAAAGATAATTATATGAAAATACTTTTGAAATGCAGGCCTATCCTTCCGTTACACATCATTCTGACCTGGATTACCGGACATGGCCAAATGAAGAAAAAAATCACGCACTCAAAAAGTATATTTGGCATGTAATATACCCCTCCTTTTATTTTGTACGTACGCCATAAGTATATTTCAACCCAATGCCTCTTATTAGTTAAAATGTGGTACAGGTACACCACAATAGTGAGAAGGGTTTGATCAGCCATCCACCATTGAAGATGATTGGGATGATGTACTTGGAAACAATGGTTTGAAAATGGTTAAAAGAATGGAGGCCTAAAAAGAAACATAGGGAGGACTCAATGATTTTGAATGGAATGTTGAACAAGTCATGTTGCTGATGGAATTTAAAGAGAGAGAGAGATGGTGAAGGGACGTATACAGGATACAGGGGCATATAAAACATTTTACAAGCAACGTAAAAATAGAGCTTCTTAATCACTGCAAATAAAACATTATCGCGTGTACTCACCTAAAGATTTTTAAAGGGAAAGTGTGAAGGACAATCTACATATTTTTTAATCTTTTATATAGTAAATCTCATTTATATATATATATATATATATATTTTAATTAAATATACAATTTATGATGTATTGTATGAACCCATTCAATTAAAAGCATGAAAATGAATTAAAGAGATGTACATATCTCTAAGGTCCGTTTGAATATGAAGCGGATTTTACAGTGGAAAACTCTGCTCACAGCGGATCCAAACATAAAAGTAGTGTCTGCGTTTTAATACTAAACCGATGTCCAAAAATATATATCTTGTTAGGTGATTATAAAAGACATGTTTGATTAACAGATAGAATTATGACTATATAAACATGAGAATCCAAATTCAAATAGATTGGGATTAAAACTCATGTCAACATGTTTGATAAGAAACATAAATTAGAAAAATTTTAAAACCCAGTAATGTATTTGGTAATGCATGAATTATAATATTAAAAATATATATTTTTAAAAACAATGCATATACATATGTCAAGGGAGATGAAGAATCAGAATAAAAATGATTTTTTTAAATTCATCTGGATAAGAATTGAGCGAATAACACATCTTGAGTGGATTTCTAAGTCCTCTTATTCAAGGATTCTAAATCTCACTTACTCAATTTCAATCCCCTTAAAAAAAAAAATGATTGAATCCCAATCCAGATACTCAATCCTCGTGTTCAAACATATACACATGGACTAGTGTAAAAATAGATTAATAGCAAGGGTGCATGTCTATGTGAAAAGTTGCAATAAAAATACACAACATGGTGACATTACATACAGCCTACAATCCCAGTCCTTAAACCTCCCCCCACCCCTCCCCCCTCATAAAAGCAGCCGCAAACAGCAGGTGCGAGTCGTGCGACTCCTCCCCACCATGGACCCCACTCCTCCTCCTCCCTCCTCCACCTACGCCGACTCCCTCTCCTCCTCCCCCCACTCCTCCTGGGACGAACCCCCCCAACCCCCTCCTCCGCCTTCCCCTCCCAAGCCCCTCCGCCTCATGTGCAGCTACGGCGGCCACATCGTCCCCCGCCCCCACGACAAGTCCCTCTGCTACCTCGGCGGCGACACCCGCATCGTCGTCTTCGACCGCTGCTCCTCCCTCTCCTCCCTCTCCCTCAAGCTCTCCAAGTCCCTCCTCCACGGCCGCCATGACTTCTCCCTCAAGTACCAGCTCCCCAACGAGGACCTCGACTCCCTCATCTCCCTCGCCACCGACGAGGACCTCGACAACATGATCGACGAGTACGATCGCACCCTCAACCACTCCTCCTCCCGCCTCCGCCTCTTCCTCTTCCCCTCCAACCCCGACTCCTCCTCCTTAAAGTCCGAGTCTTGGTTCCTCAACAGCAACTCCTCCAAGTCCGACTCTTCCTCCACCTCCGTCGACTGCCTCCTCCCCGGCTTCAATTCGCTCGATCTGAAGCAGACGGGGGACTCGCCGATGGTGATGGAGACCGGATCGTCTTTCGGGTCGGCCTCGTCGGGGCTGTCGAATCTTTCGCCGATTAGGGTTAGACCGGCGATGGCGGAGACCGGGGTCGAGGATTACTTCACTCGGATGGGGTTGCAGATGGCGGAGGAGCATCGCCCTCCGCCGCCTCCGATGGTGGTGGGTGGGACGCCGCCGTCGTCGTCGATCTCTCCGACGGAGAACCCAAGTAGGGTTTTCTCTGACGATGAGAGATCGGTTGATCAGGTCAGGAAGTGTCACCCGCCGCCGCCGCCGGTCACGCCGCCGACGGAGGTGAAATCCGGGAATCTTGAATTTCCGGCTCCGGATTCCTCCATCAATAGGTACTCTGCGTTTCTTGACTGATTTGCCAAAATTGGTGATGAAATGAATCAAATTGTTATAATTTTCATGCCAATTGAAAACACGAATCTTTTCATTTCCTGGTATTTCGATTCATTGATTAAAGGATTGATTTCATTCATTATAATTCACCAAATTGTTCTGTGGCGATAAATTTAGTCACCAATTGCTTGAATTGTTTAACATACTGTATTAAATGGTATCCATAGTTTTGAAATTGAAAGGTGTTCTTTATGTATTCAGGCCTGGATTCCGTGAAGAGCAGGTCACTTCAATGGGTTCAAGAGAAAGGACTTCCCCAGCTGCCACCGCCGCCGCCACCGTCATTGCGGCCTCAGCAAACACAATCCCTGATCCGAAATGGCCACCCGACCCGTATCGGATTCCAATACAAATACAAGATCCAAATTATGGGTTGCCCATCCAACCAGAGCAGCAGCAGCAGCCACCAGTCCCACAGTTCATCCACACAGGACCTCCTCCACATTACATACCCCACCATGCCCCTGTCACCTCTTACTACCATCCGGTCCACCCCCAACACCAGCACCAGCCGCTTGATCAGCCGACCTACCCCGTCTACTATGTCCCCGTTCGCCCCCCTTACAACCTTGCCATGCCTCCCAACTTATCTGAAGTCCCTCACAACAAACCCACCACTTACTACCCGCCTCGACCAATCCCACCCAGACCTGAAATGGGTTCAAGTCTCTATAGAACTGCTGCTGCCGCCGCCGCTGCTCGGGCACCACCATCAACAGGGAAACTCATGTACAGTAATCAACTCCAAAACATGTCCCACTTAGCTTCCAATTTTGGATACGAGCAGGTTTACTACACTCCAGGCTCTTTGCCTCCTCAGTATCAGACGGTCACCTCGGCCATGATGATGTCGGACGCCATCGCGTTGCAGCCATCGAATCTGAAGCAGAATAGAACCTCCACATAGCATTGTAAAAGATTGCTAAGGATGGGAATTTTGGAGTTCTTGGTGGTGAGCAACTAAACCTGCTACCAGTATTACTATCACCAGTTGTGTAGTTGTATTGTCTGTTTTGACATTTGTATTTTGGAATTGTCCGTGTGTTTTTTTTCTGTGATAGGAATAATAGAGTTTATATACTGGTTAAGGGGGTCTCCTTGTTTCCCTCCATGTATACTGAAGGAGACCTTTGTCCCTATTTGTTGTTGCATATATGTTGTTTTGATGTTAGTTTATTCATATTAAGTGTCAGCAATAAATATACAGCAGTCCTTCATTTGATTGTTATGGGTGCATGAGCCAAGGTCATTGATTTACTTCAGTTTCTGCATGACTCTATGATAGTGAGAAACTTTGATTTGGTTTGTGCGGTAACTTATGGGGCTCATGAGGTGGCCAGTCTGGAAGGAGAGAGAGAGTGATAAATGAAGTTGTGGGGATATAAAAAGAGAGCAAAGTAGATCACTTAAATCGAATGTGAAGGGGCGGATATTTCCACCACCTTATGTTTTAAGAGCACCACACTGCACATTTGATTTTTTTCCATACCCATTACCCGAGATATATCCCTCAACAAAAACATCAGTACCACCACCTAATGTTTTTTTGAACATCTCACTCTCTCTTCTCTGCGCATTGGTTCCTCTCATCTCCCCCGCCACCTCTCCTCTCCACCACCTCCCACCAGGGCCACCACCTCCTCTCCACCTCCGCCGCCGAACCCTGCCTACTCTCCTCCAATCAATCCCTCCACCACCTGTCCCTCTCTAGAGATAGCTCTAATATGGTCACGTTTGTGTCAGCGAAAAGGGGTTATGTGAGGCGGGGCAGTTCGATGACTCGGCATGGCTCATGCGGTTGATGGAGGTGCATGGTTGCTCCTCGAACGTCATCATGACGTCGAGTTTTATGTGGATTTATGGATGACATCGTGGGGGAGATGTTCGAGCAAATTGTAATCGCGCGATGTTGGAGCACAAGGTGATCGGATGGAGCACATTCACGGTGCTCCTGCTCTTCATGGCAGAAACGGTCTCGCTCGTGCCAATGATGGTAGGGTTCATCGTGTGGAGGGGAGAGGTGGAAGACTGTCAGGGGGATGTTGATGGCGGTCCAAAACCTACGGATTTTTTTGTTTCCATCGATCGGGACTTTGTGTATGTAATACATATATGCAGACATCTCACATGTCTAATTCCTTCCACAATCTACATGTTTTTTTTTATATTTGCATCAACTGGCCATTGTCTAGCAAATACAAATATGTAGACACCCCACATATCTAGCTCCTTCAAGATCCTACATGGTTTTTTTTACTGTTTTTATTGACTGGGTCATTGTCTAGGAAATACAAATATGTAGACACCTCACGTGTCTAATTTCTTCTAGAACCTACATGTTTTTTTTTCTTCTGTTTCCATCGACTGGGCTATTGTTTAGAAAATACAAATATGTAGACACCTCACGAATCTACTCCTTCCAGAACCTACATTTTATTTTATTTTATTTTCTGTTTTCATTGGCTGGGCCATTGTCTAGAAAATACAAATATGCAGACACCATATGTGTCTTAACTCATTCTAGAACCTATGAGTTTTTTTTTCATTGACTGAGACTTTATCTATATAATACATATATGTAGACACTAAATGTGTCTAACTCCTTCCAGTTAGGGCTTCGCAAACTAACTCAATGGACACGATGATCTTTGCCAGAGAGTTGCCGAAGGGGGTGCAAATGCTGGGTCTTGGCTAGACTGTTGAGGAACTTGATCGCAATCAACAACGGTTCAATGACGGTGGACGAATGAATGCAGGAGAGAGAAATGGCCGGTTAAGGAAGTTTATTCTCTTTGCCCTCATTTGGAACAGGGATAAGTTTTATTCTTGGGTATACATTTATCCGAGCATAAGTGAGTATAAATAAGGATAAATTGATTTTGTGTTTAGTTGTGTTTTGAATTATTCTCGTTGGTAAACGTAAGAATAAATGTTTTGTTGTTTGAGTAAAATGTGAATAATGTATGAATAAGGATTTAAAAAGATAAAAAAATAATGATAGTTGGTTTAACATGTGATTTATAAGAGGTGATGACAGTTAATTTGAGAGTATGCCCACATATTCTTTGAGTGGAATAACTTATGATAACTTTAATTTCAGGGAATGATTGGAATCCATATACCAGTTTATTCTGGTATACTTTATCAGGGGTTATCCGGGGTAAACAAACACACCAAAATTCTTATCTGGGGGTTATCCTGGGGTTTATACCCAAAACAAATGGGGGCTTTGGATTTGGGTAGTGGGCTTGACTAGTCCAGAGATTTAATGTGCTGGTAGCTGTTTAGTGGTGCTCTTAATGGTTTTAATGGGTAATGAATATCAAGTTCTTTTTTTCAAATAAAGGTGGTGAGTGCTAAAATTGAGGTGGTGGGCTTATCACTACCCGAATGTGAAAGGCCAAACACCTACACCAAGGTGACCGGCCCCACAGTTATACTTGGAGTTGTTTTAATAAGATCTGCAATTCAAAGATTGTCAATTTTGAATCTTGAATTCAAACCACAAAAATGCAGATGCCTTTCCGTTGAAAAAATGCGTGTTAATATTTTTTTTTTTAATGTTTTTCATTTAAAGTTCAAAAATTTTATTTTATATCTCAAAAAATTCAAATAGAAATTTCAAAATGTGAATATAGAGTTGAAGATAAATTGAACATCTATATTAAAATTGAAACATGAATTAAGAGAGAATAAAAATTGAAAAAGACGAAAAGTAGAATGAATATTTTAAAATTTAAAATAGCAATTAAAGATATACACATTAAAATTTAAAGATCTGAGTTGGTGAGTTTTCAAAAACATAAAATCTTAATGAGAAACCCATCATTGCAAAATTTTCAATATAAAAGTCTTTAAAGATCGAATATAACTTGCTATCTGGCTGAAGATTTTTTTTTTCACTACCTTGGTAGATTTTTTTTTCACTACCTTGGTAGACATTTAAAAGGATTGGATATGTAATATGTGGTGGAGATGTGTTGAGAGTAACTGCTAAATATTCTTTTTGAATTCTCTTTGGCTGCCTTTCTGGAGAATAGAGTACTCAAAATTAAAATTGAAAGAGAGAAAAAAGAGAGACGGACAACAAAAGTAATGGTAGATTTTGTGAGAGAGAGAGAGAGGGGGAAAAGCAAAAGTAATGGTAGACGGGCGCCTTGAAGATTGAAAAAAAAAATCACACCACCATCTAATACATCATACAAAAAGAATGAGACAAAAAAAAAAAAAATTTAATCTGGAAAATGTTGCATCACATTCTTTTCGGTCCCTTTCGGTCTATAATCCTTTTGGGCCCGTTTGGATATAGGCATAAGCTATTCTGGGGTTTATACTTATTCCAGTAATTGTTGACTTTATCAATGGAATAAGGGCCCGTTTGGGGTGAAACATAAGATCATTTGCCCTTGATAGTTATACTGGGATAGATAACAATTCATGCTGAATAAATAAATTTTTGTTTGGTTGTCTTTTTTGTTATTCTCATTGGAAAACGTAAAATTGATATTTTTGTTATTTGGTTCACCTTGAATAAAATATGGATAAGTGGTAGATAAGAGATGGATAAGAGTTTATGACTTTTTAAATGACAATTATACCCCTGCATAAATTATTTGTGTTTGGGAATAAGTATAAGAGATATGAGTGTGATATGATAGATGTGACAGTTTTTGAAATGTGTGCAGAGAGTGTTAGGTGAGATAAATATTTTAAAATGACAGAGAAGAGTATTTTTATCCATTGGCATAGATAAGCCCTGATAAACAATTCCACCATTTTCTTAGAATAGTTATCAGACCTTATCCTAGCTTATCCTGACATAACTATCAAGGTTTATTCTTGTCAAACAAACAGCTGTTTGGGGCTTATTCTACTGTATTCTCCCCTATTCACCATTTATTCTTCACCCCAAACGGGGGGTAAGAGATTTTGTGTTTAGTTGTGTTTTCTGTTATTTTCATTGGAAAACGTAATAATAAAGGTTGAGGTGTTTGGTTGATGAAGAATAAGATGTGAATAAGGTGTAAAAAGTTGATTTGACATGTGGGCTCCATTGATGTATTAGAGGTGATGACAGGTGATTTGATGTGATGATATGTGATTTGATAGGTGGATTTCCTTATTCCAGTGGAGGAATAACACAATTCCATGGGTGGACTTGGAATACAAATACAAGCTTATTCTCTCCTTATTCCGCATAGCTATACTCCCTTATTCCGCCTACCCAAACACCTAATTTACCTATTCCTCCCCTATTCCACCCCTATTCCACCCTAATTCCACTACCCAAATGGCCCCTTTGTGTTATGTAACAGAGTGCAATTACACTCAGTTTTTTTTAGTTCAAATTATAGTTATAAATTTAGCGAATTATATATCTCGTTAGACGATGTATATATTTTATTATTATTTTTTCTTACACTTATTAATAATGAGTTCATTCAATTCGAAATTGATCAATATACACTTTTTATTTAAGCATATACCTCATTAGGTGATATTTACTATTTTTAAAAAAAATGAAAACTTGTGTGGTTTGAGTTTTGGCTAGTAAAAATAATTGAGTCTAATATTTTTCTTTGTAAAAAAAAATGTCACGTAGTCCTTGCATGTTTTTAAAAGGATATATAACATTAGGTATAGCCCTAACTGCAATTCAAATACAAACCTCACATATTTTAATATTTAAAAAATAATAACATCATCTAATGAGTTATATACTTTAATGAAAAAATGTATATCGTTTTGTTTTGAATTGAATGAATTCATTTTTAGCTAATATAAAAAAAAATTTAACGAGAGATAATATACCTTACCCAATGAAGGTTTATATCTTATTGGATGGCTATTGAATGGTTAAAGAAGTATATGGGACTGCATTTGGTACATTAAAAAGAACTGTGTGTAACAGTGGTGTCCTAAAAATAGTATACCTTACCAATAAAGTGTATACTTTTCAAAAAAGAACTCTAGTGAATTATATTGACCTATGTATAGAAAATGTAAGAAAACTACTACAAATATATTTCTATATTATAGGGATAATATTATATTTTATTAGATAAATATACAATGAATATTTTGGTCTTTCTACATGATTTAACTCGTAATAATGAAAATATTTAAAAAAAAAATTAAAAAAGCTCATCTAGAGTGGTAATAATGTAACATGCAAAAATTTAAATATTTCAATGACATAAAACTACATAAATTGTTAAAAAATAATTTTATCGTTGATACAATGCATATGAATTTTTTTTTGTATTTTAAGTAATATTTTTAAAATACCATTTGAAATTTTTATTTTTAAATTCCTGTAAACTATGCTATTTAGTAATCGATAATTCCCTTCTTTATATTGCATTTTAAATCCTCAGCTTCAAAAGATTTTTTCATTATTATTTTCTACACAAAATGTCTGTCTATTTGGAGTTAATAGATAGTTAAAATTCATAACTTATTCATCCCCAAATGAAAAGAAACCCCAATGAAACCGTTTTCAACATATCGATTTTCTGGTTCAGCCTATCTTCAACTTCCATAATTTGATACCTCAAATCAATAATGGTGCGCAGTGGTGTAGTTAAGATTCTATAATAATGTGGAAAAATCTCAGATCCTTTATAAATGAGATTTCAAATATAAATAAATAAAAACTAAAATAATAGTAGTGTAAATGTAAAAAAATATATAAATAATATAATTATGTTAGATTCCCATAAAATCACTAAATCTCTAAATAAATAAAAGGTTAAAACCACACAAAATGATTTTTTCATTGACTACATACAAATTTTTCAATGACATTTACATTATTAAATTTAAAATTCTAAACACACTCAAAATATCTAATATGGTATTTCATAATTTTCAACCAAGAAAAAATCATTTAAATCAATATTAAATAATAAAAAATCCTAAAAAATTCTTATGTAATAATTCATTTTCTGCTTATGTAATCAATCTAAATTAAACAGCTAAAGTTATAATAGAATGCAATATCGGATTAGGTGAGCATATAAAAAGTTGAATAACAGTGAAATTAGCACTGAACACTTAGCAATGCAAACGTATTTTTGTTTTAGATATTTTATGTAACATCTTGTATACAAGATTTAAATATTAAAATACTTACAAAATTATTTAAACATTTTATTCAGGGACTAAGAAGAAAAATGTGTTTGAAGTTGGGGACTCTAAATAAAATATGAAGATGGAAGGGACTGATAACTAAATAACATAGTTTATAGGGACTTAAAAATAAAATCTCATTTCACAAATTAACTACATATGGAATATTCTTTTAATATTCATAATATGGATGTTTGGCGTAGGGATTAATAATGAAGGGATTAATAATGACATAACTGTATGAAGTTGGGGACTTAAAAAAAAAGAATAATGGTGTGATTTATCACGAAATAACAAAGTTTATGGGGACTTAAAAATAAATATCCCTTAATTTAATAAAAGAAAAAATACAAACGAATGCAATTTTGTTTTTTGAGAAATGATAGACAGCTACCCATTTCGATTGAATTAAAAAATGTAGAGATTGGGTTTAAGTCTAACAATAGTTAGGCTACGTTTGGATGTGAGGTTAACACCTTATGGATTTTAGAATTTTGTGTTTCAAACTCAGCTTTTGAAAAGCTATATTTTATTAGATTTTTTAACAGTAAGATTTTTTTCTCTAAAAATGAAAGATAGTGGTTTGAAAAACTAAACATTGAAAATATATATGTTTGTATATGAGTTTAAGAATTTTTAGCTTTTTAAACACAGAAATCTACGTAAACTCATATCCAAATGAGGCATTAGATAATTTGGTTGTCTAACATGTTCATGACCATTAGATCTTATCATTTCAAGATAATATATTATATGCGATTAGTATTTAAAGAAAGAATTAAATGATAAAATATTTCAATCACAATAACTAATGATATGTTTATCCTAATGTGATAAAATCTGATAGTCATAAACACATTGAATAATCAAATTATTCAGTTAGTATTTTTTTGGGGCGTGTCTATCCCCACCAAGCATTTTCCTTAACCCACCATAAAAAAACCAGTGTTTGGCTTTTCCCACATATCCAGGTCGATCAAATTTGGTCGTCATTTCAGGTTTTGAACGATCGAACTTGGTCGCTATTTCTGATTTTGGGCGACCAAAATTGGTCAAACAAGGTCTAGAATTATATCTACATATTCATTGTAAACAAATAAAATTTTGGGTTAATCCATCATATTCAACGTTTATTTTTTTATCCAAGTAGCAGCTAAGGGATAGAAAAAATGTAAGTAGGTATACTTTTAACTAATTCAATTTTTTATAGAAAATATCTTATTAGACAAATATATATCATTTTTAAGTTTCGTTTAAATTCGTGGTTACATGGATTCTTTGTTAAAAAAAACCTACCAGTTTATCCAAACACATTTTATATCTGGCTTTTGAACATTTATCTCTCACTTATGTAAAAAAATTATTCATATGTTTTATATTTAAGAATAATGATTGATTCTCCTTACATTATAACTCAAACTTGGAGTGGTATGAAGGATCAAAGGAGGATAAACGTAATGGGTTTAGGTTTCTAAGAAAAAAATTATAAATTTTATTACAAACCGTGTCAGTCGTCCAAAATCTGAAATAACGAACATGTTAGGTAGATTGGTAGGAATAGAAAAAATATATATATATATTTTTTGGATTAGTGAGTTGAGAAAAATGATTGGTAGAATTTTTTTTTATTCAGAGAAAGGTAAACATTCTTCCTTAATGAAAAGATAGAACTATTCATTATTCAACTAGCATGGCAGTTGATGGGCTCGGATCCGGTCAGTGCTCGACTACGGTCAGTTTGGTCAGTACCGAACTGCACTATGTGCAAATCGAACTGCACCACTTATAAATCGAACTGCACAACCAATTGTTGGGTATATTTTTTTACTCTCTTATTGGATTCAATCAACTATTGGAGAAAATATGAATTCCTAAGTATCATCAGTATCCAATAAGAGAGTAAAAAATATACCCAACAATTTGTTGTGCAGTTCGATTTGAACGTGGTGCAGTTCAATTTGAACGTGATGCAGTTCAGTACTGACCGAACTGACCGTAGTCGGCACTGACCGGATCCGGACTCGCAGGTGATCCATTCCCAAAATAGTGATGCACTTTTATTTAGGAGAAAAAAATGACAAACGCATGCAGTTTTTTTAGAAGGAAAAATAGCGCGTAAGAGCATCTTCAATGTATATGTTAACCCACTAGTTAGTGTCATATGTTTACAAAAGATGTAAAAATAGTGCTCCAATGGAAGTGTTAAGGGAATGTTAAATGTAAGCCCCATCTGTCATATGTTATCTTCCATGTTAACTTTAGCTAGTGCTTTAGCCAGTCAAATGTGGGCTCCACCATTTAAAATATTCAAAAAAATATTATTTTGGGTGAGTGGAGAGGGCCCACTATTATCTTGGCTAGCTATTTAGCTGGTCCATTGGAGCAACAACAACCAACTAAATGAGAGAGTAGTAAATGAGTGTCTAGTGGAGGGTTAAAGTGCTGACATGATACTTTAACATCTTGTTTAGTTAACATATCCATTGAAGATGCTCTAAGGACGCGATTCAGATAAGGGCTCGGATTCGCTGATTCCTTGGGGAACAGGAAACAGGAAAACCACCCAATAACACTATGCCACGTTTGTATTTAAACGGGACACCAAACAGCGTAAAAAAAAGTGTGATAAAATTGCTTTGAAGTCCTGGCATACCATTAAAAAAAGAGAGTAAAAATTGCATTGAAGTCCTTGCACACTAAGAAAAACAACCACACAAGTCACACTAATAAGTATCCAAAATTAAATATTGGTATTCGGATTATTTTATTGGTACAAGTAAAAATTACATTGAAGTCCTTGCACACTAATGTGAAGGTATCAATCCCTTGTTATTGGTTTAAGTTTTGAATTTTAAGTATAAGTTTTTTTTTCATCTTTGCATTAAGGATATATATCATAAACTAGAAGGCTAGAACTAATAAATTTACGATAAATGTGTTAATCTATTTTATTAGTTTTATTTTATCTATTGAGATCTTGGAGACTCTTGTGATGTTAAGGTTTGAGCTTTTTTCTTTAAATTTTTTAAAAAATATCCGATCATAATCCATATTAAAAAATTTAAAAAATTATCCGACATTCAATTTCCAAAAATCTGCATTTGTATATGAAATAAAACATTCGTATCTAAATTATTTTTGGATATGGAATTTTTAGATATTTTGAATCTATCTGTATCCTTTTAGATGTTTTAAACATTTCATATAATTATGTGAATCTGAATCTTGATTTTTGAATCAGATACTGATACTTGTTTTGAATATCCGTTGAGTATCATAAATATATATTTTTTCAAATATTTAGTTCACGTATGGATATGGATATGAGCATATCTAATCCATATGCTAATGTTGTTAGGATTACTTTGATGTTATTAATTAAGTAGTGATTTTTTGTGGTTAAATTTCATTTGTAAATCAACCATTTATATATGGATAGTGTTTGAAGCTCATATAATTCTTTATACTATTTTTTTAGAAAAGAATCTATTTTTTATTTAATAAATGGTGTTATTTTTTGTTTTTGATTTCACGAGATATTGTTAGATGTTGTTTGAGAATTGATATAGGACTTGTGGTTGTTTTTTATAGTGTGCAAGGACTTCAAAGCAATTTTTACTCTCTTTTTTTGTTAGTGTGCAAGGACTTTAAAGCAATTTTAACAGATGCCCCGTTTAAATACAAACATGGCATATTATTATTGGGTGGTTTCCCTGTTGCTGTTCCCCAAGGAAACAGCGGATCCGAGCCCTTCAGATAACAGCAGGGATTGTCAACATCTCCGGAGAACTTTTGCATGGTTGGTCAGTCGCATTAAATGCCCTTTGTACGGATCTTTGAAAAATGAAATCCGTCCAAGCCGTATTCATCATTCGAGTTTTGAATTTTTATTTCAGATTCAATTGATCGTTTTAAAAATACAACTAACCGAAAAAATGAATCACTTGTTGACTTTAGTGCAGATATTATTACGATATAATCAATGGTTTTTTTTTTGGATGAATTCTTTAAATATCCTTAGATTAACAACTCTAATTTTTTTTATGTCCCTGAACTTTTTTTTATTTTCTTTTTACCCCTGCAGTGTTGTCCTATTATTTTTACCTTTAACTTTTCATAATATCTGAAGTATCCTTTACCGACAAAGTTATAGAAATACAAAATATAATGTGATATATACAAAAATTATACACATAATTACATATATTTAATAGTTATATATCTACATAAAACTTTAAATGTACACAAAGATGGTTAAATACAAAATGATTATAGATACATTTTTAGTGTCATTATAGTATATTCATGAACGGTAAGTATTGTCATTATAATTTATAAGTGCATTCAATGTACAGAAAATGGTTATAGATATATTTTTACAAGTGTCATTTAAATAGATACATCAACTGTTTGAATTGCAATGTTGCTTTTCTATTTTAATGAAATCAATTGTTGTCTCCCCGACCCTGATCCTCTTCATGCCTTCTTGAGTGAAATTGATCCACTTAAAAGCTTTTGAACTTGACATCCAATGTACTTTATAATGAAGCATGCGCTGTCCAAGCTATATTAAAGATGCAATAACATTAATATTTACGTTAGCAATTACATAAACTACAACATTACATAACCAATTACAAAAACTACTAATGAAATGAAACTAAGGAGATACAACTTTAAAGAAATGTAATGACCAATTACAACAATGTAATATCAATTTACATATATGTAAATGACCAATTACAACAACTTTATAAGCAATTACAAAATATAATTAATGATTTATAAGAATTATTTACATATCAACAATGCAACAGAAATTACCACATTACACAATGTATACCAATGTAACAACTATACAACATAACAACTATCAATGTAATGACCAAGTACAACATAAACTATCATTCACATAACAATTATAACAGAATTATTAATGTAATGCCCGTCACATAAATTGTCATTTACAAAACAGAAATATTTTACCATCTATGGAATTAAACTAAAGACATATAATGTTATAGAAATATAATGATCAATTACAAAAATATAATATCAATTATATATATATATATATAATAACTAATTACATAATCTTTATAAACAATTAAAAAGGTGTTTGCTTTATAAAGGCATATATAGTACATGTTTGTTAAACTTATAAGCTGCATATTATAGTTTTTAGCTTAAATAAGCAGTTATTGCATGTTTGTTTAAACTTATTTAAGCTAAAAATAATTTTTAAAAGCCATAATATCTAAGTTAGATTAAGGGTGCTTTTCAAATTATCACTTATATATTATTTTAAAAAAAGGTTCTGCTGGACTGTCCTACCCTTCACTTTATTTATTAAAGACAAGTCTTTTTATCTCCCCTCTCATCTTCCAAAGCCATCACCGATTATGACAAAACAATTCAAGTTAAGCTATCATGAAAAAAAGGGGAGGGATATATGCACCCCATTTACTAGAAACCAACCTCTATAGGAAACCCACCCAGACCAATCTAAGAATATTACAATCTCACCCCAATTTAAATACTAGGGCATGAGTATTGTAAACCCACCCAAACCATTTAAAACAACGGTGGACCCTCTCTCTTCTCCAAACATCCCATTCGGTAGCCCTTTGTGTCCCACGCGAGCCTGATCACCGTCTCCTCCCCCACCGGCGACCGTCGCATTGTGGCCGCCTCCGATCACCGCCCCGTCATTGAAGATAAATGCATTTTCTTCTTCAGATCATTCTTCCTCCTCTCTTCTTCTTGTTCCTCTTCTTTGAAACCTGGATTTGTTTGTATGGGTTTTATACAGGTTTGTAAAAGATGAGTTGCGTAATTTTTTTTTGCCTGGATTTTTGTGTAAGAGGGTAAATGATCCTATAATACCTATTCAAACT
Organism: Acorus calamus; assembly: GCA_030737845.1. NCBI lineage: Eukaryota > Viridiplantae > Streptophyta > Magnoliopsida > Acorales > Acoraceae > Acorus > Acorus calamus. Next base: position 6,368,305 of record CM060860.1, read on the forward strand.
TATGTTCTTTGGATTTTTGTTTAGGAAGGTAGAATGCAAAGGAGACCCATGGTTTTTTAAAGGATGATAAATGAGTATTCAAGCTTATGCTTTTTGGTTTTTTTTGGGAGGGTTAATTTGGTTAATTTTTTTCAAATACCAAAGAAAAAGAAAAGGTTCAACAAAAGTTTGAACTTTGTCAATTTTTTTGATTTTTTAGCTTCCACCTTAAACATGGAATTTATTTTTTGCCCCTTTGCCATTGAGAAAAATTGAAAGCAAGCATAAAAAGTCATGCAACTTTGATGCACTATGCCCAATTAGATGTATACACTTCTCCGCATGCATTCATCCCCTCCATTATCCTTTTACAAATCAAAACATATGATGTATTTATGAAAGACTAGGACTTTAAAACACATTACTTCTTCTGCCTATAAGATAATGGAATATTTTCCCAGACCAAGAGAATTCAGCAAGCCAAGTACAGTAAGTTGAGGTTCTTCATCCTACGTTATAAAAATAAAGACAAATGAGAATTATGAAAATTAAAAAGCGGTCCAAAGCTAAAAGCAAAAGGAGATAACTAATTGCATATGGGTCATACGTAAGCTGTTAATATACAATATTCAACCTATTATATGTAAACTTTCTATGAGATGCAAAATAAGAATTTGCAAAAACACAGAGCACAGAAACAGGGAGTCCATATAGATGTAATGCTTTATATACTTGTCCGATGGAGAGAGATGTTGAATTAAGTAAAAATATATGTTTTCTTTTCTCACATCCCCTATGCCACATACACAAGGGTACAGAAAAGTATACTAGATTGCAGTATTGCCCGGCAGAGATATCAATTTCAATTGGATTAGCATGCTGAGGCAAGATTTTTTTTGTCATTGAATATATGCAACCTCTATGGTTCTCATGATTTATTTTTCACAGACCTCTATGGTTCAATATCTTGAAGATTTTGAAAGGGATATCACTCATCCACCGGCACCGAAGGGCATCCGTTATGCAATTGACTTCCTAAAAGATGGTACACCCCTCCCTAACATAGCGGCGGAAATTCGTAAGGAACAAAGGGCAAAACATCGACAAGATGGACATAATTGACTTAACTTAATGGTTCTGGAAATATTTTGACATGTAACCAATGTATTTTGATAACTGGCATAATTCTTTTGATTGTGAAATATTAACTATTTGTATTTGACTTGTGTAGTTACATGAGAGTTCAGTTATGGTATCATTTCTTTTTGATGTGTTAAAAAAGATGTCATTTGTGCCCTTGCTAGGTGTTGAATGTGAAATGTGTCGACAGTTTTGGTTCTAATTCTTGTAACACTACATCTGTTTGTTTAAAGATGAGGAGGTAACTTACTGATTTGGTTTGAGATATTGCTTTTATAAACTTCAGAGATGTAACGCCTTTCCAACCTATGCTTTCATCAGATATATCATTTGTATCCACTAAAAGTCTCTACACAAAAAGAGATGCTTTCGTGATCTATATCATTTACATTATTTAAAGATCTAGGTTCCCCTTAGAACTAGTTTTTACCACACACTTTCACCATAAAATAGATAACACTACTTGCCTTAAACATTTACAATCATAAACATTTCTCTGACTTTAGATTTGTCGGGTCATTGGGTGACTCCAAATTTAATCTTGCAACGCCAACTACTTTGGCGAATATGTCAACGAAACCAATCACTCTCATGTGGCCACTGACTTGGATTTGCCAGCACAATCGGCGACCACATATACTCAGCTTCCCCAGACCGATGAGCGACCTATAAAGGGGTACACGCAAATCACTACATTGCCAGCACATTCTTGTAATGGCCACTGATCGGAATTCGCCAGCGAGATCGACGACCTTAATTCCACAGGTTCGCCAAACCAGTGGGCGACCTGTAAGAGGGTACACGCCAATCATAGGGTCGACTAGAAAAGTTAGTTCCATGTGGCCACTGACTTGGACTCGCCAGCGTTCCCGGCGACAACATACACTCAGGTTCGCCAGTACATTGGGCGAGCTGTAAGTGGAGACACACCAAGCACTACGTCGACTAAACCAGTAAGTTTCATGTGGCCACTATTATGGATTCGCCAGAGCCTTCGGCGACCTTAATTCCTCAGGTTCGCCAGACCATTGGGCGACCTGTAAGGGGATACACGCCAATCATAGGGCCGACTAAAAAGGTTAGTTCCATGTCGCCACTAACTTGGATTCGCCAGTGATCTCGCCAACCACATATACTTGGGTTCGCCAGTCCAGATGGCGACTTGTAATGATATACACGCTAATCATAGGGCCGACTAAAGAAATTAGTTCAATGTGGCCATTGACTTGGATTCGTCAGTCCCGTGGGCGACCACATATACTCAGGCTCGACAGACCGATAGGCAACCTGTAATGGGTGACACGTCAAGCACTATGTCGATTAAACCAATCAGTTTCATGTGGCCACTGACTTGGATTCACATGATAATGCCTCAAAAAACATAACACTAACACCACCACCAACGGATATGTGACAAACAAATTTTACACCTAGCCCCACCTCCAATATAACTTCAACAAACACTAGACCTATCACAATCACAACCATTACAACCACACCAAAAGCCTTCCACTAGCATCACCACCACCAAACCCTAACCCTGGCACCACCCACCACTAATACAATCACCAAAATTGCAAAAAAAAAAAACAGTAATACTACAACTGCATTGAAATTAAAAAAATGGGAAGTAAATCACTCACAAATAACAAATAACAAGCATTACCTTCTTATTAATTTGTGCTCCCAACCTAGGGCATCACTTTTTCACAATAAATCAGCTGTGTCCAGGGAGAGCTCCGGTGATGGTGGAAGGAAATGAGGTTGAAATACTTACCGGAGACGAGGTCAGCCACAGGAAGCGTAGGGGAGGCCGAATAAGAGAGAAAGGGCGCGAATGAGAGGATTTTCATAAAAGGGGGTAGGATTTAGCATATCATAGGATTTAAGGGGGGGGGGTGAGTTTATTCTTATTTCATCAGTGAAATCAAACTGTTTTTTTTTTTTTTGGGGGGGGGGGTTTCTAGAAGATTGGGGTGCATATATCGCCCCCCCCCCCCAAAATCTGAGCTGAGAGAGAGAGAGAGAGTGTGTGTGTGTATGAGGGAAGGGGAGAAAGAAAGAAAGAGACAGATTTGATATCCCAGGTAATATTATATTGTGGATTGTATTTAAATTATTTTGGGTAAAATTTGGAATCTGACATGTCATCTATTGTTTTATTTTTTTTTGGTAAAATTTGAAATGTGATTCGCTTGTGTTTTTTTATTAATAGAGATCAAGTTTTATGTTTTTGTCTCTCAATTTCTATTTTTTAATTCATGTGAAATGCATGCATTATTTCATCATTTTTTTACAAATTATTTAATGTTGTGTTGAATTTGAATTTTTATTTATGTTAATATTAATTTATCTTTTAAATATTTATAAAATTAAATTTAACATCTACATTTGGAATGACTATTTTTGACAATGACACAGCAAAAAGTTGTTTTACAGCTTATTCAAACAAATACCAACAACTGCTTATTATCTGATTTTCAACAACTACAACAAACATCTCAACCGCTTATCAGAAAATTTATAATCTATAATCTATAAATTATAATCTAGAATCTGTAAATTTAAACTGTAGCAAACATGACCATAGGAGGGGAAAAAACTATATCAAACCAGGAAAACAAAAATGTATATAAAAGATCGAAGTGAGCTAATCTCTGTCTGAAAGAATGTCCCATAATTTTATTTGGACATTGAAAATTTTAATACCTTCAAAAGATATCAGTTTCCCCTTCTCCAACTTGTGTTGAGATTTAGACAATAGAAGCTCTCATAGAAGCCAAATAATAGGAATGCAATGTAATTTTTGTATACCTTTCCACCATGACCACAACCATGAAGACCACCACTACAACCCTCCTTGCCCCACCACCACCACCACAACCATGAAGACCACCACTACAACCCTCCTTGCCCCACCACCACCACCACAACCCACATTCACAATCCCGAAGAAGAGGAAAAGATACAGAAAGCAATAGCCCGACGAGTCCATTGACATCACCAAGGAGATGTGCTTCCTCGCCATGAAGCTCCAACCCCAACTCCTCTCCACCACCACCACCGTCAAACTTTGCTGCTGACATGTGGTAACCAAAGCAAGGAGGGCTTTCTCAAGTACCTCGTCCACAGCCCCCTTGTCTTCCGCATCCTCGACCACATCGTCGACAAGTATTTCAGGCAGATGATATTGGAGCAGACGGCGGCGACCATTTTTTTTGCCAAGGAGAGAGAAGGGTCAGGGAAGAGAAACCATTTTTTTTGCTGTTTTGGTGGGTTATGGGAGGGAGATGAATCATTTTTAGGGGAGATTGGGAAAAGAAATGGAGGGAAGAGTAATTTAGGTTTTGTGAGTTTTGGTGGGAGATGAATAAATTTGGAGGAGATTCGAAAAAGAACAGGAGGGAAGGGTAGTTTAGGTAGTAAAGAATGATGTGGCATTGGTGAGGGATAAAAAAAATGAGACAACAATGTAGGGGTAAAAAAAATTTAAAAAAGTCCAATGGTATAGAAAAAATGAGATAATTGGTGGGGTATTTGGACAATTCACCCATGTTTTTTTATTATTATTAAATTAAACAAAAAAAATGATATAACTCTCTCAAAAGAATCCGTGTAAAATTAAAAAATAGTTACAGGTCCTATAAAATATATATGGTTAACGGATTTAGTTCTTAAGTTAAATTGTTCCAATAAATACATTCAAATAAGTCTACAAAATACGAAAAATTTGATTTAGTCCTTTTGATGACAAAAAGACTCATGTCTTTTACTGAAATTCTCTCGCTATCTTATACTCGCCAATGGTAAAAAAAAAGGAAAAAAATAATTCATTGAAAATTTATGAAAAAAGATCCCTGTAAAATCTTTAAGTACATTTAAAGTCAACCACAAATCTGATTAATGTATTACAGTAATTTATAAAGTAAAATTTAAAAATGTATTACGGTAATTTATCATGTATGGTTAGAATCAACTACAGATCTGGTTATTTTCAATTACGGTAGGGAAAAAAATAATTAGTCTAATAAGATAGGAACATCAGGGGATTTTTCAATTTTATAGGGATTTTTTTCGATTTTCATAAATTTTTAGGGAGCCATATCGATTTTTCAAAATAAGGGATGAGAGCATTTTGGTAACTTTTAACGTGGAGTTAATGTTAATCATGTACTTGATTAGTTAGAGGTGAGGGTAGGAACTAAAACGGTATTTTTCTAATAACATAGGGATCTGTAATGATTTTTTAATTTTACAGGGACTAAAATAGATTTAGCTAACTTTTTAAGGAGTTATATCAATTTTTCCCAAAATTAAATTTACAACAAAAAAAGAGAGAGGGAAAATGCATTGACCCCCTGAAAAGTGATTGTCATTCAAAATGATCCCTCAAATCTCTGTATATATAAAAAAAACTCTCGCTTTTACCCTTAAATCTAAAAAACCCCTGTTGTAACTGTTGATAACTTGTAGCAAGGTTAAATTAGCCCAACATAATTGAACTATCATCCTACCACTAAACCTAAAGCAGCTGAATCTAACCCCAACCCTTTTTCACCTTCATTCTTCTCCATCTTTTTTGCACCTCCATCGACCCGAACCCTCTAATCATCCCCCTAGCCCATCGGCCGAAGCATCCCATTCACAATAAGTGCAAATGAAAAAACTTCAGATAGGACTGAAATAAATAATAAAAACTTTGATTTGAATTCATATGAAGATGATTAATGAAAGGGGTATTTAAAACCCCAAATTTCCCTCAATGGTAAAAAAATGGGTAAAAAGGGACATTTGGGAGGTTGAAGAAGAGATCTCGATCGATTTTTGTGAGGACAATTTTGTCATTATTTTGGGTCTTTTTGGATATTTGACAAAAGGTAGGGGGTTTTTTGGATATACATATTTTATTTACGCAGACGGAAGATTCTGGGTATATTCCATATAAAGTGATGGAAATTTGACCAAGGGGTAATTTGTTTAAACAATGCAAAAAAATGAAATATTTCAATTTTTTTTCATCACGTGTCATAAATTTTAATTTAACTTTTTATTAAATTAAATATTTTTTTATTAATAAGTAATGAGTCCAATTTTTGTGAATAAAGTACCGGTAGTCCAATCAATCTTCAACTAGTGAATTGATTAGTTTTATTCAATTTTTTATATTATTTAGTTTTGACGGTAAACATAATCAAAATTCAAATAAAGTAAATATTTAATTGGTTCAACCAGCTAGGTCGGATCGGATTTTAAAACACATTTTATCATATTCAACTTTTTGACACTCATTATTGAAGTCAATCAAAATATAAAACTGGTATAGAAATGAACCAAGTTTAATTTAAATGCAATTGAACATTTGAAATTCTAGTGCTTGGTATTAATTGCCCACTTGACAAATAGTAAGTGATGTATCCCTATTGAAGATGTGACTCTACTGTGACCAACCACAACCAGTAGGTCGGGTGGTAGTCCTGTTGTGTGTAGTTTTTTTTTCCATTGTTTTCTATTATTGATTTCTTCAACTTTATAATAAATTATAAGAACACATGATATAAGGTCATTGTGTGATATTCTATAAATTCAAATTTCAATTATGATAGAGACGACAAATGTCATGTCCCTTGGTCAATGGCAATCAACTTGCAGAGTCTTATAATCTAATTGTATTAATTTAAACAACCATGGTATGTTCAATCACCACTAGCTAGTGCATCAATTATTAGGTTAAATGAAATGCAAATAACAGTATTTCCTAATTGAAATAGCATATGATATGAACAGATAAAATTATTGGATTCATATTTTTTAGAGAAAATACCCTGATATTGTTAGTCATTTTGACAATTGGTGTACGTGGTCAATATTTAATAATTGTGGTCACATGAATGAAGTTTCAAAAAAATAGAAATTTATGAAAACTAAAATAATAGTAGCTCAAATGTCTCTGAGTATATAAAAGTTTGGAATCATGCAAAATAAAATTGCATATTAATTTTTGATTGATGACATGTTAAATTTTTAATTTGATATTTTACAATTTTCAACCTGAAAACAAAATCAATTAAAACAAAATTCAAAGGATCGTCCTTGTTGGTTTACCCATAAAGATGAGAAAAATTCCCAAATTTTATTTATGTAATCATTCTTCTTCTTAAATATAAACAATAATAATAAAAAGGAACATCAACTAAATTCTAATAGTGGGGAAAAAGACATGCTCGTCAAAGTCCTAAGGACAATGTAAGCAAAATGACTTTTTTATTCAATGAATGAAATATATAAATTAACAAAATAAAAATACGGTGGTGGGCACGAGCACATGGCTTTCCTTGAATTTCCAAACAACGGAGGAGCTATGGCGCTTAGGGAAGGACATGAAGAGGTCGGGGGATAAAAGCAAAACAACCTGCATCACACAATCTTTAGTCCTAGCGGCTATGTGGTCAAGTTGGCTCACCAGGAATGTAACTCTATTTCATGGTGTTCGGGCCTACTGGAAAAACACGTGGAAACTCTTCTGCTGCCGCGTTCGCGTCTGGGGGCGCTTCATAGTGGGAGCGAGGGAGATGTCCTTTCATAACGGGCACTTGATCATTACGGAGTAGCGGAATGACATTGGCGGTCATTTGGTCTGGTAGATATCTCTTCTAACCAGGAAAGCCCCAAACAGCTGTTTGTTTGACAAGAATAAACCTTGATAGTTATGTCTGGATAAACTAGGATAAGCCTGATAACTATTCTAAGAAAATGGTGGAATTGCTTATCAGAGCTTATCTATGCCAATGGATAAAAATACCCTTCTCTGTCATTTTAAAATATTTATCTCACCTAACACTCTCTGCACACATTTCAAAAACTGTCACATCTATCATATTACACTCATATCTCTTATACTTATTCCCAAACACAAATAATTTATGCAAGGGTATAATTGTCATTTAAAAAGTCATTTAAAAAGTCATATCTCTTATATTATTCCCAAACACAAATAATTTATGCAGGGGTATAATTGTCATTTAAAAAGTCATAAACTCTTATCCATCTCTTATCTACCACTTATCCTTATTTTATTCAAGGTAAACCAAACAACAAAAAGATCAATTTTACATTTCCCAATGAGAATAACAGAAAAGACAACCAAACAAAAATTTACTTATTCAGTATGGATTGTTATCTATCCAAGTATAACTATCAAGGGCAAATAATCTTATGTCACACCCCAAAAGTAACAAGGGAATACAATCCCGGATTGACTGAACATGTGATAGTGTAATGAGAAAAATGTGTTCTATTCTTTTTGTATTTTTCATATGTTGATTTGGTAGTGGCTGCTTTTTTTGTTTTTTATTTTATTTTAATTTTTTAGTGGGTTAATTGGATAGTAACTGGTTTCGCAAAAGGATAATGAATTATTATGAGAATAAGTGAGTGAAAAAACAACTTATCCCCATTTGATATAAAAAATAATTGAGATAAATTGTGAACAGTTGTTCCAATTTTGAAATGATTTTTTTTTAATTGGGGGCTGTTCCCATTGGGCATTAATTCGGCCCATTATTATTAATAAAATCATATATATATATATATATATATATATATATATATATATATATATATATATATATATATATACGACCGCGATGAGGTGCGGCGGCCGCACCGTGCGGCAGCCGTCCGATCGCGGGTCCATCGCATCCAACGGTCGACGTGAATCGCACCCGACCGTCCGATGCGATAGACCCGCGATCGACGGCCCGTGGTCGACGCCGCACGGTGCGACCGCCGCACCTAATCGGTGCTATATATATATATATATATATATATATATATATATATATATATATATATATATATATATATATATATATATATATACGACCACGATGAGGTGCGGCGGCCGCACCGTGCGGCAGCCGTCCGATCGCGGGTCCATCGCATCAAACGGTCGACGTGAATCGCACCCGACCGTCCGATGTGATAGACCCGCGATCGACGGCCCGTGGTCGACGCCGCACGGTGCGACCGCCGCACCTAATCGGTGCTATATATATATATATATTGGTTTTATATACACATTGAAAGCAACATTGAGGATTCACAAATAATTAAAGGTGAAATCGAGGGATTTATATTTGAGACATGAATTCGCCCCCCTTTGGAAAGAAGATAGATTTTATTCTAGGGTATAGATTTATCCAAGCATAAGTGAATATAAATAAGGATAAAATGATTTTGTGTTTGATTGTATTTTGAATTATTCTCGTTAGTAAACGTAAGAATAAATGTTTTGTTGTTTGAGTAAAATGTGAATAAAGTATGGATAAAGATTTATAAAAGGTAAAAAAATAATGATAGTTGATTTGACATGTGATTTATAAAGATAATGACAGTTAATTTGACAATGCCCACACATTCTTTGAATGGAATAACCTAAGATAACTTTGATTCTGAATCAAATTTAGTGATTTACTTCAGAGTATACATGCAATATTGAGTCCACATTACAATCAAATACGCATTATTGTATGAAGGTCAGTGCAAGATTCTATATATGCGTATCCAACATATTAATTAATATGTAAATTGTCAAACAGTCACATCAAGATTTTTGGAATTGAAGTGTAAAAACAAAACCAACAAAAAAAATATAACTCTGTTAACTATAATTTCTCACCCTCCAACAGCAAGAATCCTGTATCATGCATTATTCACATTTTCCATGAACAATAAACTAACTAGGGAATAGTATTCTCATTTTCTAATAAATCCAATTTCCAATGTGAATATGTTTGGTGAATAACTGACCCCCCACCGTTTGAGGAGCAATTAAGCCATGATTGAAGTGTCACTTTTATCTTGTCTTTCTTTTAACAAACAATCTCTCATGAGGATGAAGATGAAGATGAAGATGAAGAAGAAGACAACGATGCATTGTTTGAGGGGCAAGTTGTCCATGATAATAAAAGGGCATTTCTATAGTTGCAACACATGGTGTATAATAATTTATGTGTTTTTTAAATAGCCCTGCCGACGATTTGTTGTTGGGTGTGAGAGAGAGTTTTGCACTGTACAAAAACAAATACAGCCACAGAAGCTAATTATAGAAAAAAAAAAGGTCCTTTGATAATGAAATAATAGAAAGTACCAAACCACCTTGTAATTCTCTTCATAGGATAAGATATAACAAAATATATAAAAAAATTATAATAATACTTGCATAGCAACAAAAAAATTAAGAAATGAGTAATTGATGAAAATGAGTATGTATTGATAATTATGAAAAATAGTTGACCCACCAAAAAAAAAAAATTAATTGCAGGTCCATTGGGCATATTAATTTTACAAATATATCCAATCCCTTGACTATTTGAAGGAACTTCCCCCGTTTGGAACGGAGATAGATTTTATTCTAGGGTATAGATTTAAGTATAAGTGAGTATAAATAAGGATAAAGTGATTTTGTGTTTGGTTGTGTTTTGAATTATTCTCGTTGAAAAACGTAAGAATAAATGTTTTGTTGTTTGCGTAAAATATGAATAAAGTATGGATAAAGATTTATAAAAGGTAAAAAAGTAATGATAGTTGATTTGACATGTGATTTATAAGAGATGATGACAGTTGATTTAACAATGCCAACATATTATTTGGGTGGAATAACCTTGGATAATTTTAATTTCAAGGGTTGATTGGAATCCATATACCATTTTATCTGGGTTTTTTCTAGCATATTTTATCTAGGGTTATCCGGGGTAAACAAACGGGTGAAATTTTTTATCCGAGATTATCCGGGTTTATCCGGGGTCTTATACCCGATCCAAACATGGGATAAGGGTTGATTGGAATCCATATATCACTTTATCAGGGTTTATTCTGACATAATTTATCTGGGGTTATCCGAGGAAAACAAACACCCTAAAATACTTATCCGGGGTTATCCGGTGGGTTATACCAATTCCAAACGGGGTTAGAATTGAGGACTTGAAAATGAGAGAATAGATTAAGAAACATGATTAACCTAATACATATCAGCCATTCAATCAACTTTTTCTTATTCTCACGCAAAATGAAAGAGTGCAAACCCAAATATATTCCACCACCATATGTCACCACTCTCAAGTAATCCCATTTATATTCTCCACAAATACATAGTCGGCCGAATTATATAACTAAAAAAATATAAAATCCGATTCTTATTCTTTCATTAGCAAAGAAAGTCGAAAAGAAGAAAGTTTGAGCAGTGTTCACTCATGAAAAGTAGCATTAAAAAATTAGGCATCTTTTAGAGTAAGTTAGCCTCTTTATTTGATGTTTTTTTTATTGTATGGTTTCTAACACATAATCATGGATGTTATAGTATAATATGATCCAATAGAATTACATGATGGATCTTGTTTAGTGAGTGATTCAGTATTTGAGTTATGATGGGGTATGTATGTACTCATATACGTATATGTGATTTTGTTGTGACTGTTGTTACAATATAAAGATGAGAAAAAAAATTCAGACACACGCATCTGTGCAAAAATGAATGGATTTATTGTAGTATGTCATGCAAATGTGGTGGTGTAAAACATCATTTTCAATGAGATTGAGAAAGACATTTGCATTACCACAAATAGAATACAAGTATATATCTCCCATAAATTTTCTTGTAATGTGCAACAAAATATCAATGGAATGATCATTATATAACTCCTCATAACTCAATTTGTGATACATTTGTATGATTTATTCTTCTAATATCATGTTTGGTTCACATATAGCTTATTCTAATATCTTAGTAGAACATAGGCATAATTTTAAATGAATAAATGAAAACAAATTATATATATATCTCCTTGAATATAGTTATCATCATTTATTTCAACTTATCAAAATATATTTATTATAATGTTTCCATTCTAAACATTTTTTTTTCAAGCATAAACCTAGTCTTTAATTTTCAAAACACAATAGGGCTAAAGATACTTTTATTAAAAAAAAAGGGAAAATTAATTAAAGGTCTATGTGGTCACCCATGGTCTCTAAAAAATTTTAAGTTTTTTTAAGTCGCATTTGAAAAATTATCTTTAGATCCCTCCATTCGGATATTGTTCAAAAATGCCATCGTCCAATTATGCGAAGGTTAACTATGTATCAGAGAGTATTAACAGTGTATTGGATATATTTAACAATGTATTGGAGAGTGTTTATAATGTACTGAAATAATTTGACGGGGATATTTTATGCGAATGTTAACAATGTACTAGGGAGTATTAACAGTGTATATGAGATACTTAACAATGTATTGAGGAGTGTGAACAGTGTATTAAAATAATTGGGCGGGGGGCATTTTCATAATAGATGGGTGAGCACATGACCTAATTAATTTTCTCCAAAAAAAAATTAAACTCCAAAGCCTAAAAGCTAATGAAATTTTCTAGGCGACAATTCAATGGAAGATTATATTCCATGTTCCTCTTCAACACCCACCTCTTAAGCCTCCCTCACCTTTTCTTTTTCTTTAAAAACAGTACACTTTTGTAGACTTTTATCTCCACCACCAACTCTCTCTCTCTCTCTCTCTTTCTCTCTCTCTGTATGTTTTCAACAACCCAAAAGAGCAAACACAGACCCAACACAGCTTTCCCAAGATCAACAGAACCCATAAACCCAAAATGGTTTCTAATGTCATTGAAAACCCATCTTCATCAAGAGATCCAATGAGAACTGCCAGGTTCAGGAGACTCAAGAACACCCAAACCGTCGCAGAACAAACAGAAGCGGAGGAACCAAGGACCCAAACGAAGAAGAAGGACAAGAAGAAGGGTTTGGCCTACGCCGCGTTCCGCGGCCTCGGCTGCGCCTCCGCCTCCGCCTCGCGCGTCTCCGCCCCGGAGCTCATCGTCCGGTCCTCCTCCGACTGGGACCGGGAAGCCTGCGCGGAGGGCGCCGGTTCGTCGGCGGCGAGGAGGCGGAAGAAAAGGGAGGAGAAGAGCAAGAAGGATCAGACGGCGCGCGTCGCGTCTGTGACGGGCGGCGGTGCGTCGGTGGACCTGTGGTGCTCGTCGGGGATGGCTTTCGCTTCGGCGGCGGACGCCGAGTGTGTCGCCGTGCCGCCGACGATGAGAAGGAGAGAGGGGTCTGAGAGGATTCGAAGAGAGGTATTGTTTTGAATGCTAAAAATCATATTTTTTGGGATTTTTTTTAATGAGATTTGTGGTCGATTTTGTTTTTTATATGGGTTCATCTGAATGATTTTTTTTTTTGAATTTTTGACAAATTTGCAATATTTTTTTAAGGGGGGTAGTCGATACGGACTTTGATGGATTTCTGTGGACATTGTTTAAGTGATGGACTTTTGTAGACTTTGCAGACTTTCACAGATTTTTACAGATTTTCGTAGACTTTTGCAGACTTTCACAGATTGATTCTCATGGACTTTCACTGACTTTTGCGGACTTTCACAGACTTTTGTAGACTTTCACAGATTGACTCATAGACTTTCACAGACATAGGCAGACTTTCACATATTGATTCTCATGAACTTTCATAGACTTTCACAGACATTTGTAGACTTTCACAAATCACTCTCATGGACTTTAACAGACTTTCACAGACATTTGCAGACTTTCACAAATCACTCTCATGGATTCTTATAGACTTTCACAGACTTTAACATTCTTTCACAAACTGACTCTTCATTAAAAACAATCGATCTAAAATTTTTTTTTAAAAAAAAAACCTTAATCCACAATGAGCTAACCTTTTTTTTCTGTTATAGAGAGTTCATAGAGGGGAGGGATGAGTTTTTAATTAGCAGACAATAAAAAATAAGGAAATATATATATTATATAAAAATCATATATTACATCTTTTCAAATATAATGAAATAAAATCATAAATTACATTACTTAAAATAAAATAAAATAAAAGTAGTCATTATATTTCTTTAAATTAAAAATGAAATAAAAACAATCAGTATATTTAGTTATATATATACATATACCTAAATATATCTTTTTTATTTTTATATATGTCTAAACATTATAAAAAAATATGCATATATATTGTACAAAAATAGAAACATCTAAGCTCAGTTATCTGAAGATGATATTTGAAATGGAAAATCTCAACTACTACTCAAAATTAGTGGTCAAATAGGAGGCCTCTTTATGTTTAATACTGATAACTTTTAATCTAATAATGGAGACTAACCAACCAAAAAACAAGCAAACAAACAAAAGAGAAACAATAGAAAGAAATTGCAAACCTCTTCAAGATTCACAGGCGGAGCGGGGTCTCTAGCATTAGGAGTCCATATCTTGATGTTATTTTCTATACTGCTGCTAGCAAGTAGGGTGGTGTGAGGGTGTGATTCAATAGAATTCACCATCACCTGCAACAACTCACCACCTCTCTTCGTCCATATAAAGATGTTCCTGCAATCCGACCCACTAACAACATACTCACAATTGGGACCAAAGAAACCCACTCCCTTCACCGTTTCAGCATTATGAGCAAAGAAAATCAAATAAAACATTTTACATATAATCAAATATATGATAAATTTATATTTTAGAAAATAATTGTGGATGATCTAGGCATATATTATATAATATATAATAATAAAATGATTGATTGCAACACAAGCAAATATACCATTCTCATATATTCATTAAACATATGAGGTGATAGCACAAATGGACATTCGGAAGAAAAAAAGATGATAAATAAAGAGAAAAAAATGTGAATAAAAACATGAAAGACATGAAATAAAAATCATAAAGAGTTTTGTCAAAAGAAAAAAAGAAGAAATATTCACAATGCTGGAATAAAAGTCCATGAGAATCCCACTCATTTGGGTGAGATTTTGAAATGACATTTTCCTTTGTATTTCTCTCTCTAAAGTTCACAAAAATCCATCACTTATGAAAGTCTTCACAAATCCTGTTTGAATTGAATAACACAAGACAAAATGTCTACTATAAGGAGTCTCAATTGAATAACGCTGGACTTTTTGTCCACGAAATAATGTCTCAATCGAATAACAATGACTTTTTGTCCACGAAATAATGTCTCAATCGAATAACACTGGATTTTTTGTCCATGAAATAATGTCTCTATCGAATAACGCTGGACTTTTTGTCCACGAAATAATGTCTCAATCGAATAACGCTGGACTTTTTATCCACGAAATAATGTCTCAATCGAATAACGCTGGATTTTTTGTCTTTGAAATAATGTCTCAATCGAATAACGCTGGACTTTTTGTCCACAAACCAATGTCCTGATTGAAAAACACAAGATTTACAAATCCATGGACATGGACAATTTGTCCACGAAAATCCTAATTGACTACCCCCCTATTAATTACTCTGTTCTTTTGGCATTTCTTCTGTTGCTTGTGTTATTTTAACCTTACAAAAATGTGCTTTGTTTTTTTTTTATCATGTTTATGATATTTTGTTTAAAGAAGTGTAAGTGTTTTTATTTTTGTTATATCTTTTATTTGATTTTTCAGGTTACTCTTTCTTTAGTATTTCTTACTGAAACTTGTAATTATACTTTTTAATTTCTATTTGACTTGACAGAGGTTCAAATTCAATGAAGATATGTTATTTATCACAAAGAAAAATGTTCCCTCAATCACTTTTGGCCGTTGTAACATGTTTTAAATTTTTTAAAGTATATACTTATCTAATGAAGTATACACCTTCACAAAAAATGTAAATACTTGAATGAGTTGAATGCATGACTTTATAATATTATATTATTAGAGTATATACTCTATTAGAGATTTCATATACTTATTTAAGACTGTAGGAATGACTGTGAAACATCGCGTTATCACAAATTCATTTAAATTGTTGGCATCAGAGTTTCTAAATTGGTTTTTTTTTTTTTTTTTTTTGCTGTAGCACCCCTTCATTGGGAGGAGAAGCAGCATTCAAGAACACATTTCACTATTGGATTCTCCCTCTCCTCCCAGAACACCTCATGATCATTTTATACACTTGCGGAGATTTCATCCTTCCCCAGGGGGGTTCTCAGAGGTACCTTTTCAAAACATTATTAAATCCTTGATGTGGAATTTGTGTGATTTTGTAGTGCTTTGTTTCAAAATTCAGTTTGATTCCATGATATTGTAAGGTTGCTCGACTGTTAATGGAAATTTTTCACGATACGGGTCCAAGCCCCATAGTTGCAGTTGCTCATAGGAACTTAGATAGAGATTATAATAAAAGATATATTAGATGTCCATTTAATGAAGGACATGGCTCTCAAGAGAGATGAATGGTTGAAAAGGATTTATGTAGTGAACCCCAAAGTGTTAAGATAGAGGTTTTGTTGTTTTGTATAATTTATATCTAATAATTCTTGTTCTAGTTCTCGGGCCACTCATTCTGATTTGGGTCTTTACCGGATGTCTTGGTTTCAGCATGAAGAAATATGCTAATAATGCTTTATCTTCCTGATCACTTGGTTGTCATCAACCTTCAAACTTGTTGCTATTTGGTTTTGCTTGAATGGACCTTTGGAACCTATAAGGGGATCTCCAACCTGTAGAATTTGATAATGCTTGAATGGAGGTTCCCAGGGAATTCATTAGAGGAATGTTTCCAATAAATATGGTTTGTTCTTGCATATCTCTACCGGTTTTCCAAATTAATCCCGCGGGTACATATAATTCTGAGGATATGTGAGTGATTCATGTACAACATCTCTTTCTTTTATCAAGGGTTCTACCAATTGATATCTTTCCACAAATAATTGTAATTCAATTTCTTGGTCTGTATCTTCAATTTTTGGAAACTTATGAAATTCTTCCATCAAGCTCTGATCAATGAACCTACAAAATCCCTATCTTTAATAATTGATTATTATATTTTTAGCTTATTCTTGTGTAACAAAGTATGCAAAGGACTGTTTAATATTCATAGAAGCTAAGTGAAGATATGGGATCTACTTCTGAACATGCTGCTTTCGGTCCTTTAAAATTGTCTCGCAATAGCTGTTGCTTAAAAAAATTATTCCTGGGATTGGATCACATAAAGTTATACATACATGTAAGGGGTCATTCTTTTTTCTCCATTCAAACCTAGAAGGAAAATGCGCATCTGTTATATGCCCCTCACATATGTGTTGTTACCTTTCATAAAGTACCAACTACATTGGCCTCCTACTTCGATGACAAGAGATTGCCATTCAAATGATAATCGGACTTACTGGTTACTCTTATACATTATTTCCTTCGAAAACTCTTGTTGAGGGAAACTCATTTGGCCAGTTTCTACTCATTGTGTTTTAACCATGTTGCATATATAATTGATAGATTAATCACTACAACTACGGCAAGAAGAACAAGAGGATCCAAAGAATCTTTCACTTCATAGGATTTCTATTGAAGGTTTTACATTGATAGTGGAGAGTAACTGCCTTTTTGAACAGTTTTGTTTCATCTTAGATACTCTTTCATCATCTAGTCCATTGAAGCGCCAGACACCTTGTTAATCTTCAAATTACATCATTGTATGCAGATCATGATGTTCCGGTCCAGAATGTTTTTGGGTGGAATGGATGGATATGATCATTATAGAGACTGGCGGCTTGACATTGATGACATGTCATATGAGGTTTATTTGTCTCACATGATATACATTTCACTTTTTTATGTTCTTTACCTTGGATGATGCTGTAGTTTATTTTCATGTTCCTGTTAAACAGGAACTGCTTGAGTTGGAAGACAGCATTGGCTATGTAAACACTGGTTTAAGAGAAGAAGATATTCACTGCTGCCTCAGGAAAGGAAAATTAAAAAACTTTGATGCTCTGCCGTTACATTTCTCATCTGAAAACGATTGGAAATGCAGCGTCTGTCAGGTTGGTCATCTCCATTTCTTTCAATCGATCGTTAATCGACCTTCTTGTTCTGTTTCTTCTTCTCAATGAAGTTTTATCTCTATATCATTACGCAGGAGGAATATGATACGAATGATGAAATAGGAAAGCTGGACTGTGGTCACAACTATCACATGTTCTGCATAAAGCAGTGGCTTCTGCAGAAGAATGCTTGCCCCGTCTGCAAAGCTGCAGTTAGATGCTAAAAAGACACACCACAATAGTTTGTGAGCTTCATTTCTATACATTATCTTCTTTTCTTTGTAGCTTGTGTACATAATTCCTGGTCCATGAAATAAGCAATGGCAATTCATTCTTTGTTGTGTAATTCTGGTTTCATCGAAACCGAGCTAATATATCTGTGTTTTAAAACTCATGTTGGTTGTACAATTCTTGTTAGTTTTTGTTCAGGTTTGGAAAGATATATCCAAGGTTTGGCAGGTTCTTAGTTTACGGGTCAACAGACGAGCTTGCGATCAGTGTACTGTGTACATGAGTTAAATGTGATTGTAAAGATATAAAACAGTTATCAAGAGACAAATATCAATTAAGCTGCAGATACATTCTCACTATTCGAATTTTTGTGGATGGAAAGAGAGGGAACAACCTCTTCATTCTGGATTAGCATACTAAATTCTTTTCTTTATTTGGTTCAAATTAGCACTTGAAGTTGAAGGGATGGCTTGAGATACTGAGAAAATGAGATGATGAAATTTGGTACCTTCATTGCACCTAACATGGATTCAACTAAAGTTTTAGATTTCTAACCATATTGTATGGAGAAATGGAATTTCTCAGTAGCAACATGCACATGTACCATGTCATTGGCTCATCAATTTCATTTTGATTGGATTCTAGACTCCCATTCTTTTTTAAAAGAGCCTGTTACACACAATTTGCAACATATAATTTGATAATTGTCTAGTGAGGTACATGTCTCATTAACAATTTTTGCATATAAAAAAAATTAGATTCATACATTTTGTTAGATTATATACTTTATATTTTGTAAAAGTATATATACTTCATTAAATGTGATACATTATTTAAAAAAAATCAAAATGTATATATTGTAGACGGCTATAAACATGGATATCTCTCACATTTTCCTTTCCAAAATGTCAAAATGAGTTGGGCATCATGGTTGTCGAATCCTCCATCACTCAAGAAATATGTCTAGCCTATCCGCTTTGAATCAGCATCTTAAACAGAAAGTTTTTGATATTAACATGAGATAAGTATACTTATCCATGAAAAATTGTTTGTTTTGTTAAAATAAAACCCAAAGCTCTTCCTGGATAAGTTGGCATAAACTTTCATGATTATCTCATAAAAGAAATAATCAATCTATACCGATGTAATAAAATTTTATTTAATGTCTTGCTAAAAAAATTACTCACCTAACATTCTATCCCAAAATATTACACTCTTATACAAACATTCATAAACATTAACAAGCATAATTACAAGTGTAAATTTATCATTTATAGATATTTACAAACCATTGTCTTCATTTTATCTAACATAAACCAAATAATGAAAATATTAATTTTAATTTTTTCCTATGAGAATGACCAAAAAGATATGAACCAAATTAGTCTACGTAGTATCCATTCAGATATAGTTTATTTATGACGTATAACGCAAAAGAAAGCAAAAATCAAAGTATGCCAATATTGCTTCATTATGTAAAATGGGGCAGAATCTTCAATTTCATGAGTAAGGCGTACGAATGGATGACATAAAGGTTATTCCATGAGTACGCGCGTTCATCAACTAATTAAAAATATTATAACATTTAAAACCTATTGATGAAAATCTATAATATGTTTCAATAGACTCATGTTATTCGTCTATATGTATAAGAAAATTTTCCATCCAGCAAATTTGTGAATCCAAGACCGTTTCTTTCATTTTATGTTAAAGATCTAAGCATATGGAGAAGAACATAAAGGTTGCCTCATCTATCAGCTTTTACTGTGGTCAAGAGGGACACTGGGGGAGGAGAGGACCATATCAATGTGAGGATCACCACAATCTGCTGAATCCATATCTTCTGCACACTCTTGCAATCTCCAAAACATGCCAACTGTTGTTCCTGGTCTCAACTTGAGATTTTAAACCTGAAAGGTGGTTGTCCTGTGCCATTATTCACAAAAAGTCTTTTGGTGGATTTAGCAAATCCAATGGTACACAGCACCAACATTTTGGAGACTGAATGTCTGCTTGTC
Source organism: Acorus calamus (assembly GCA_030737845.1). Taxonomy (NCBI): domain Eukaryota; kingdom Viridiplantae; phylum Streptophyta; class Magnoliopsida; order Acorales; family Acoraceae; genus Acorus; species Acorus calamus. The sequence continues at coordinate 6,388,539 of CM060860.1, forward strand.
TGGTTGCAGGATCCAATTCCATTTGTGGCCTGGATTTGGGGACCATTTCTTGTTCTAGATCACTCGATATAATATTTCTTTATTGGCCGTTGATGCACTCGTTTTCTAACCTTATTTATAGTCATCACGTCATTAACGCAGTATGTACTCCATCATGCCAGTGTATATTTGAAGGTGGTGTTTTTCCTCAATAAATGTAGTCGAGGTCGAAAGTCTGCCTCCAAGTTAATATCTGGGTCGTCGTGCCTAAGATCCTGCACCAAGAGAGCCTAGGACATCGATGTAGTGCCGGCCAAAGGGATTCCGATGCTCAAGTCACTGGAGTAAATGAATGGAGAAGATGAAGATGAAAAAGATGACTCTAGAACCAGAAGACCAAGATAAATTTGAATGCTTACTTGTGAATGTTCATTCTCTCTCTTTCTTTTCCCCTTTTAGCCGAGTGAGTGTCCAAGTTATTTTCCACCCAAACGTCCCTCTGTCTCGGCTAGAATCTTCTGAAAGATTTAGCGGAGTACAGGACTAGGGGTTTGTTATGATATCATGACCACGTGACGCAACCTTACTAGCCTTAATCGTGATTGTGACGAGTAGTGACAGGCGGCTTATCGGGGTCAGGGCACATCTCTGTCAATTCGGCGGAGCATAGCAGTTTTGGCCTTGTCTTGTAGTGTTAGTGGTCCATCTCCTCCTGTGGTTAGGACCGGGTTTGAATCCAGGTCATGATGGTTAGGCTTGAAACACTCCTATGGTTGTATTAAGTGGCTAGTCTTGGTCGTCGTTGGAGCACTAGTGGTCTGGTCGCCGAGCTGTCCTGCCCTGGCGAGAAGGCATCCCCCAAACAGGACCTCGCGAGTAAGATTTTCCAAGTGGTATTCCTTGAGTAGCGAACTGGGCCATTCTTCTCGAATAATCGGCAATCGGACATATTATGGGCCGGGTCGTACTACCCGTTTACCCGATTGACAAGAACACGTGGCGCTCTTAGAAGAGCTCAAGATTTTCCCTCTACAACATTGTATTATGGAAAACGTGAAAAATATATGTATTGAATTCATATGAGTATGTATACTCCCTTATCCAAGTATGTAAATTCATGAAAAAAGAAAAAAACGTGTGCAGTCTTTATTGCAGCAGATGTTAAAAGTGGCTAGGGATGCATATCCCCTTTCACGATTTATTGCAGCAGATGTTAAAAGTGGGATGGAACAATGGAGGATGGGCTATATTATCTTCAATGCCATGTCCCCCACTATATTCTATAACTTTGCATTGTGTGATTCCTATTTTTTCAGTAAAATATATAGACACTAATATATAAGCATGGACTATTAGGACTCTCACTCAGATAACATGGAAGGAAAAGATGAATTCATTGTTTTAGCCCTGACTCTTGGAACCTACAGCCCTTCAGGATTCTGTACGACTTTATCAGTTGTTTTTTTTTTGTGTTGATTACTTCATCAGTTGTTTTGATCTTAGCATATATTGTGTAAGTTTTGTAATGTTTGTTTTACTGTGACTGATCTGTTATTGATAGGTTTGTCAGTTCTGGAGATGCAAAGAAAAGAGAGATGCTTGTTTGTGAAGGTCAGCATGCATGGAGTGATAGTTGGAAGGAAAGTATGTGTAATCGAATACAACAGTTATCTGAGCCTGGCACTTGAACTGGAAGCTATGTTTGGTATGGTGTGTGGTTCATGACTATAGTAATCCTGAATTTGTGCAGCATTAGCTTTTGAACATAAATCAAACTTCTCCGATTTCAGGTAGGTACTGTGTTACAGGGTTGCAGTTATTCAAGGCTGAATCTAGGTTCTCATTGTTCTATCAAGATAGAGATGGAACTTGGAGGACTGCTGGTGATGTTCCCTGGATGTAAAAATCTCTTTGTAATCACCCCATGCATGTTTGGCTTTCATTCTTCAGTGGGCGCTTATCCACTCAGTCCTTTTTGTAGTCGCTTTTGTAGACACCACATCATTAATACAATATATGTTCTATTATGATCAATGTAAAAATATATACATTCAATTCATAAAAATATATATATATTTTTATAAAAGAATGTATTTCATTAGCCAGGCCCAAGTGTATATATTTAAAAAAAAATCAAAACCTGTACTTTGCAAAGGTGACCGCAAAAAAGACTCGGCATGATGTTTTCCATTTTCAATTGATATGCTCATATGCTTGCTTATGCTGACTACAAAGAATAGTGTGTGTCATCATCACACATGCATTGTTCAAGCAAAGTCTGACCTGTAAAGTGACTGATTTTAGGTGTTCATAAATCTCTGGATTTTATGATAATCTGGGTTTTTGGGCCTTTTTTTATTGCACTGAAATCTAAATAATTCCTGAACATGAATATTTCTGAGGTTGATTGAGTTGGATAAATTTGCCCAGGGAGTTCTTGGATTGCATGACAAGGTTGAGGATTGCCCCGAAGGAAGGGGGCAGCTCTCTCTTCAGTGTTTCATGATTGCAATACTTCTGAAACATTGTACAGCTGAAACCAGTTGCATCTCCTGTAATTTTATTCTGTTGTTATATGTTCATTATTCGAGAATCTTTACAATGACAAAGCCTATAGATCAAATGGGGCTCATATAGGGAAGCTACACATGCAACAAAATGCCAACAACAATAATTATACAGGTTATTGATTTCCCATCTTTATTTCTTGGTATTCATAATAAACTGTACTGATGAATCTGATCTATAACTGGGAATGATAGAAAAAACCAGTCACTTATTTCTGAAGTTCTTGTGCATTGCAATGAAAATGATTGAGATGTGTTCCATCTTATTAAGACCAATTCAGATGTGGTCTTCCTAAAACTAGAGGGATTATTAATTCTTGTTAGGGTTGGCAATCAACCTTGAATATCAGAGACCCAAGACAGACCTAAGATGTCATGTTGTCTAGGTGACCAGCCAACCACCAATCTAATACAGCACAACAGTTTCCCCTATTGTCTCTTGGTATGTTTTATACTGCTGGATTGTCATTTGTTAAAGCTCATCATCAGATAAACAATACCTACACCATCCAAACACAAACATGGTCTGAAAAAATGTCAGCTTTTTTCAGTCTTTTTCTCAGGTTGTCTTTTATATCTGCTCCTTTCATTTTAAATCATAAAATACATAACAAAATTTCTGACAAGTTTTTTCAGCACTTAAAACTATTTTAACAACTAGTAAGAGTCCCATCTTACACAAATCCAATTTAGTGGAAAATGATATGTCCTACCCCATTTGCAGCCCCATCTGTAGTCTCCAACCATTTTGATTTTTTTGCCTAATGAAATACATAATATTATGAAAGTGAAGTATAAAGCTAGATAACCAATACATATTTCGTCTTTTTTGAAAAAATGAAAAAAAAAATAGTCGAGCATACACTGCACGAGTGGAGTATATACTGCACTAGGACGATATATACTCCACTAGTGCAGTGTATAGTCTCAACTGGGTGACCATCTCCGGACTACAGAAGGGAACACTCTTTTAAAGAATTTACAATGGACCAAACAATAAAACCGGGAATGCTATTCCACTGACTACTCTTTCTTGGTTAATCTCATACATCTGAAGAGATAATACTGGAAAAATGGGTATAATCAAGGATTCTGGATACAAATTCAACTTCACAAATATGAAATATTTTGTACCATACATTCTGATTGATTGGAATAAACAGAAAAGGTGAACATTTTTATATACCATAAATCATGAAGACAATTCTAATGATGGATGCGCAGAACTTCAAAGGGTCTTTCAAGCAGTCATCCTCTCCAAAGCTTCTGAAACATGTCTCATCATAGGCCTCCTCTCCGGATTCATCTGAACACAAGCCAAAGAAATCTTCAACACGGCGACCATCTCATCCTCCTTTTCAGGCTCCTGAACCAGGAATGGATCCAAAACATCTGAAAACGGCTTTTTCTGCTCAATACAGAACTGAACCCACCTCACTATATCCATCTCAGACGTTCCCAACACAACAATTGGTGACCTACCAGATATAAGTTCTAACAAGATCACCCCAAAAGAGTAAACGTCCCACTTCTGTGAGGGTTTGAGAAGCTTCAATGCTTCGGGGGCTTGATAACACAATGTAGGATTTGGAGAAAGTTTGACAGAAGAAATTTCCGATGCTTGAGTTTGGAGTTTTTCGTTAGCCATACGATTCGATTGAAGTGTGGGGGACCCCCCTGCTATGTTGGCAAGACGCCCAAGCCCGAAATCCGATATGTAAGGTTCCATGTTGGCTCCTAAGAGTACATTATTTGGTTTTAGATCTCCATGAACATATTTCTTTGGGCTGAACTCATGCAAATACGCCAAACCCTTTGCAATTCCCTTCATGATTGTCATCCGAATATGCCATGGCATGGGAGTGAAAGCAACCATTCCCGATTTCCCTGAAATCAATCACATAATGAGTATGCCAACTACATAATATGAATGAACATAAAAAAAACATTCAAGGAAAAATAATGCGTTGTGCCTTAACCCAATAGATTTAACATCAAAATAAGTAGGTCAATGTACCATTGTTTGTGAAAGGGTATTTACTGAAAAAAATGATACAAGTCATAATCTATCCCTGAAATCAATCACATAATGAGTACACCACCAACTACATAATATGAATGAACAACAAAAAAAATTCAATGAAAAAAAAAAAGGGTTGTGTCTTAACCCAATAGATGCAACATCAAAATAAATAGGTCAATGTACCATTGTTTGAAAGGTTATTTACGTGGCTGAAAAAAATTGATACAAGTCATCATCTATCTCTTAGGTAGACTAGTTAAACCATTGTTTGAGGATCATAAATGGTATTCTCATAAAAATAAAAAATAAAATCTTCGTTGTCAAATGGTAGTACGATACCAATTCAATTTTATGCCATGATTATACCAATAAATACATCATTGTCAAAAGGCATAAGATAGGATGCTTACCATGAATTGCAGTGGAAAGGTTTCCATTGGGAATGTATTCATAGATGAGAAGTTTCTCATCGACCGACCAATAATAAGCTTTAAGAGGAACAATGTTGGATGCCTGACCTTCCCAATTGCTTCGACCTCCGTCTGAAACTCCTTCAACCTCTGCGAACCACCCTCCCCCAACCTCCTAACCGCCAAAGTGAGCTCGTTTTCGAGCACAACTTTATAAACAATCCCAATTCCGCTCTTCCCCAACACAAAAGCAGATGCCTTGAGTAGCTCATCAAGATTGAAACGCACATGATCATCCAACGGAACAAGATCAAGCTGTTCAACATTCTCCGATAAAGTCTCGGACACATCCTTCCTGAAGCACGAGCATTCCTTCCCCCCCTTCTTCTTCCCCTTCTCCACCTCATCCTTACCATCCCCACTTCAGAGGTCACCCTCCGGTAGCAACAGAAGAACAACAATGCCACAAGTCCAATTCCAACTACATTGCTGCCCACGATCGCAACCACAGCATTTCTACTCAATCCCCTTCTCCAACCACCAGCAGCCGGAGAAGGTGGGGAGAGATCATGTGGTACATGAGGAAGCGAGGACGGGGCAACTGCCGGAGGACTACACGGACTCTTCAATGGCGGCCCACAGAGCCCCGGGTTGCCTAGAAACGCAGTGGGTCCTCTGTTAACCAATGCCCCGCTCTGCGGGATCGACCCACTGAGGTTATTGTAAGTGAGGTCAATATATACCTTCTCCGGGAGGTTGCCAAGGCTCGCCGGTATCCGGCCAGAGAAGAAGTTGTGGGAGAGGTCCACCGTACCTTGGATGCCCGTCAAGTTCCCAATGTCAGGCGGGATCGGTCCATCGAACCGGTTGTAGGAGAGATCAAGCTTCTCCAATGCCCCCAACGCGCCGCCGAACCCGGTCGGCAGCGAACCCACGAAGCGATTCCGATGCAAATCGAGGGTCTTCAACCTCTTGCATCCAAGAATCGAATCCGGCACCGACCCATTAAGCGAATTCTCCGATAAATCGAGGATTTGGAGGTAAACAAGCTTCCCAATCCCGGGAGGAATGGAACCCACAAAGGAATTCCCATAAAGGACCAGACTTTCAAGTCCTTCAATGGAGAAGAGCTGCTCGGGGAGGTTCCCGAAGAACTTGTTGTTGTGGAGATTGACGTGTCTGAGTGAAGAGAGGGTACCGAGTGAGGAAGGGAGGAAACCAAGAAGCCTCCTTTTGGGGGCGCTCAAAGAGACCACCTTGGATTCTCTGCAGGTTATGCCGTTCCACGAACATGGGTTTGGGTCGGAGGAGTTCCAGTTGGAGAGGGAGTTGTCTGGGTCGTCTGAGAGGGACTTCTTGAATGAGAGGAGGGCGAGGCCTTCGTCGTTCAGAGAGGTCACGAAGGAGTGGGAGATGAAGAGGAGAAGAAAGAGAAGCCAGTGTTGGTTGGGTGAAGCCATTGGAGACCCAGAAGACTCCAAAAGAGATACAGAGAAAGAGAGGTGAAAAGAGAGAGCTTAAAAGAGGAGGGGAAAAGGAGGGGGTGGTGGTGGTGGGGGAGAATCCACTGAGAGAAGCTTTAAAGGTAGTACCTTTTTGTCTACATGGGTTTCTTCTTCAACGGGAGATTTTTGGGCGTATCTTCTCGCGTGACAATGATTGAGAAAATTGGATATAACTGAATTTACTGCTTTGTTTTGGGGTCTGAATTTTTTCTGTTCTTTCAAAATTATGTTTTTTTATGTATGCTATGACTGACCTTGATTATATTCTTTATGAAAAAATCAGAGGATTTTATCACCCTATTTGTAACCCCCATGGCACTCATTTAGTTTAAAATCGTATAAAATAATATATATTTCATTATGTTAATATATATCGATTAGGTGTGGCGAACGGCGGTGTGACAGCAATCACGGGCCGTCGATCACGGATCCATCGCATCGGACGATCGGGTGCGATTCACATCGACCGTCGGATGCGATGGATCCGCAATCGACGGCCTGTAATCGCTGCCGCACCTAATCGTTCCCTATATATATATATATATATATATATATACGCGAGTGATAGCGTGCGGGTCGTGCAGTCGTGCAGATCCGATGTGAGTCGTCCGATCGCGGGTCGATCGCATCCAACGGTCGAGATGAATCGCCCCCGACCGTCTGATGCGATGGACCCGCGATGGACCCGTGATCGACGGCCCGTGGTCGACGCCGCACGACCGCACGACCCGCACCTAATCACTCCTATATATATATATATATATATATATATATATATATATATATATATAGGTCGATGATAATATGCGGGACGTGCGGTCGTGCGGGAACGACGTCGTTCGTCCGATCGCGGGTCCATCGCATCCAACGGTCGAGATGAATCGCCCCCGACCGTCCGATGCGATGGACCCGCGATGGACCCGTGATCGACGGCCCGTGGTCGTTCGCGCACGACCGCACGTCCCGCACCGTATCATTTCCCTATATATATATATATATATATATATATATATATATATATATATATATATATATATATATATATATATATATATATATATATATGCGGCGTGCGACAGGTGCGGCGGTGACGTGGGCCGTTCGATCGCGGGTCCATCGCATCCAACGGTCGACATGAATCGCACCCGACCGACCGATGCGATGGACCCGTGATCGACGGCCCACGATCGACGCCGCACCTGCCGTTCGCCGCAGGTAATCGGATCCCTATATATATATATATATATATATATATATATAAATACTTATCACTTTTATGTAAGCGAATATACTTCAATAGATATGTGTGCATATTGAAATAGGACTGTAAATAGTGCTGCATGTAACATTTTCTAAAATCATATATGTTTTTAACATTTCAAACCTAATAACAACGCTAAATAGATGATTTATATAAAAGTTTAAATGTATTCAAAGTTGTGGACAATATTTTTATGAAAATTCATGTTTTTATTTTCTTATTTATGATTCGTTAGGAGTAAAATATTTGTTATTATATAATCATGTTGCAATTCAATCTCTATTAACCTTGTAGTTGAATCATTGATATTTAATTTGATCATTTTTCCTGTTGATTGAATGATTCAATCTTTAAGGTATTAGAAAATAAAAAATAGTAAGCAAATAAAATTGCATGTAAACCTATTTTAAGTAAATGTAAAGTTGGAAAAAAATTTAATTAAGTTGATGGTTTAGCGAGAAACACCTTAAATTATATTTTGTGTTCAAAGATGTTGTTTGATTTTCTCTTGAATGGTTTTCCACGTTTGTCTTAAAATCTGTTTTTAATATGTAGATCATGTAATAAATATGGTTGCGGTTGCTAACCAACTATTTCTCTGGTTTACTCAATAGTTTTAATAAAAACCTCATCTCGCTTTATGTTAAAAAAAAAATGATCTCTTCAATGGTTTTTGAAACCATCAATTATGATTTGCTGAACACAAGACAAAGTTGATGAACTATAAATCTTGATATATTTTACAAAGTGACGATGATGGTGTAAGGTGTCATCAGCTTTGATTTTTTGTGTACAATGTTTACAGATTATTCAAAGCAGATTGAACGACTTGGACTAATAGAAATAAATATTAATATGGGTCATCCGTGCTAACTGTAACAGGCAAACATAACGTGTTGGATATCCATCATATTGAAATAATAATAATTATAAGTTTACAGTAACCTAACTCGGCTACTTTGAGTACGGGGTGTGGAGGGAAGTAGTATTTTGAAATTTTAAAATGTTGCATTTAAAATGAAAAATGGTGCATTCAACCCCGCATGCAGCCCCGTATGCAGTTCGTACCTTTTTTTTTAAAAAAAAATTATATACTCACTCATTGAAGTTCACACTATTATATGAAATAAAATATATATTGAGATACAATACAAAAATGTTTTAACTAACTTTGTTTTTATACAAGGCTTCCATTCACATTTAAGGGTGAGTTTGGTTGCACAATTGCACAAATTTAATGTTTATAGGAAATTGTTTTTGCAATCGTGCAACCAAATAATTTTATTGTACCAGTTTTCTACATACAAATTTAAGATGAATAATGCCCGAAAGATGCGATTTTCAAAAGCTGGAGGTTAAACTTTATGCAGGATCAATTTTAAAACTTAGATTCCTGTATAATCACTTCTACAATCGTGCAACCAAACACATCCTAGTCTAGAGTTGAAATAAAGCATAAAATGTTTAATTTTGTTGATATGTTTGTTTTCAATGATCAACTCAGATAAACTTGAATTTTTGTTTGATTGGGAAATGAATTAGATGGAATAGAATAGTCATCCTCGACGAAATAATCACTCTATGCAAGTAAATATATATTTTTTGTTACGATTTGTTTGACATAAACAAATTACAAAAGTGATTCATATTACCAATAATAATAGAATAACATTTTTCTTGTGATTGTTCTAAAATCAATGTGGATAAGTAAAGCGGTGCAATTTTGATTCA